>NDFZ01004904.1:185502-196828 GCA_002192655.3 Mamestra configurata
TGTAATTCACTTTCTTGTTACATAAGTACTTCTTATTATATTTTTCTATGTATGGGTAGTTAAGCGGTCCCCCCGACGCGACGTTTTCTTTGTAGAAATATTAATAGGTAGGTACTTAGATTCTTCCTAACTAATATTTTGTTGTAATTATTATTAATATTTTTAGCGGTGTTTTAGTTTTTATGTACAGGTTGTTAAATAAATCAAATTATTATTTCGTACTTTTTTTAGGTAGGTTTTTGTGTCGGGGGTTTTTTAAATTTCTAATTTAAGTTTTTATTTAATACTTTTTGTATGTTAGTACCAACATTGGTATATTTTATACATAGTACTTTATTTTAGATTTAACATTTTTGTTGCCAGCAGCTTCAATGCGTGATCCGTGGGTGTTATGGGCGACAGTTACCGCTTACCATCAGGTGGGCTGTCTGCTCGTTTGTCACTGAGCAGTATAAAAAAAAAAAAAGATAATAATGTGTATTCTGCAATGTTGAATATAATCACGCAGAACCGCAAGTGCGTTGTCACTGTGAGGACTAAGATGAAATTCCTCTTGCCTGTAATTTCACTGGCTACCTTATCCTTCAAACCGGAACACAACAATGCAAGCATTGTTGATTGGCGGCAGAAATAGATGAGGCAGTGGTACTCACCCAGGCGGACTCCTCAGGCTAGACAGAGTCCTACCACTGATAAAATATCTTATCTTTCATTTGACAACCATTTTGGGCACATTTGTAGAATTTTGGTTCTTCCATCCCCACTTTAACCCACCATAACTCTTAAACGGCTCAATCGATTTTTATAAAACATAGCTATGAACACTCTCGATTAATCTCCTTTCATCCAAAAAAAAATAAACTGAAATCGGTTCAGTGGTTCGGGCGCTATGATGCCACAGACAGACAGATAGTCAGACACACAGACACGTCAAACTTATAACACCCCTCTTTTGCGTCGGGGGTTAAAAATCGGTCAAGCCGTTTCGGAGGAGTATGGTAACTAACATTGTGACACGATTATTTTATATATAAGATATATATACATATATATATAGTCCTCCTTGCCGATTTCGATAACGGCAACCCCATGACACTACTTCCTAGCGTGTGCCCTAATATGACTCGCTAGACCGAATTTGGTTTTAAATACCCGATCACAGCTAAGGCAATAAAGCTGAGCGGTGGAATTAATAGTATAATTTTATGAGGGCTATTGTTTACGGATGTAAAATCATCAAATGACTTCTTCCACTCTGGGAGTGGAAGGGCGTGTCAGACTCTTATTGACTAAAACCCATCCGTGTTCCTTCTAAAGCCCTTTAATGCGTTCCAGGGCCGCGGTGTCGAACAAATTCCGCAACCCTGCCAGGCTCCCTAGCGGGCCCCGTCTCCTATGCTGACATCTTTTACGTATTTAGCGTATTCCGTTTCGTTTTTAAGAAAGAAACATATTAGAAACATACATTCTTAACGATATTGTTCAGGTGTGGTATGGTGTAAACCGAACACTCGAGCATCCAACAAGTGCACCGCATCGTCGAACATCTAAGTGCTGGTTTCAGCGTGGCTCGATGACGGGCGCCTTGTTCTTCAACATAGCGAAAGCATTCGACAAAGTCTAGCACAATGGCTTAATTTACAAGCTCTACCAACTCGGCGTGCCAGACCGATGGCAAAAAAGGCAGATAGAATTATGCGGTAGGTATACCGTATACTTCAATCTGCCTTTCTTTTATGGATGGGAAATCATCAAATGGCTCCTTCTGCTCTGGGTGAGCAGAAGGGAGGGTCGTACTCTTACTGACTAAAACCCATCGGTGTTCCTCCTAATACCCTTTGCGTTACAGGGCCACGGTGACTCTTTCGAACAAATTCCGCAACCAACACATTCCGCAACCAATATGCCTAGGCTTTATTATGGTCTATATTAGGGTCAGCTTCCAGTCAAACCAGACGCAGCCAATAAATACCATTATTTCATATGAGAAGACTGTTTATCTGACCTTCATTAACCAGTGCTACTGGGTAGCACGGTACTTCTTGGCTAGAAAGCTGGTGTCAGATTATGACAGTCAAAAATCTACAAATGACAGCCGGTACCAAAGGCCTACCGTGCTTTCTGAGGCACGGAGGAGTCTCGGTATGTAATGGATACCACCTATCTACAGACCGACCTTGAAGATCGAACCGATTGGCTGTTATTATTTAGGCACGATTTCCTACAGTCGTATACATATAGGTCTTATCACAAAATAGCTTTTGCCCGCGACTTCGTACGCGCATATCCCGTTCCCGTAGTAATTTCGTGAAAACCTCCCCAAGGAAGGTTCCATCAAAATTTCAGCTTTCTACTACCAGTAGTTTTTGTGCGTTGTCTGTCAGTCAGTCACAAGAATTTTATATATTGAAAACAATCCAATATTATTGACTATCAATTAAACCCAGCCTATCACAGTACACTCCTGGGCACATAGGCTCTCAAGCTATGCCAAATACTCGTTCCTCCGGCTTCCGCAACTAGTCTGCCGCGACTTGACATTATCAAGATCATCGATTCATCTAACTGTGGGGTGTCCCACGCTAGGCTTGCCGTTACGTGGTCTCAACTCTAAGACTCATCAGCTCCACCGGCTATCGTTGGATCCGGATATCGTTGAGCTCCTTTGACTTTAACCTCTGAGTTTGTCTCGGTACTTCTTCTAAGGGTAATCAGCTAGATTTTGATTGATTGATGGAAACACCAACCTTATCAAGATTAATAGGACAAAAAAGATTTACGTGTTAAAGAGTTACTTCTAATGTATTTGCAAAATTAATATAATTTATCGGTTCTTTGACAAGCATGGCCTGCCCGCTTGGCAGCCTTCAGCTAACCCTGCAACTGCAAGCTACATAATCACACCTCGATCTAAACAGGGTTAAATTAAAAGCACTTTTGTCAAAAAAGGCGAAATACTTATTGCTGTGTCCCTGTCCACTGCTGAAGGTTCCTGTTTAGATTTATGCTTTAATGCAGCTAGAAGCAAGATATTGTCGGAATCTTGTATTTTAATGATGTATTTGGGCTGAAAATTTGATTTTTGTAGTTATTTCCCTAAAGCCAACGATGTATTTATATTTGTTTTATTATTTTAAATTGAGCCCATGTTGGTGCCATCTGGCGCCGAGTAGCGGAGATATGTTTAAATCTGTTTTATTGGTGGATAAGGAATTCGATGGTGTGCATAACTAAAAAATCTCAATTTTTGAGCTAGCTCCCTTTAGATATTGGTGTGCGATATGTCAGTGACTCTGATTTTTTCCAAATGGCCATTTCAGATCATGATTCGATGTTAGAAAGCGACAAAGCTATACAGGACAAAAAATCTCTCTTTTTCATAAAGAATTCATAACGGCATTGAAAAGTCATAGCTGTCCATAGTCGTGTTAAATCTTTTGAAATTACCCAACAAAATAATTAAATCAGTTGAAAAAAAAAGTTTAACTATTCTGCTTTCGTTTAATCACTAGCCAAGATTAGCTCCTCAAAAATAGGAGAAAAGATGAACCAATCAGCGAAGCCGATTGACTAGAATAGTCTTGACGTGTGGCGATTCTTTAAATAGGTCCTATTATGATAAAAACATCGAACTGAGATGAGTCATTTGTCTGGTATATCATTCTTTTTAAAGTAGAATAAATCACTCAAGGTCATTTAGAAACACAAGTTAAACTGTTGCCTTTATCAGTAGTGATAATATTAATTTTGATGATGATTAGTACAAAGTTGTGTAGTCAATTTATTAATTTCATAGCCAATAATAAAAACTTTTAACTTCGAAAGACTTGTATCGAATCGGACCACTTTTCATTTCTATCACCGGATGAGATAGTACACATGAATGATGTCAATATTTATAATAAACAAAGATTAAACTGTCGAGATGTACCTACTTAAACAGAATTATTGAACATGACAGAACATAAACAATAAACAGACAAAAAGCCGGTCCACAAACGCTGTGTCATGCTTGTTATGTAATAATATATAACGGTGGTGTTAGGAGCAGGAATTCAGTTCGTTAGCCGTATCCGCGGTCGATAGTCGTATATTCTAACAGTGAGCCATAATGCCGAAGAAACTCCAATACTTTAACATCGGGGGCCTAGCTGAGCCAATCAGATATATTCTACACTACACCAAACAAGATTTTGAAGATTACAGACATGATATTGATACCTGGCCTGACCTTAAAGTAAAAGAGAGTGAGTATAGAAGTGTTTTTATGTTTTTTCCGTCGGTCGATTTTAGATCTTGTGTTCACCCCGGTGTTCTTATCGATTTCTCAGTATAAATCTGATTGAGGTGAAATTGTGTTTGAATATTCGTGTAGTTTCAATTGTAAATATGTATCTACTACATATTGCGTTGCCGGCGGTGGGTGTGTTCCAACAATGGAGGATTAAGTTATTGTGTCTTGATAGTGATCGACGCTGGTTATGTAGCTAACGATGGGGACCGTGAAATTGGAGTCGGATGCCAGTCGGCTAATCAACGTAATGGCTTTATAACAAAATGTTGTCGTTAATGTATTTAAGTAGTATAGAAGAAGACGTCATCTTGCGAATCAAGATAATGATGACGATACATGTAGGCACTAGCTATTAACAAAATAATTTCTATTACTAGTTCCAATAAATATTTTTTGTGGGTTTACTTATCTAGCAAATTATGGCATAGCAGTTTGTAGGAAAATTTTCAGATACAAAACAATTATCTACTCAAGCTGGTTCTACTAAGTATTGCAAGTATACGTTCTCCATACAAATCAAACATAATATGCATGCATGGCGTTTAGCCATTTTTTTCATACTATTCAATAAATCGGTCGAGACTTTACCAAATATGTTAGGTTAGGTATGTTATGTTCCAGCCGGGGATTGCGGAAGTCGCATACGTTCCCGCGATCCCCGGCGTAGGTGGGAGATGGAACACCGGGGTGGTTTTAGTCAGTAAGAGTCTGACAGACCCCTCCACCCGCCCCAGGGTGGAGGATTTCCATGAGGATTTCCCCCAGACACCAAAAAAAAAAAAAAAAGGTATGTTATGTTACTCACAATCGAACCGGCTACAGCTGAATACCAGTACCACATTGAGCAACTATCCTATCTTGTTCATGGAATTATTTATTAAAAAACTCTTTTGTTCCCAGGTCTCCCCTACGGCCAGTTCCCCCTGTACGAAGAAGATGGTAAGGTGCTGACCCAGACCCTGGCTATTGCGAAGTACGTGGCGAGGGGCACTGAACTGATCCCAGCTGATCCTTGGCAGCATGCTATTGTGGAGTCTGCTGTGTACACCGTCTTCGATTACTGGAAAAGTGAGTGCATAACTGTACTTTGACAATAGGACAACCTGTTTTTTTAGCTTTGCGAGTTTGACTTTAATAAGGCGTTTTGAGATTAGGACGTTGGATACGGATGCCCTGGTTGTACTATGTATTTGTAAGAATATCATCTTGGGAAGCATTTTACGGTGTAAATGCCCCCGGTAATTTCTACCCTCAACCAGAAATTCGAGGAATCTCTGAAGTCAGCCTTGCAGTGGCTTTATCAGGTTTGTAGTTTCTGTGGCCAGCTAATAACTACTTTTACAAAACCGCTTATAACTGTGTTTAAATGTTCATACCTAGTTGATTAGGTTCTTAATTTTCATTAGTTTCGTTGAATCAAACAAGATGCGGAAGAGATACCATTGCAAAAAATTGGACAAATATTTTGTTGTTTTTGTGCAAATCTGTCATACTAAAAAACTGAAGTAAAAACTGAGTAATCAAGACTTGTTTTGTGATTTGATAATTTTTGTTAATATAGGAATCCTCAAAATATGATATTTAAGAACATTCTCTCTCTCTCTCTCAGATGTGACCCCATACTTCCTTGAAGCAGACCCCGTCAAGAAAGAAGAGTTGAAAAAGAAATTGTTTGACGAAACCATTGACTACTATTTTTCAAGATTCAGCAAACAATTAAGCGAAAACGGTGGATATTTCAACGGAAAGGTAACTATTACACAACATTTTTTATATATTTGCAATTTTATTCGTAAATACACCTGCTGTTGACCTTAATCTCACGAGATTGAATCAGCTGTTCGTTTAGCGCATTGACTGAATGAAAATCCATTACGTACCGTTACAAAGACAGAGTTGAATCCGACACTAATTCGGAGTCTAGGTTTGTTTCTGGTTGAAGTCAGAAATTGTAGGGTCATCCCAGCCCCAATCTACAATTTTTCCGAGCCGGGGCAGAAACTTGATAACGGCGCCCCCCTCTTTGCCACTTTTATGATTAGTTTTAATACGTACTGGGTGTAAAACGATCGAGAAAACGAAGAGGCATTGTACCATCTTTGGCATACAATTTTTTTCTAGACCGTACATGGGAAACCATTGGTTCTGGAGATATCGAATGATCATGATGAGTACATCAAAGAAATCTTTATTTTTAGCACCCCACATCAAATAAGTTTTTTTTATCAAACATTTGAATTTGGCGCCCCTTGAACTTGCCGCCTGGGGCACGTTCCCCGCATTGCCCCCCTAAGATCCGGGGCTGGGTCATCCCCATTATGCGACTTCTAATCTATTAATCCTTTTTTCAACTACATACATTTACACAATATCTTTAACATTAGTTTCCGGACAGTAGTTTTTCCGACCACCTTCCCTTGTGCCTTTCCGAGGCACAGAGTAATCCCTGTATAAAATGAGTGGTAACCCATCCACGGACAATCTCCGCAAAACGAATACACTGTATTTTTTTTTTGGAAAAAGTTCTACATTAAATAATTTTATTTTGGTGCTTACCTACTTAAATATTTACACCTTTGTTTTTATAAATACTTAACTTACTATATACACTAGAAATAAAAATAAAAACTCCTTACTAAATTAACTCTCAAACATGGCGTCAAAAAATTCATCCACATCGCTGTCGACTGGAAGTGTACCCAAAAGACTGGCAGCATTGCCATGTTATATGGCAATGCTTATTCTTTGACCAAGGTAAAAGCCAGCCCTTGGGTCACGCAAAATGTCAACTAAGCGTCTTGAGAGATCTTTAAACAAGTTATGCGCACTCGGACCCCAAGACCCGAGAGTTTCAACCCCAAACGGCTCGAAAATTTAACTACCAACAAGTTTATTATATTTCCGCCGCTTGAGGTTCTCTGCAGCGGCAGCGGCAGCGCGAGCACAGCACGAAGAGCTAGAAAGATGGGATGGCGTAAGAGTATCGACACAAGTAGCGTCCCACACTAGCCTACCAATCTTCCATGGAAATAACGACATGCCGTCCGGTCTCTTGCCATCGTCACGTATTATACTAATGTATGTTTAATTTATTTTTCCAGCTTTCCTGGGGAGAATTCATCCTGACCGGTGTCGTTGAGGCTAGCAATCTGTTCCTGAAAATAGAACTGGAGAAGAAGTACCCTGCTGTTGGAGAAACAGTTGATAAGATCAGAAACCTACCCGGAGTCAAAGAATATATAAAGGCTAGAGGAGTATACAAACTGCCTGCTAAGTTCGATGACAAAAAATAAATAGTTCTTATTTTATAATTGGCTTCTTTTATTTGGCATTTCCTAATCAATGTATGACAGAGGTAGGTAATCTAATCTGTCTGGATAATGAGTTCTAAGCCTCAGCTTATAGCAGGGTACAATCAAAGAATCTGACTGGTTGCTAGGACGCAACTCGTCAAACACTTTATTCAAAATAGCGATACGATTTAGAACTTTATTTCCTACTCTAAAAGGTACAAATGATAGTGATAGAATTCCAAAGAATAGTGCTAGTGTGAAACACCTTCACAGGGCACGAATCATCTCCTTTAAGTCTTGTCCATCAAACTGCATCTTCCAGGATTTAACCTTTTGAACGCCAGTGTCACGCATACATGACCAGCAAGCGCATGCCCTGTACGTCAAACGTCACAAATATGTGACAAAAAGTACGGCGAATTTGTGGCTTGGCTTCGGCGGCACCCGATGCGTTTATGCTCTGGCGTTCAGAAGGTTAAACGAGGCCAATGATAGAGCTGTACCGGTTACACAGTACTGGTTGGACTTTAACCTGAGTCAATCAACACGAAAAGAAGAAGTGCAATTGACAAAAACATCGTTTGTTTCGAATTTTCTCACAGAAATGTGATCATTTTGTGATTTGTTCCAGATTCGCCCACGAAGTTCGCCTAATTTTTATTTTTCCGTGTTCGCCTCACTTGTCGTTCCTTTTTCGCCGCGTTCATCATTTATTTCATTCATATGATTATTTGAGTTCTGTTTCGACACACTTTTTGTTCCTTTTATTAAATTAAATAATTTTGAAACTTGTGCTTCGCGTCGTGTTTCGGTGTGTGCCGGGCCCTACATCTTCTGGAAGCGAAAGGATGATCTACCGTCCATTTATTGACCGTGACTCTTGCTGCTTGACCTAATACAAAGGTCGACCCATTGGCTCGGTAGTACATGAGTCACAATTCAAGTGTCTAATATTCTAAATTATTTAATTCCATGGGAACCTGTTAGTTTCTGCATGTCATTCTCGCTCAGCGGTATTGTAAAATAGGATAAAAATAAATAATTATTCACATCAGTGATATCAATTTGTTACCAACAGCACTTTTATGTCGTAGCAATAAGAACGATTTTCGTGGTGCATGTCTATTGATGTTGACTATACAATGACCTCTTCACATTTTTCGTTGAATGTATATTTAACGATAAAGTTGCTACGGTCAGAGTCGAGGTCACAGCCACCGGTTCGATATTATAATAATATGTAGGAACATATGTATGTGTGTATATGTGTGTTGCATGAGCTATATGTTTACTGTGTATATATGTGTACTTTTTGGGTGAACAAAAATCATGGAACTCGCGTCATCGTCACCGAACGCTTTAGCTTTCGCTTAGTTTTCACTTCTATCGGCAGTCCCCAAAGACTGCCCCGCATATTTTTTTATTAATCTGTATTGTCCCACTACTGGACAGAGTATAGTCACAGCCTGTAGAATTGTATTAAGCATATTTATAAACAGTATTACTAATACTTTTTTTTTAAGGATGGGAAATCATCAAATGACTTCTTCCGCTCTGGGTGGAGTGGAAGGGCGTGTCAGACTCTTACTGACTAAAACCCATCCGTATTCTTTCTAAAGCCCTTTACGTTCCAGGGCCGCGGTGACTCTTTCGAACAAATTCCGCAACCCTGGCAGGCTCTGGCCCTAGTGGGTCCCGTCTCCTATGCTGTCATCTCTTTGAGATGCGCGTCGAACACAACGCGCCATCGACCCGGGCCTGGTTGTGACCGGACAGCGAGCCACCCAACACTCGCCGTCCGCAGGCCGCCCGGGGCGTCTTCTTCTTTAGCGGCGGTTGGGGCGAAGGCCATGTCTTTCCCTCGCGCGGCCCGCCTACTATTAGATACTAATCCTACTGCTGGGATACGGGCCTCCTTTCCGTGATTACTGGTGAGAAACCCACCAAGCAGATGTGGGTTTCTGAATGTCAAAGGTCTTCGAATTTGTGTTTATGACATATGGGTTTCCTCACTACAATTTCAGTTACCGAGATGATAGATGATGATGGAATGTTCCGCTACTAGTCGGCACTTAATGAGCTAAACGAAAACGAAACTATAAGTAAAATTGTTCATAGTGATGGACATCCTAGTCGGCGACTAGTCAGGCAAGCCAACTATGTAGCTACAAATCGTAGAAATGGTTTACGCTATTGTTATTTGAACAATGACGTCATATTTTGCAGACTTTCAGTTTTATTTTTGCTTTCAAGTCGTGACTTTAGGTTATAGTCGGTGATGAGTTGGTTGGTCGGGCAACATCTAGTAATGATGTTTTTATTATACACTGATATCTGCCTCCTAATTTGACGTAAAATTACCATATTTTTAGGGTTCCGTACCTCAAAAAGGAAAAACGGAACCCTTATGGGATCACTACGTTGTCCGTCTGTCGGTTTGTCACGACCTTTTTCTCAGGAATGCATAAAGGTTGGTACCATGTTGAAATTAAAATCAAATACGTAAGTCTATGGCCCCTCGAAGCTCTAAAAAATCAAGTTTCTATGTTTACGCAATAAAAAAATACGGCTATAAATGCACCATTTTTGCACCATATCCTAATAATATAAACGCGAAAGTTTGTAAGGATGGATGGATGGATGGATGTTTGTTACTCCTTTATGTCAGAACGGCTGAACGGATCTCGATGAAATTTGGCACAGAGGTAGATTATAGTCTGGAATAACACATAGCATTTTTCATCCCGGGAATATGTTCCCTTGGGATAATTTTCGACATAAACGCGGGCGGAGACGCGGGTGGTAGCTTGTTTTGATAATAAAAAAGAAAGACAGAAAATGTGTATTTGGGACTCGTACATGACAAACAAAAAAGTAAAATAAATAAAACAAGAAACAATAATAATTAATTAATATAAGCTAAAAAACATGCGAGGCCAAAATGGTCCCTATCTCAGGATATGCTGCGATATCTAAAAAAAAAAAATAACGCTGCGCTGGTATTCTGATAGGGCCAGACAGTGGTGCCACAATATACTCACAGAGCACAAACTAAAAGAAAAATGCAAATAAAATAGTTATTGTCAAATTATGTGTAAATATGTAACAATTTAAAACAAGATAATAGGTACATACAATAAATAAGCCAACGCCCAATGGCCCCGTGTTCCAGTATCATTTGTCGATGTCATAGACAAATACATATATAGAACGCGCGAGCGCAAGTGGGAGGTTATGTTCGGCTGTCAAATTGAAAAATGGTAGAAACATAAATAAAACAAAACAAAGTCATTTCGATTTTTAGCTTCTCAAATAGCGTTTAAGTATAACAAAGATAAATGAATATTATTGAATAGTTACGGACTGTGTAGTGTATAGTTTAATCGCAAGTAAATCAGAACCTAAGGCTAAGTTCAGATGAACGCGCGACGACGCGCGCTGCCGCGCGATTCACCTGTTCAGATGGCGGCGGTTAGCGCGCGACAGTCTAGCGTGAACATTCAGTGAGAATGGACGTGGAGGAGGCAATTTGCTTGTGGGTTTTATACCGCAAACTGCGACGTCGCCGTCGAAAGCAAAGACGATACTGGGTGCACCCTATTTTAAGTCAAAGACTTTCTTTTAACCTGTTTGTGACTTTATATCCCACACTAAGACTACACGAAGATCGATTTGTCAACTATTTTAGGATGTCGATTGCATCCTTTGACTTTTTGTATGATTGCGTTGAAAAGGATTT
>NDFZ01004905.1:0-83752 GCA_002192655.3 Mamestra configurata
CTCTCAACTATTGTAATTTGACCTATGTTTACAAATAAAGCATTCTGATTCTGATTCTGATTCAAAAGAAAAACTAACGAAACGAAATTTGTACGGCAACAAAAATAACTACAACGCCATCTATCCTGTCAGCAACGAACTACTAACGAAATCCTGCATCGCGGTATCAGAGTTTATTATAACATATTCAAAAGGATCGGCAGTAGGCTCCATAGATTTTATATAATTTAAGTATAATGATTACAGGCTAGGAACCTGTATGATGCATGATTTTTTTGTTTTTTTTTTTTAATATTTTTGTGTCTTTTATAGAATACTAGTTGCCACCCGCGGCTCCGCCCGCGTGATTGTCAAAAAATATCCCAAGGGAACATATTCCCGGTATAAAAAGTTTCCTATGTGTTATTCCAGACTATAATCTACCACTGTGCCAAATCTCAGCAAGATCCGTTCAGCCTCACAAACTTTCGCATTTATAATATTAGTAGGATTGTTTATCTACTAACTTGTTTATCAACTTACAAAATAAATATCATTTATCTTTTTTTTTAGAAAATCTCTAAAATGACTCATATTTTTCTAAGTGTAAGTAAGTTCTTTGTTATCACGCATTTCGTTCTTTCTATGCACTCCAACAGTGATCGCGTTTTAGGTCTTGCCAAGGTCTTATATGTTAGTACGTTATTATTCTTTTCTTTTATTATCAACCCTACTTCTACCATTTCTAATAATATTAAGAAGATCGTCTTTTTATTATTACTTGCCACCTATAAATCACCTGGAACAGATACAAATGATTAAATAACGATGTGAATGAGGTTTTTATCACTTCACACAATCTTATGAAACAGGAGTAACTTTCAGTATGGAGTTTCATTTATGTTTGGAGTGACGATGTTTTATAAAAGAAGGAATAACCAAAAAATCAATCCTACTGATCAAACTGAAGTTTTGTCAAAAAACATCGTTGATAAAGATGTGCAATTAATGTTTTTACCTTTCACCATAATGCAGACTATTATGTTAAGTTCAAAGTATCGCATCCAGAATGACGTCATAACTTCAAACAATCTATTAAATACAATTCTGTCTCTATGTGGAACAGTCGTTTGTGCGACTTTATGTTTGCTTCAAATTTTTCAGACACAGATGGTTGACATTTACTATTTTTCGAAAACTCAGATCTACTCTCTGCATTGCATTGTCGGCTATCATATTTGCGGAATTCTACTTTATACTGTGGTCAATCTGATTTAAACGAAGAGTCATGTCCAATTCATTTTGACCATTCAAGAAGTTCATAGATTTATCAACAACGAAGCCAAATCAAAGAAATTCATCAGAAATAATTGAATTAGTGTATCTACGATTATATGCTTTTTTATCTTCTTTTGCATATATTATATTGTTTTGAACCCGGAGATGCCGTTTCATGCCACATTATACAGAGCAGCTTTAATACAGTTTGACATTTACATAGTTCAAGCCATCCGTTTGATAAAGTTACTTCAGAATAAGATTGTGGATTGGAGTCATCAAGTTTTACTCTTGATCAATGATACTGAAAATAAAATATGTCGCAAAAGATTGTTACAAACTTATCTCCAAATTCTAAAGTGCTACCAGATTTATAACAATAAGTTTCATGAAATGGTTAGTTATTGCAATTGATTTTTACTGGCCACTTTTCAATTAACAGCGATGCGTAAAATATCCTTGGTGACCTGTGAGCCCTTTCTCCCCTTCTCTAATTGGCTTGTCGGCTTTATTATTACACTAGTGGCCCACCCCGGCTTCGCCCGGATGTTTTGTTTTTCAAAACTTTCTTTCATATTAACCTTCTCCTGACAATAAAAAACACAACAAAAAAGAATTAACGAAATTGATGTAGCCGCGATGACTATCACGCGTGATGCCGTGACCAAGGGAAATAGGGATTCATTGTTATATACATAGATGACTAATTTAGCTCCATACTAAAAATAATTATGTGTTGTAATTATAAGTGTTTTGAAAAACTCAATCAAAATGCCTGAAAGAAAATAAAAAAATAACCAAAACCAATTATTTATTTCAATTTCAGGTTCTGTATTATACGGTTTGTTGCATATCACTTACCTTAGTGTTTAATGAAATATTTATAGTTGTTTATAAAACACTGATAGGACAAAACGATGAACTTAACGTAAGTATTTTTTTATCTTCATGATAATACAAATCAGCTCGTGAGAGGAGCTCGTGCCTAAAGAATAACAGCCGCACTGGTCAATCTTCATGGTTAAGTAACGCTTGCCGAGGTCGGTCTGTGGATGGGTGACTATCTTAACATACCGAGATTCCTCCGTGTCTCGGGAAGTCCGTTAAGCCGTTGATCTCCGCTGTTATTTTTAGATCGTTGGCATTCGTTACGTTGCCAGAAGCCAGAAAATCGGACTCCAGTCTTGCCAAGAAGTACCGTGTAAGTTAATGGTTTGTGGAGGTTTGGTAAGCAGCCGCTCCTCGCAAAATACTGGTATTCAGCTGAATCTGGTTTGACTGGAAGCCGACCCTAATAGATAGTAGTAGTTGAGAAAAGGTTGAGCAGATGGGTACAATAATACAAATCGTAATTATTTCTTTAAATATTTTGAAAGTTCTCAGTTCTGTTTGGTAATTGTGTTTTCAGAACATTGCATTTTCATCAACGGCGATCATTTACTTTTGGATATTCAAAAACTTAACATTACAAATTGCACTAAGTCTGTTCTGCGAAGCGTTCTATATAGCTGTGGAAGATTCTCAGGAAACATACTCTTATATTCTTCTGTCAAATTGTACTGGTACGTGAAATTTAAAATCGGGTTTGATAATCTCACTTGTTGTAATATATTCGAATTTGGTTTTTAAATAATATAGTGTCATTTTCAGATGAAAACAAGAAGTTATGCAATTACAATGGGGGCCTCATATAACATCTCTTGCGGGTCGTCTAAGCTCAGCCGCGTATGCTGTTAGAAAGATAAGACAGTTAACAGACGTAGAAACCGCACGTTTGGTCTACTTTAGTTACTTTCACAGCATTATGTCGTACGGTATTTTGCTGTGGGGTCGGGCTGCTGACATTGAATCCATATTTATTTTACAAAAGAGAGCTGTCAGAGCCGTTTATAATCTGCGTCGCCGTGATTCTCTTAGGGAACTTTTTAAAAAGATTAATATTATGACAGTCCCTTGCCAATTCATTTATGAAAATATTATGTATGTGCGGAAAAATCGACATCTTTTTAGTAAAATTAGTGATAGACATAATTTTAATACTAGAAATAAAGACAAATTAGATCAACCATTTTTTAGATTAGCTAAAGTCCACACTTCTTTCATGGGGTATTGTGTTAAATGTTACAACAAAATACCTTCTGACATATTAGAACTAAATGAAAGAAAATTTAAAACTCATGTTAAAAGTACACTTTGTGAACAAGCATATTACAAATTAGAAGATTACATTCAGGATAAGAATGCTTGGAAACATGCTGGTCCTGCTCCATAGGACAATCAAGGGTGAAGGTCAAACTGGTTGATTAATGTATTAACTTTATAGATATACTGTTTCTTTTTTTGTGTTTTTATTTTTCTGTTGACTCACACACTGTTGTTTAATTAATGGTTCCAATGTTTGTAAATATGTGAGTACAATTTAAGTACCTAAATTTCTTTAGGAAATTAATAAGTTTACCTCTGCTGGTGATACTTTGTTCTTTAAGTAGCATACTCTGGGTGCATCGTCCTCACATAATATTAAATTAATTTTTGTATATCAAATTTTGTAAAATATTTATTTGAAAAGAGTAACTATGGAGTTTCTTGTCCGTTCTTCTCCATAAGAATCTACCTTTCCGAATGGACAGTAGAGTCAGTAGAGTCACTTTATTAATGTAACATTATTATTTTACTGAACTGTAAACGATGACGTTCAAAAGTGCCGTTTAATGGCCTTATTGAAATAAACGTTTTGACTTTTGACTTTTTGACTTTTGCAAGAATGTGAGGCGCGTGTACCGAGCATCGTTCAGTAAGATGCGCGCCTGTCGATTATTCTACGTAGACGTGTGTCTTCTGCTGCATCTGGCAGCACTTCTCACTAACTATACCGTTGTGTTGCTACAATTCGCATTTCTGTAATCTCAATTTAGTTTGTTTTCATTAGAGGAACACGTGTGGCCTTCATCTTTAATTTTTCATAAAATGTTACGAAGCCATTTCGATTGCTTAAGTTTACTGTCAAACACTGTTCAACGCTCAATTATTTTACCACCAATACATTCTTACACGATCAACAGTATGATTTCACCAAAGGACGTTGTACGACTGACGCTGGTGTCACCTTATTAAAACATATATTTACGGCATTCATGGCATGGGAAGATGCCAAAGGAATGTTTTGTGATCTTTTCGCAGCATTTGATTGCATAAATCATGAAAATGCTCTTAAAACAAGAACAATAGGGCCTTCATTTTGCTCTCCGTTTTATGAAGCTTAATTTAATTAATGACATACAGCAGCAAATTAAGATAAATAGTGTCAATTAACGGATTTTAAAAGTCAAAATAAGAGTACCACAAGGTTCAATATTGGGTCCTACCTCCTACATAACAAGCGAGAAGCCTCTTAACCACGGAACAAGAGACTCTTAACCTTTTGCTTAGTAGGTGGATGAAGGGGCGATCTTAGGTCAAAGAAAATGTGGCTTTATCAAGTTAACCTAGTGTAGTGGTTTCTTAAGTTTGTCTAGACTGAATTCGTTATTATTTACATATTTAAAAATCAATGCTTTCTTTAGACCAGCAATCTGATTGCTAAAGATTTTTTCGAAATCTCATTTCAAAATGAAATCCAGAATCAGGATTGGCAAGCACAGGTCACAATACATTCCCTCAAGTCAGTCAATCCATCGTCCAATTAAAAAAGCCGACCAAGTACGAGTCTGACTTTCACACGAAGGGTTCCGTACCATAAACCGAAAAAAAAACACGTTTCACGGCAACAGAAACACATAAGTAATTTGGAAAATTTTAACTGTCTAGCTATCACGGTTCATGAGATACAGCCTGGTGACAGACAGACGGACAGTGGAGTTTTAGTAATAGGGTCCCGTTTTAAGGGTACGGAACCCTAAAAAATAAATAAATTAAACATTCCATTTACCGTATTCAAGTCCTGGGGGCAGAAGGAAACGGAAAATTGACATAACAGAGCGTTGCCCCCCGGGTGACATGGGAAGCCACAGGCTTCCCCACAGTACAGTACACCGGATAAATAATAATGTACTCGTTAACGATCAGGAATGCCAAAACATTTTTTTTTTTATCAATTTAATGAAAGAAAGAATAAGTTGTTTGTTTTACATACAGGCTTGCCAAAGAACGACGGAGCGTAGCATTTTATAAATCAAACTAACTGATCAAATCCGCAACACAATAATGCGATCTAGGACAGGCATCGCCGACGTTGGTGACAAGTCTGCGAGGCTAAAATGGAACCAGGTGGGTGACCCACCTGGTTCCATACAGGATGCATCCACTTACAGGATGCATCAATACCAATGGGCCAGGATCGTCACGCAGTGGGTGCCTGAGGACGAGCTCGTAGCCGAGCCAGTTCAAAGAAATTCTGGCGCGACGATTTAGACTCGTTACTGACGGATTGGCTGGAGAAGGCAAAACACTAAGAGCGTTGGAAAGCAATGGGAGAGACCTTTGCCCAGCTGTGGGACTATATAGGTAAGATGAAAAAAATTGGCGCACATAGATATACACAATGAAGGTACACAAATGATAACAACACTATACTGTGACCCTGTGGTGTCTTAAACGTATTTTAACTGCCAGTGGTGTCTGCCACTGCTGTCTAACCGTACTTTCCGCCAGTTATATCTGCTAGTAGTATCTTTTTGTTTAAGCCGGTTCTAAGTAAGGATATAAAGATCTTGTTACTGACACGGAATACTGATTTAAGGCATGATTTACTAACAGAATATCGAAGTAAAGATGTGGCACGTCGACAGCAGTTGGACCGTCGCCAAATCTGAGAACGTGCGTGAACCAACCGGTTATTTATTCGCCTTTTAAAGCAAAAGTCTTGTCATATTGTTCGTACAACACTTTCACGATAAATCAGAAGAATAACGAAAAATATATCTGCCTTTCGCAATTTTTAGGATTCCGAAACTCCGTATGGAAAAACGGAACCCTTTAAGGATTACTCTTGCGTTTGCCTAGCAGGAAGGTTGTCTGTCTGCCCATCTGTCACATCCAAAGCTGAATCTACTGGACTCATTTAGTTAAAACTTTGTAAACATATGAATATAATAATATCTCCCAAACTAAACTGACACTAAAATTTTAAAAATAATACATACGATGCCCTGTTATAGATTTATATATGTATAACAGGACATTGTACAGATTACAGAGAAGCCTATATAATAAGTGTAAGGTTTAAAAAATCATTCGTTCCTTTGCATGCGAGTCTAACTTAGCTTCAACCCTTGGCTGATTTTTTTATTTCTTACAATAGCGGTGTAGTTTCAGATCTGAAAAAGTTTTGTGAACGGTATTTTCGTGATGAATTAAATCCATTATTACAAAAATAATTAGTGACCCATGTATTTTATTCATGTACCTACTTACGGATATTTTATAAATAATACTGCAAAAAACGTAATTCTACCTTCGGTCCTGAAACGCAAAGGGCATTAGGAGGAACACGGGTGGGTTTTAGTCAGTAAGAGTCTGACACTCTCTTCCGCTCCGCCCAGAGTGGAAGAAGTAATTTGAGGATACAAAAAAAAAACTTCATAATACTCACATGAATGCGAAAGTGAGTTTGTAAGTTTATTTTTTGTGAAGTTTTGATTAACTTTGGTTCAGAGATAGACACTGAAGAAGATATTAAGGAAGGAAGGAAGATGCGACTAAGGGATTCACCAGAGACTGGGCATCAGCATTCTCTGTGCATTACAACAGCTACACTGCGATTGCCAACCCGCCTTCCAAGCGTGGCGAGTATCGCTAGAGGGGCGCCTCTTTGGGGGAGGCCTATGTCCAGCAGTGGACGTCTTTCGGCTGATATGATGATGATTATGTATTAAAACAAGTATGATTACGATGCGAGGGCCTTCGGCCTGAATAATTTCCCCTCAGGATCAGCCCTTATTGTACGACTTCCAAACTAATAAAAATTATTGATAACTTTTAAATAAGGCTCCACTCAAACCCATGCCACTGATGTTTGACGGCATCACCAATAAGATTAATGTTGGTGTGAAAAAGGCCTTAATCGAAAAAGTTAAATGGAGTTCCAACCAGTTAGGATAAGTTAGCGGCGTGTGTCTGTTTATTTACTTTTTCGAAGTAAAAGCTTTAGATTTTTAACCGACTCAAAAAAGAAAGGAGGCTTTCAATTGTTGTTTTTTTGTGTTTATTACCTCATAACTCCGTGTGGCTTTAGAAGTAATAGACAAAGATAAAATAATATGGGCAATCAACACCTTCTTGTCTTTCAAAGCGGCAGGGATGGATGGTATCTTTCCAGCTCTGCTCAGATGAAGCGGAGACTTGCTAGCCGAATACCTTGTCGAAGTTTTCCGTGCCTGTCTAGCTCACCGCTACATCCCCTTGGTATAGCGTGAAGTAAAAATAATATTTATTCTAAAAATAGGTAGGAGCGATTATACTCAACCTAAATCCTTCAGACCCATCAGCCTCACCTCGTTCTTCCTGAAAACGCTAGAGGGACTTGGGGACAGAAGGATTAGGAACCAAATTTCTTACTTAAACCTTTACACCTTAACCAACACAGCCGAATCAGCGCTCCAGCGCGCATAGGAAATGCTTTTAAAGCTAAAAACCCAACACTGGGCGCCTTCATTGACATAGAGGGTGCTTTCGACAAAACAAACTTCACCAGCATCGGCCAGGCACTGGCCGTGCACGGTGTGGCGCCAACACTTATAGAATGGATTCACAACATGCTAAAACACCGCGCTATTCAATCACCACCACACGATGCATCGTAAGTAGAGGCTGCCCACAGTGTGGGGTGCTGTCACCATTACTGTGGAATCTAGTTGTTAATGAACTCACCACAGAGCTCAACGCTAGCAGTCTGTACTCGGCGGGTTATGCAGATGACATAGCAATTTATATATTTTTTATGTGAAAGGGTATACTTTCCGATTGGTCCCATAGAAATTTCATCAAAATCGGTTCAATAGTTTGGTTTTTAAGTAAAAAAAACTGTAAAACTATGTCATTCAAGTAAACGAAATTGCGTATTTTGCTTTCCTGTGACTTTCCAGTGGTATCGTTAGGTGTGGGGTGCCACTAAAAAATTTAAAATAAAAAACTTTTAAAACACTACAAAGTATAAAATAACTTTAATTTCAGATGGAACTTTTTGGTTGTTTCTTCGTATTTTCTCTTTTTCTCCAATTTCTGTAATTAAAGCTATTTTATACTTTGTAGTGTTCCTTATATTTGAAAGTCGGTTGTATTTCTTTTAGATAGGCAAATAGGAAAAAGTATACGCAAATATCATCATCAACTTGTAAATATCGCGCCATTCCTCTACATAGCCCCTTGCAAACCATGCTGCTAAATAAGGATTGAAATGAAAATTTTGCTTTTCTTATGCGAGCCATACACGTTCAAGTAATTTGATCAAACAGGCTGGTACAAACAGTTTTATAAAATTTGATTAAGTTTAGTTGTCAAATGGCATGAATTTGAAATTTCGTATTTATATTTGATCTAACAGTTTGAACCAGCCTTTTTGGTCAAATTCGCTGTGTTTTTGTGATCATTTTCGTTTCGGGACCCAAAAAAGTTGAATCATTTCTCCGGGACTCGTTGAGCTTCATTGACCCAGCGTCCTCTGGTGGTCGCCCTTTTTGATTCTAGCTTTCAGGAGTTGCAGTGGTTGCGAACAGTGTGAAGAGCTTTTAAAAAAAAATCATAAAGCTTGACGTCAAGCCACTCGTATTCCTGAATAAATATTAATGTATGTAGAAAGAAAAGAAAGAAAGAATAAGAGTTTATTTGCGCTAAGCATGACGCATACCAAAATATAAAATAAACGAAATTACAAAAGTTATGCAAGTTGGGAAGATATGCGTCACATTTCCGCAAAACGGCCATCGCTCAGCATAATACTGGGACTCGTGTGCGAGACAGAGCCACAGCGCTGGTTTTCAGTGACAACCGGCGTTGACAGAATGACGTTATTTTATGTTGATCTGGATCTGGACAAAGTCGACGATGGAGCGAGCTTACCCAGAAGAAGCCTGTTCACTCTAATTTTGAAGAGATTAGGGTTGCATGCGTTCGGAAACACAGACGCAGGCAGAGAATAGAATAGAATAAAAAACATTTATTCGATAAAAGAGTTCCATTCCTTTGCTGTGCGCATTATGAAAGACGTTTGGGGTATTGTGCCGGTTTCTAAATTGAGTATGGGTTATGAACGTGTCCAACCCTACTTTGAAGACAGATTTTTACAGGTTTTCGAGTTAAAACTCCTTAATTCAGAAATAAAAATATTAGATTACAAATCTCTTTCATTTATTCCTCTCTAATTTGAGTCCTTGAAGGAGTTTCTAATAACTTGAGACGTAATTTTTCATTTCTTCGTTAACTTAATTAAAGTAGATGTTTGATAAATACTGTGCTAGTACTAGCAGACAGCTAACTCTGGTCCTCCACTAGCTAGTAAGTAACAGTACATACATATAATGAAACAATACAGCACAAGTGTTATAATAATTTATTCATAAGTTGGCGACTAGTGCCAGTGCAATACTGTTCTACAGGGTATTTCAGAAATGCATGTTCACATTGAAGGGTGATGTTCTGTATCGCATATATAAAGTCCCATTAAACTGCATATTATGGGTAATATCTGGGATCAAAGTACTCATCAAGATGAATCAAACGAGCCCAAACTCGACGGGATTGTGTCGTTTTATTACGGACTTCCCATGGCCACCAACAGCTCCATCATCAGACCTTGGATACCATTTAGAGACAAAGTACTAATCAAAACGAATCATACGAGCCCAAAGTCGATGGGGTTATGTCGTTTAATAACGGAGTTCATATGGTCACCTTCCAGCTCCATCATCAGACCCTAGATACCACCTAGACACAAGGTACTTGTCAAGACGAATCAAACGAGTCCAAACTTGATGAGGTTGCGTCGTCTCATTACAGATTTCCTATGGCCACCTTCCAGCTCCATCATCAGATCAGCTCTATGTCATCATAAAATGGCATTGTCACGCGATATACATATGCGAGCAAAATTTCAGCTCAATCGAAAACCGGGAAGTGTGTCAAATTTAACTTTCAAGATTTGATGACAGACAAACATCGGGACAAGCTTCTAAAATGTTATTACTTTGCCAGGGGCTCCACTCGGAAATACTTCTTAATGATTTTGGTCTCCTGTGAATCTTTGTCGATCCCTTGTGAATCTTTACCGTTCATGTTTACAGCTCTGGAAATACTTCTTCATGATTCTTTGAGTCTTTACCGGTCTAGATTTTATCCCGACTCCGAACGTCTGCTTCCTTTGTAGTAACATATAGGAACAACCATAAAAACTCATTTTGTTCAGTTAAACAGTTGGGCGCCGTCAAATTTCCGGAAACAGCTCCATTCCGAGGGTTAATCTCTTGAACAAAAACTGTTTATCCATGTTAACCCGACTGACCAAGTTTTAACTACACACTTTATACCAAAAATGTTAATCCTACGAATTATTATTTTAAACTAGCTTCTGTTAGTGGCTTTACCTACGTTTTAGTCGAAAATCATCCCAAAAGAACATACTCCCTGGTACAAAGTATCAACTGTCTTTTTTCAAGGCCCAATATTCTATCTCCATACCAAAATTTATCGAAATCGGTTCAGCCATTACGGCGTGAAAACGTAACAAACAGCTGCCTGTTTGTTACGTTTGCTTGTTTGTTTGTATTGTTACTTTTGCATATACAGGATGAAGTGCGCATGGATAGCCAAATTTGAAACTATGAGTAATTCCAAAAAATACTGAAAGGAGTCTCGAGCCCGAAGTAGATGAAAACTACTGCATCATGGGGTTTATGAAAAATCGGTATTCCAAGAATCGAACCGGTTGATATTGAAAACAAAAACACACACCCTGTATTATCACATCATCCGAAAGTGTCGCTAATAAGGATAAAATTCTGTGGTAAACTAAGAGAAAGAGATAATTTTTAACAAAATACATTTTTAATTTTCATATTATTATTATATTTCATAAAAAAGCTCGAGATTCTTTTGAGCGTTTTACGCTATTCCTCATAGTTTCAGATTTGAAAATCCACACGCACTTGATTAAATTCACCCTGTGTAATAAACATTTGCCAGCGGCTACGCCTGCGTGAAAATCGAAAATCATCCCATGGAAACAAACACCCGAGATCTGAATTATCCTATGCCCTATTCCAACATACGGTCTACCCGTGTGCTAAGTTTCATCCAAATCCGTTCAACCGTTAAGACGTGAAGAGGCAACAAACAGACTGACGGAGACAGAGTTAGGTTTTCATTTCTTGTTTTAATAAATAATAAATTCATTTATTTCAGACATTGTCCATACATTTTATACAAGTACCTGGATGACTGAGCTTTGCTTAGTTTTTTTTTCTTCGTAATTTTTTTCTAAAATTGAAACCTAGCTAGATCGATTTATCGCCCCCGAAACCCCCAGCACACTAAATTTCATGAAAATCGTTGGAGCCGTTTCCGAGATTCAGATTATATATATACAAATACAAGAATTGCTCGTTTATACATTATATAAAATTAAAATCCAATAAAAACACATTACATTAAAATAATCAACAATAAATTAAATCACACATACACATTAGAATTACATACACAATGTCACAATTGAAATAAATATATACATTAAAATATTACACAAACAAGATTAGACACACAATACAAACATGTCAAAAATACGAGGAGAAGCGCTAACATGAAGCTGCATCCACCTCTGTATCAGGGACAGGCCCCACCACTCAGACAACACCCTCAGGAGACTGTTCGAGCTGCTTCGTAGGCGACTTAATAGTGAAGCACTCCGCTTCCTTATGATCGCGAAAAATCATCGGTCCGCGCCTTAGCGAACATAGTCGAAGTCGAATATGTAACGCAAAAGGCTTTAGAAGGAACACGGATGGGTTTTAGTCAGTAAGAGTCTGACACACCCTTCACCAAAGAAGTCATTTGATGAGTTCCCATCCGGATACGGATGAGAAAGTTTTGGCTCCCATTTCCACGTTACCCGCATCATGTTTGCAAAGTTTGGCTAAAATAGTATATGGCTAATTTATACTTGCACTGGCTAAGCAGCGCTTGCCTTATGTGTTTTCACATGAACCCTGTATGTTATTTTATCTGGGCAATATATCGTAACTTATAACTTTCCTTCCAAACCCTAAATTAAAAAATATCATCGATCCCTTGATCTGTCATATACATACATACGTGCACTACGTGCAGTTAGACTGGCCAAAAAACAGTATAACTTTTTTTTTTTGAAGTGCAACCTTCTTTAGGCGCGTTGGGCATTTTTGAGATGTGAAAAAACCATCTAACTCGCGACAAGGACGACTGTTACCGTAACCGACACCTCTGTGTATAACGTAGTATTCTACTAGTAGTGGGGGTATGGGAATGCAATTAAAAAAATACAGACGTAATTGTTCAAGTTTTTTTTATTATGAGTTTAGGTCTTATGAATCTTTCTACGGGTTTTAATAAAGACAGCCCAAATTTTGTTTTTTTTGCATTGGACTTACCGTTTTCGAGATTTGCATGGTTTTATATTTCGAATCGAAGCGCGTTGGGTATTTTTGTTCAAGTTTTCACTTCTGTCGCCAATCCCAGAGTGCCACTGTTTTTTTTTCTGAAGCAGAAAAGTGCCAGTACATTTTATTTTATTGGGTAATTCCTTGTGGAATATTTCCTTTGTTGAGGTCATCATTCAGTGTAACTGGATGCAGATGAATATTATTTTACATGGAGCGGCTATCTTTCTCATCCAATACTGAAGCGACAGTTTGCAGATATCCTGGAATCCTACATTTTAAACACAGTCTTTAGAATAAGACAACGCCTATTCTGATCTGAAAGCAATCAAAGCTGGCGTACCGCAAGTAAGTGTGTTAGGTCCGATCCTGTACCTCCTATTTACTTGTGATATTCCTGAACTAGAGTAAAATAATATTGGAACCTGTGCTGCTGATACAGCCATAATGACTGTTGGAAACAGCCACGAAGAAGCTGAAAAAAGGTTAAAATGGCTGTTAATCTAGTCTATGACTGGACCAAAAAATGGAGGATTCAATTAAATGAATCCAAATCTGTACAGCATTTTCTAGTTTATATTAAATATTATATAAAGATGAACTCGACCTACGGTTCCAAAGAATGAATTGGCTGCTTGGAAGAAACTCTGTGCTGTCCGTGCAGAACAAATTTTTGTTATATAGACAAGTCCTGGTGCCAGTTTGGATTTACGGCATACAGCTGTGGGGCTGCACCAAACAGACCAATGTATTAATCATGCAGCGATTCCAGAACAAAGTAATACAGGAAATTGTAAATACACCCTGGCATATACGAAATGATTATCTCCATCGGGACCTAAAAGTTGAGTTAATCGAAAAAGTGATACAAGAATCTGCAGAAACTCACGAACAGAGACTTCATCAGCATGTGAACGTCGAGCTTTTCCAACAAACGGACATAGTAAGAATACTAAAATGAACAAAACAGTTCGAGTCCGTGAATAGTGTAATGTAACACAAGTGTTACTAAATAAACACAAGAACGAAGTGTATTCGCTTATATAGAGACGGTAAGTAAAAGTGCTACCAGACACATTCTTATTAAAGACAATTTAACAGTCGAGGTTTAAATTAAAATTACTTATTAGTCTACAAAAAAGGCTAAATAGTAATATGATTAGGGTCCATCCATTGGATGAACACTAGGATAAGCGAAAAACAATTAATTACAAATGATATTGTTAAAAACAATTATCGAATTATTTCTCCTTGTAGTTCCTTATTATAATTTTCATGAGACCCTGCCCGTATATGGTAAACTAAACTAGTAAATTAATAAAAATATTGTTTCTCGGTACCGGCTCATGGTCTCTCTGGTTTTCATACGAATACATTTAAATAAGTTATACACGGGAATTTTATAAATGCGATTCTGCAAACTAGTTATAGTACAAGAGCACGGAGAAATTTTACATCATTTCAGAGCAGAAAATTAATTATGTTTTGGTCCTTGTCTTTTCACTATGAATTCGAAATAAGGCAGTCGCTCCATTTAAAATACTGGAATTCCGCTGAAGTCGATTTGACTGGAAGCCGACCCCAAATTAGTTGGGAAAAGGCTAAGCAGATGATGATGATGTTAATTCAAATTGACGGTGAAAGATTGAAATTCTATCCCAATGAAAAACTCATAAAACGAGCGAAGTCGTATATTATACGTAGTAAAACGGATAATTATATGGCTTCGCCTGTAGTTCAAGTGGAATTCATAGATAGCCTCTAAAAATTCCGAAGCAATAAATTTAACTTCCCCGATCCATTTTTCATTAAAATTCTGTCTAACGAAGTTCAAAAGCCGTATGTAATGGATAATAAATAACGGTGACAAGAGTGCGAGGTCCATCGCTCATTGGCTGACGTTTGGTGCCAAAAAACATGTCAGCCATATTGGAACTGTGTTAGCGCGAAAAAATGGACGCTTGATTTTTCCGTCATGTTTTTTTGTATTGTATGTTTACTATATATTCACTAACATTAAACATTGTTTTTTTTAAAATTATTGAATTAAATCGAAAACGAGTTTCGTTGTATTTTTTTTTTTTTTTTTTTTATAATGTACAAAGTGTACCTATTAATTATTGGAAATTAGTTAGTTTCAGAACGTTTTAATGAAAGGAGCATCTTTGAAAGATAGAATTATTATAAAACATAGTCTGAAATTCTATGGCAACTGTCAAATTATGCAATTGATATAAACAGAAAAATGGAATGCCTGCATGAATTAAAATCCCAATTTTATACACCGGCAGTATCTCCGTCTGAAGTATTTCAAATAATTTACTTGCAAGATGACTTAACCGTAAACTCTCAATAAAACAAATGAATCGCCTTTCCACACAAACTATTAACTATCATAAAAAAACCTTACGAAAACAAAAAACTGTCTAACCCAACATATTTATGTATATGTCACCGGAAAATGGCAAATCTATAAGAATCTAAATATCTTGAGAGATTGTAAACTCCCGATAAATTGTCAACTAAACATTTGAAATACTGTTTTATGCATCAAAATTTGTCAAAGTCATTCCGAGAAATTGTGGCCTGAAATAAAATGGCGACCAATCAGGGCACAAGTCTATAATTTATCCGTTTTCGTGTAGTAGTAAACCTGGAAACAAGGCTCTCATTGGTCTATTCAGAGAAAACAAAGACCAATGACAGAGAAAACAATGACCAAGTGTCCAATTAAACTATCACACCAAAACAGAAATTGTAGACCAGACAGCTGATTGGTCGCCAGTTTATGTCAGTCCACAATTTCTCGAAACGCACGGAGATATTATAGAATAGATTTTAATTCTTATAATTGCAGAACAAATGAAAATGTATCGAGAATTGGTAAACTCTCGATAAATTTTCATTTGTTCTGTTTGAGAGATTGTAATCTCACAAGATATTTTATAATCTTACGTAGTTTGCATATCCGGTGAAATATACAAAGATAAAGAGAAAAAAAGAATTTATTTGTGATAACGCGTTACAGAATCATTGTCATTGAGTCATTGTACTCCTCATTATGAACAACTTTCACTATGGGACCAATCGCGAAATCCCGAAAAAATAAACAGTTATTCAGTACACTTTGTCGAGTTATGCGCACATAAATGTATCACGTTATATGTCGCAACGCGCAGTAGATTTATGGAATGACTGATTGGAAAAAAATGTCCATCTACACTCGCGAGCAATAAACTAGAATCACTTCATCGCGTGTTGCTCAAAACAACTTTAACTATGAAT
This sequence comes from Mamestra configurata, assembly GCA_002192655.3. Taxonomy (NCBI): domain Eukaryota; kingdom Metazoa; phylum Arthropoda; class Insecta; order Lepidoptera; family Noctuidae; genus Mamestra; species Mamestra configurata. The sequence goes on from NDFZ01004905.1 coordinate 16,167, forward strand.
CGTGTTAAATCATTTGAAAGGTAATTTTGTTAGCTTTCAAATGACATTAGAGAGATTTGAAATTAATTTAATTCTCTATCAAACTTTAGGGAATTGTTGCAATAGTTCGAAGTTGTCACAATACGTTTCAATGAATAGGAAGTAATAACGATAAAAAATATTTACTATTTATGTTATTTACCCCTCAATATTTTATGTTACCACCTCGCCCTTGCCTTAATAACTGCCTGTAAACGGTATTTCATTGACTGAATGAGTTTCCTGATGGAATCCTGTGGGATTTCCTGACACTCTACGACTAAAGCAGTTTTCAGGTCTTCTTTCGACGCCGGAACTGGACAACTTCCTCGTAGCCTTTTCAGCTCGTCCCACATATATTCAATCGGATTCAAGTCAGGACTGAGGGCTCGCCAGTCTGGTGTAACCCCACTTCTTGCATGCCTGTCTAGTCAGCGGTGCAGCGGTGTGGCAGCGGGCATGATCGTGCATTAGCAGGATATCATCGCCATTAAACCCAGTGTAGGGGAACACATGGCCTAGCAGAATGTCATTGATGTATCTTTCTGCGGTAAGCCCTTCCCCGACGTCCACCTCCGTATGCCACTGTTTCCGTAAGTGTTGTGCAAATCGCTCCCCGTCTCCTATAGACTCTTCATCGACTGTCGCTACCATGCAGCAACATCTTGGTTTCGGCCGAGAACAGGACTCGGCTCCATTGCTCCATATCCCAATCTAAGTGTTCGCGAGCAAACTGAAGCCGGGCTTGTTTGTGGGCTGGAGACAATTTGGTTTCCGTGGCTGGCCTTTTTGGGGTCAAAATCGCTTCTTTGAGTCTTCGCGTCACTGTCCACTTCCTTCTCTGAGCTGCTGCTGGACGGGCACGCCAGTCAGGTGTTGATTTTGGAGAGAAAAGGTGACAATAAATCGGTCATCTCTCACCGAAGTGCATCGCTGTCGTTCAAAACCGGATCTCCGGACTAAATTTACAGTCTTCCTGAACTTCTTGTATACTTTCAAGACACAATACTGGCTCAGATGAAGCTGTCGAGCGATAGTACGCTGAAACCACCCTTGCTGGATTGGGATGAGGACTACCAAAGAATATGGTGTTTTGTTTTAAAAATTGATGTCTTTTATTTTTACGTTCCATGACATTAGGTGAATAATCTTTTGTTATCTTATTAAAAGAGGTTAAACGCTAAAAAAATACATTTTAAATTATGTATTTAATTACATGGAAATTGTACAAAATTGTTTTGAGCAACGCCCGTTGAAGTGATTCCAGGTTATTGTTAACAATAACACTTCTTTCAGTGACTGGGCCACCATTGGTATTTATAAGAGTAGAAAACGGCTTTATGAGTTGTATGAAAAAAGGACTTATATTAATACAATTAAATTAAATTAATATGTCAAAAACTATTCTAAATTATATAAAAAAAGTTTGTTATATCGCCAAGTCTCGGTACTTGAGTTCAACAATTAAAAATAGTAGTAATGTGATTAAAATGACTTGGAACATTATTAATAGCGAAACGGCAAGGTCTAGCAACAAAACTAATGATTATAGCCTTGCTATTAATGATAGTGTAATTAAATTAGATTCCCGAATCGCCGCGGCTTTTGAAAATTTCTTTGTAGAGATTCCCGTGTCGACAAATAAGTCTCTAAATTCATTACCCACTGCTGCAGGAATGTTACTTAAAGGAAACGTTCCACTTTGTGATGCTGAATTTCAATTCCAACATGTCACTATAATAAAAACTTTTAATTCTTTGAATTTAAAAAAGTCTGCAGATCTATGAGTTAATTCTGTTGACCTTACTAAGTCTATTATAATCACTGTAGCTCCCACCTTTGCTATTATTATAATAAATGTATTGACCGTGGTGAGTTTCCTGATCTTATGAAATATTATAGTAAAATAATTCCATTATTTAAATCCGGTTGTACAGTAAACTTCCAAAAATGCATAAGCAATCTCTTAAAGTAATAGCTTGACGTTTAGTTTGACTTACGACCTTCTATTTTCAAGTTGTCAGTGCGCTGTAAGTTCAAATCCCACGCATGATCAGACTTTTTGTAAGTTTTAGTTGTTGGTTAGTGCGCGTGTATGTGTATCTTAACATTCCACAGATAACACACACTAAGAAACCGTCGTCGCACTACGCGTAAGAACATCATATTATTTCTGTGTCATTAAGAATACCCGTCACACAGTCACAGAGGCGGCCTGTTGCTACCATTCCATTGATAAAATTCGCGTTAATATATCATGTGCTCGTAGCCGTTTTGGCTAAGTGTTGGATTCGCAATCAGGGAAACCTGAGTTCCAATCTTAGGAATGGCCCGTTGCTGTTTTTTCTTTCTTTCAAAATACTAAAGATATAAAAAACAAGTTCTTTTTATAAAAAAAATATTGTATTTTTGTACTAAATAGTTAATCATTTAGTAGTGACTAGTGATCCGTAATTCATCTTTTCGATGATGTAAGGTGGAAATAATAAAGTCGTGCTGAATAATAATGAAAATTTTTATTCGTTATACTTATTTATAAATAAAATTAACAAACATGAGAATTGTGACGTCTAATTGTTACCTAGGCAAAAAAAGTTCTTTTGTAACCGTTGATAAGATTGTTTGTTGGAAGTATACCCACTTAGACCATTCATAATAACATAACAATGAAAGGATATTTTAATAATACAAAATATATAATTGTTGATAGCCAGTTATTAAAGGTATTGCTATTCAACAGGTTTTATTGAAAACTGATATATGATTTACACTTTGTAAACATGTTATTTTTAAATGACGTCACATTGAATGTATTGAGGCTATAGCTTAATTGTTCATTTTCTTGACAAAGAGAAGATTGAAACTAAACCTCAATTTCAGTTCAAAGAACTTTAGTTCTTATTAAGACAATCGTCAATTACATGAGAAACATAAATCAAACTATTAATTTATGTTACAACAGTGCGGGTAGAAGAAACAAAAAACAAAATAGAATCATGATTATTGTCAACAAAATTCGTAGCGAGTTCACTGCATTCCTAAGATAAGGCGATGGCACAAATTAAAATATATAGCTGTTTTAAACTAAAGTAAACACAACATTATTAATTAGTGTTGCGTTAACGATTAAATAATCACGGATATGTTAAAATTACCTACTAAATATTTAGTTACATGGTCTGATTATTATAAAATAAACAAAGAACAGAAGTTTTAATATTTTGTATAACCCCCATTATTTTCGATGCAGTCAAGTAGACGTTTGCGCATGGACCCAACAATATTACTGCATATTTCGCTTCCTCTTAAATTTTCCCACACCTCCATGCAATGGGTTTTTAAGTGATCCGTAGACCTCTCTTCCCGCGAGTCCCACCTTTGCACCATCGAACCCCATAGATTCTCTATGGGGTTGAGGTCGGGTGATCGCGCTGGCCATGGAACAAGAATTACCTCCGGGTGATTGTGAAACCACTCACGCACAGTACTCGCCCGGTGAATAGGACAATTGTCCTGGACAAATGAAAATTGTGCTAACTCATCAGCTGGGTAAATGTTGCGCACAGTAGGTAGCATGACTGAGTCTAACACTTCCACATAATTCGAACTGTTTGCGCGAGGAGGAATGAAAGCCAGTTCTCCTGGTCCTGCTGCACTCATCCATCCCCACATATTAATTGTAATTCGACCTGATTCAGTGTTAGGGATTACGTTTTTATCACACCAGCGAGTGTTATTCTTGCGCCATAAATGAAGCCTGCCTTTTTGACTGGATTTAAATGTTTTTTCATCTGAAAATATGGTAGTATTCCAGTCAAAATCTAAATAATCTCGTGCGAAACGTAATCGTTCTTGTTTGTGTCTCTCTGTTAAGTAGGGCTTTTTAGCAGGTTTTCTGTGATGCACGCCTTCAGCGTGGAGCGCACGGCGAATAGTTTGCAAAGAGGTGTCGTATAATTCCGCAAAGTGTCTCGTTGGTGTGAAACCATTTGTTTCATACTCGTCTACCATATTTCGTCGCTGCGCCTCGCTAATAAGCTTCGGTCTTCCACTTCTCTTTCGACTAGCAAGGCTACCCTCTTCCTCATATCTTTTTATCCAAAGACTTACAGTATTTCTCTAAAACAAAAAAATAATAATATTAGGCAGCTATACTTAACAAAATACTAAAGTGACTTAATTTTTAAATAATATGTTAATAAAACTAAAACTAAAAAACTCGGCATTTATAAATCCTATAATAAACACTAATATTTCTCTTTTAAGCCTCATAAAGTTATGATGGATGGATTCAAAAAACAATAAAAAGACTTAAGCCATATGTTACCAAATAATCTCAGGTATAGGTACATTTTAATTAAAAGATTAATTTATAAAGTTACAATTCATAAATAGGTATTATACTCACATTCAGTCCGGTTTCTTCAGATATTTGTGTTTTATTAAGACCACTTTTATGCAGCGCAATAATAGTCGCCCTCACTTCAATACTAATATTTGCCTGCATTTTGAGAATATTACAATACTGTTAACCACACGTCACTAACCAACAACTTCAACCAACCGACAGTTCATTCCGATCAAGCTAAATATTCATAACACTCATGCTACCTCGCAGAAATCTAAATTCTCAATTTAGTTTTTTTATGATCTACCTTTCTAACTTTACGAAATGTGTGAACAAGTTGAAGAATAATTTCATATATTGCTAATCCATTACTTCCAATCGGGTAAGAACTTACAAAAAGTTTAGTCATGCGTGGGATTTGAACTTACGGCACATTGATTTCAATTTCTCTCTGAGGGCGCTAAACTGTTGGGCCATCTTAACTCATTTTTAAACGACGAAATTATGAACGACAATCACTTGTTGAAGACAACTTAAAAATAGAAGGTCGTAAGTCAAACTAAACGTCAAGCTATTACTTTGTGAGATTGCTTATGCATTTTTGGAAGTCACTGTACATCAGACCCTATTACTTATAGGCCTATATCAGTGCTACCTACTTTTAGTAAAATTTTTGTAAAGTTATTCTAAATCAAATGCTAAGAATTACATAATAAACAGTTTAGTTTTACAAGGGGTCGCTCAACAATCGATGCCGGTGTTAAACTTTTAAGACATATTTATAATGCATGGGAGGACAAATGCGATGCTTTGGGCATTTTTAGCGATTTGTCAAAGGCATTCGATTGTGTTCTCCATGAGACATTAATCAGGAAACTACACTATTACGGAATACGGGACGCCTCTCTGGATCTTCCTACTTCTTACTTACGTGAAAGGATTCAGAGAGTTGACGTCAACGGTAGAAGATCTCCTGGATCTGTAGTGAGAATAGGGTCCCTCAGGGCTCCATTTTGGGTCCCTTTTTGTTTCTTATTTATATCAATGACTTGCCGTACCTCATAAATATCATTTATCATTGTTACATACAAATAAATAAATAATAACAGCCGCACGGGTCGATCTTCAAGGATAAGCAACGTTTGCCAAGGTTGGAATGTGGATGGGTAAACATCTTAACATACCGAGACTCCTCCGTGCCTTGAAAAGCACGTAAAGCTATTGGTCCCGGCTGTTAATTGTAGATCTTGGGCAGTCGTTTTGGATAGTCAAGAGCCAGATAATCTGACACCAGTCTTGCCAAGGAGTACGTGATACCCAGTTAATGGGTTGTGGAGGTCTGGTAGGCAGCCGCTTTACGTAAAATACTGGTATTCAGCTGAATCCGGTTTGACTGAAAGCCGATCCCAATATAGTTGGGAAAAGGCTAGGCAGATGATGATTTATCATTGTTCGCGATATAGTTCTAAATGTTTGTATAACTAATTGAACTGGAATGAATTGTTTTGTTACAATCAAGGAAACATGCGTAACAGGTTCATCCAATCCCATTAAAAGATAGAATCCTCCGACCTGCTCCCCAACTATGAGTTGCCAATCAATGCCATCAAGATTTTATTGATACGAAGGAGATAGTGCTATGTCTCTTGTATAGCTCTGTCTCCCTTCCACAATGGAATCATGATGGTTTTAAGACGTCACAGTAGGGCCCCAGACGGGTGTTGTGTCTAGTGGGTAACAAAAAAGTTAATGAGTGTGAATTTCGATGGCTATAAAAGAGGAGAAATACAAAAAAAAAAGATGCATGAAAGATGTCTTTTACTAGAAAGAAAATTACAAAAACCCAAATTGTAGTAACACAATAGAATATTGAGTTAATAACGCTACAAACTTCAATGGTAAAGTAGCATCAACGTAAAACATCCCGCAGGCATCCAACTTGTCGAATGTCGCTCGATGTAAGCGTTTAACATTCTTGCATAACCTTTTTTCAGCATCTGTAATGTTATTAGTCATTATTATCCTATGCTTTGATGGACCGAGCCATTGCAGAGATATGTGGTCTGCCATATGTTCTGGCTTCTAACCGTAACGACTCTCAAAGATGTTCAAATGACTGCTGAGACGCGACTTAACGTGCTGTCCCAGGTACGGAGGAGTCTCGGTATGTAATGGATAGTCATCCTCTTTCAGTTCCATCGATTCCAAAAGTTTTAAGATGTCGAGGTGCAACCAGAACAGGAGCACCGACGGATGGCAAATAACTAACAGACGCGCTTTGATAGGTGTACTACAAAAATTCGAGGAATTACAGAACCTAGAAGCTTTACCTCTGTGGAGGGTTACACCGCGCGTTAATTCTCAGAAATTCAACCACACGATAAAACTAAAACGCATATAATTTCGTGTATGTCTGTAGACTCTTTTAAAACCCATGATGCTTCTTGTTTGTTTCCCCATACAAGAAATATACAGGCTATTTTAAGTTACTAATTTATTTTTATCTTATTGTTTGTGCACGTCCCAAATAATCATTTCTCGTTCTTAAGTGCAAACAAAAAAAAAATTCAGAAGTACCTGTACAATTTGAGTTTAAAATAAGAGCGCATGATTCTTGAACATTCGACATAGCTATGTAAAACTTCTCACAGTGTAGGTTCAACGCGACGTGAAGTGTCAACGTTTTCAATATGGCACAGGCTAATGCGCCTAACATTACATGTAACAAGAACTGTAAAAGAAAACAAAATGATACAAAAAGGAACGTGCACAGCGTAGACTGCCCTAGGTGGCACAGTCTACACTGTGCACGTTCCTTTCGTTGCAAATTTAAAACTTTTACATCAAAAATATTTAACTCTGATGCATCTGTTTTGCCACCTATAGTTCCTAAACGCTTGCATTGGAGGGATGGGCAGGAATGATCAGTGCCTTATAGTGATGCAAATTTGGAACGTTTACCTTAACTTGACATTGACATCAGGGCTGACACATATTATATAGTCCCTGCACGATCCCTATAGTAATAACTAGTTTTGGCCCCTGACTTTAGTTACGTAAAGTTTCAGTCAATGCTGCTGAACAGAGAAAGAATAGATAGATATAGAAAGTTTAACAAATGGTCGACGTGATTCTTTATATTTATGAACATGAAACAGATTGACATGAAACAAACACTAAATGTTAAGTGAGGCTTACCACAACTTGTAAGTGAAAACCAAATCTAAATCGGATAAGCCGTTTCTGAGATTAGCGTGCACAAACGCACAGACAAAAAGATAAACAGACAAAAATTCTAACAATCATAGTTTTGGGTGCTATTTGCGTTGATAAAGGTCCTAATTATATTTTATTAATAAAATAATATATCTTCCATGTACAGACAGCGATCCGTTACATTTTAATTATATGTATAGAAGAAGATTAACTTTGGACCAACTCTAGTTCATAATTTGATAATAATAAATACAGTTAATATTAGATGGAATGTTTCAATACTTACATAAAATTGACCACTAGATGAAAATTTTACAAATTCAATGAATATTTGAATTTTAACAAGGTATTCATAAAACGAGTTCATAGTTTGAAAAATGATCTGAAATACAATATATGTCTGTTATATTTATAACAATATTCGAATAAAAGGCCAGCGGCTGATTTATACCAACCATTATTTGAAAATACACTTTGTAGATTTTGTAGCAGTCCAATATATTAACATAAGCCTCAAACATCTTTCTACAAAAATCTTCTCTATCCCTGTCCCGTACGCTTTGAAGCCGAAGAACTTGAATAGTCCATAGATCAACCTTATTTTTTAGCAGCTGAATGAGTCTAATAGCATAAACAATGTTTGCGTCAAAACATAATAAGACTAAACCACTAAACATGCGGCAAATTGATGTCTTTAGGATGGTTAATACAACAAAATGGGGACTGATGTCGAATGCAAGAAACAAGACAACTGTTAACCAGTTCCAAATGATAAAACGTTCGAAATTGTTCTTTTTGTTAAGAAATCTGTGAATTTGTTGAAATTTTAAAACAAACCATGTGATTTCCATTTTATAAGTCTTTATGAGCCAAAAATTCATTATGAACCCCAAACTATACAGAACAAAGTCGATGTTACTCTTGACGAACGCGAAATAATTGAAGAAATATAATTTTCTGTCAAAATACACCTCAGAAAGGTCATAAGCTTTTATCGATATGTAAAACATTGTGGCACATAAAGACACAAAATCCGACAGGCGGTTGTTTGGAGTAATGAAATTGTCCATGATGCTATATTTAGGATAGAACTGAATATTATGCAACATGTTTAAAGGTAGAAGCATCGACTGCACATCCTTGTCCACGAAGTTATTTGATGAAACTTCCACAATGTGATTTCTTCGTTCACAGTGAACCTTTTTTAAAATTGACTCCATTCTAGGAAGCCTTCTCAAACACGAATGAAGGTATAAGTCCAAAGACAATTCATTAAATAAACCGGCAAAGGGCGAGTCGTTGTTGGCCAGTCAGAGGTCAGTACCTTTTACTCTATATTGTTTTTCCTTTTGAATTAATTTTTTGTTTTACATTTTTTCGAGCAGCCAAACTTTATAAAGCAAGCAAAGCTATTAGGGTCGATTTCTCTTATTATTTAGCGATGGACGAGGTCTACGATGAAGCGAGCGAGCCCAGTTCTGTTTTCCTTTTATGCACTTGGCACGTTACATCAAAAACGTACTTCTTATGTAATTTATAATTGCTTTTCTAACTACTCGTATTAAAAAAAACTATGCCAGTCAGAGATATGCAATTAATTTGATATGTAGATATGTATTTAATTTTGAACCATTTTTTACCGAACCATAAAGGTTTGATCAAATTTGAAGAGAACAACGCATTTTACCGCAACGTTAATATCGTGCCTAATGAACCTGATTCATTAGATTATTGGTTTTAGAGACGAGGAGCTATTCATATTCACATTTTCCTAAAAAAAAATGTTTATTTTAGCCTTGAAAGTGACAGGCTATTATGTTGATAGATTATTTCCTAGGGTGTTCGACAGGGCTTCATTTTAAGGCCGATTCTGTTATTCATTGAAAGGATTTGCACTTTGAAGGAACTAAATTTTGCCGGCGGTTTCACTCGCATTAGTCTTAAGATTTTTTTTCAATTTAAAGTCAAAAACTTTTTTAATAATACTTTTATTTACGAAACGGCTACGAAAATTGAGGAATAAGTATTTGTATTGCTTTGAAAGTGTTATTTAGATTTATTATTGCTTTTGATTACGCTTGAATCTCTTAAAGGTTTACCACACTTTGCCAGTTGTTAAAGTCCCGTGTAAAAGTGCTAGGCATATTGAATACAACTGCTAGAAAAACCTAATAGCTTTATGTCCGACCTAGGAATTGATCTTAAAACCCCAGCTACTCGGAAAGAAAACCTATTAATTTCTATATGTTTAAAATGCAAGGAAGAATTATTGCATTTTTATCAATTAAATAATTTCACAACAAACAATACTTATTTCCTTTTCATATAATTAGTTACAATATTTGTTTAACTCCATGTATTAAATATACCGAAACGAAACATCTACTCCTCGTTATTACCGAAAGGTCCACAACAAAAAACCTAAGAAACACATTGATATTATTAAAAATCTTCAATGAATTCAATATTTTTCTATTTAAAACTATATTATTTTGCTTGTTACGAAATTTAATTTCATATTTTGTGTACTATTTTAACGCAAAGAATGTTAAATATGTGTAAACAAGTAAACCAATTAAAATTGGCCGACACCGTGAAAACGGCCATTTTGTTTTCGAAACAAAATGGCCGATTTAATTTACTTTGAAGTTGTAATTAGACTCGATTCACATAAACTGTGATGTGTTAACATCATCGCAAAGCGCAAATCTTCTTGTATATTTTGAGTTATGGCACTTGAAAGATAAATTTGATAAAACTGTAGCACTTACGACATAATCGCTGACACTCGCAAAATCACTTCACTACGCATACATCACACGAGACAACTGAAGTTAAAAAAATCTTATTGGAATTTCAAACATTTTACATTGCCATCTCGTGTTGTCTTGTCAAACTATTTCATCAGCTACTCATATAGTCTATCAAAACTCGCCGAACATTAACGCATTTTAAACTACATGAAGTTAAAGACGATTCGTCGCTGTAGATAGTATAGTATCCGTGAGCGTATGACGGGAATTTCTTTCGGATACTATGATAGCATTGGACGTATGAGTGGATATGTTCAATTGGATTCAAGTCAGAACTGAGGGCTGGCCAGTCCGATGTGGGAATCCCGACTTCTTCCAGGTACTGCCAAGTCACTGCAGCAGTGTGGCAACGGGCATTACCGTGCATAAGCAGGATATCTTTGCCAACAAACCCAGTGTAAAGGAACACATGGTCTAGCAGAATGTCGTTGATGTATCTTTCTGCGGTTAGCCCCACTCCCCGACCTCCACCAGGTACGAATATCAGCTCCATTTTTACGTCAAAAGAAATCCCCGTTCACATCATGCAAGACCATCCCCGTTTGCGGACGGCGAGCGTTGGGTGGCTCACTGTCCGATCACCACCAGGCCCGGGTTGATGGCGCGTTGCGTGCTACGTGCGTCTCAAAGAGATGTCAGCATAGGCGACGGCGCCCGCTAGGGACAGAGCCTGCCAGGGTTGCGGGATTTGTTCAAAAAAGTCACCGCGGTCCTGGAACGCAAAAGGCTTTAGAAGGAACACGGATGGGTTTCAGTCAGTAAGATTCTTACACGCCCTTTCACTCCACCCAGAGCTCAAGAAGTCTTTTGATGATTTCCCATCCATAAAAAAGACCCATCCCCGTTTTCACCAGCATTGTGCAAATCGCTCCCCCGGTCTCCTATAGACTCTCCTTCGGGGGTCGCTCAAACTGAAGCCGGGCTTGTTGGTGGGCTGGAGACAATTTGGCTCCTGTGACTGGCCTTTTTGAGGTCAAATTCGCTTTTTTAAGTCTTTGCCTCACTGTCCACTTGCTTCTTTGAGCTGCTGCTGGACGTGCACGCCAGTCAGGTGTCGGTTTTGGAGAGTAAAGGTGACAATTAGTCGGTCATCCTGATCTCCGGACTAAGTTTCCAGTCTTCCTGAACTTCTTGTATACCTTCGAGACACAATACTGGCTCAGATAAAGCTGTCGAGCGATAGTACGCTGAAACAACCCTTGCTGGATTAGGATGACGACTTGAGCAGCTTCTGTAGGTATGGTTTCCATATTCTTTTAGCTTCAGTGTTCCAACTTTTCATAAACGCCCTCTTTTATAGAGTTTCAGGACTACCAAAGAATATGGTGTTATGCTACAAAATTGTGAATAATCTTTGGTTATCATATTGAAAGAGATTGAAAGCTAAAAAAACTACCTTTCAAATGAAATACCTACCACAATCCATGATTTATTGCATAGAAATTGTACGAAATAGTTTTGAGCAACACCAGTTGTAGTGATTCCAGTTTATTGACCGCGATATATGTAATAATGTATGACTAATTGAACTATAATGATTTTTTTGTTAAAAGCAAAGAAAAATGCGTAACAGCATAGTATTCAGCCACTTCCTTTGAAAGATAGAATCCTCCGATTTGCTCCCCAACTATTACTTGCCAATCAATGCCATGAAGATTTTATTGTTACGAAGGAGATAGTGCTATGTCTCTTGTATAGCTCTGTCTCCCTTCCACAATGGAATCATGATGGTTTTAAGACGTCACAGTAGGGCCCCAGATGGGTGTTGTGTCTGGTGGGTAACAAGAAAGTTATTGAGTGTGAATTTTGATGGCTATAAAAGAGGAGAAATACAAGAAAAAACGATGCATAAAGATGTCATTTACTAGAAAGAAAATTACAAAAACTCAAATTGAAGTAACACAAAAGAATAGTGAGTTAATAACGCGACAAACTTCAACGGTAAAGCAGCATCAACGTAGAACATACCGCAGGCATCCAGCTTGTCGAATGCCGCTCGATGTAAGCGTTTAACATTCTTGCATAACCTTTTTTCAGCATCTGTAATGTTATTAGTCATTATTATCCTATGCTTTGATGGACCGAGCCATTGCAGAGATATGTGGTCTGCCATATGTTCTGGCTTCTAACCGTAACGACTCTCAAAGATGTTCAAATGACTGCTGAGACGCGACTTAACGAGCTGTCCTTGGTACGTAGGAGTCTCGGTATGTAATGGATAGTCATCCTCTGTCAGTTCTATCGATTCAAAAACTTTTAAGATGTCGAGGTGCAACCAGAACAGGAGCACCGACGGATGTCAAATAACTAACAGACGCGCTATGATAGGTGTACTACAAAAATGCGGGTAAGTTTAAAACCTAAAAGTTTAACCTCTTTGAAGGGTTACACTGCGCGTTAAATCCTAGAAGTTCAGCCACACGATGAAACTGAAACGCTTTCAATTTTATGTTTGACTAAAGACTCTTTTAAAGCCCGAGGCTTCTTTTTTGTTTCCCCATACAGGAAAAATACAGGCTATTATAATTTACTAATTGATTTTATCTTATTGTTTGTTAGAGTCCCAAATAATCATTTCTAGTTCTAAAGTGCAAACAAAAAAAAAGTTCAGAAGTACCTGTACAATTTGAGTTTAAAATAGGAGCGCATGAATCTTGGACATTCGACATAGCGATGTAAAACTTCTCACAGTGTAGGTTTAATGTGACGTGAAGTGTCAACGTTTTCAAAATAACACAGGATATTGCGGCTAACATTACATATAGGAAAAACTGAAAACAGTAAAAAAAAAGATAGAAAAGCAATTCCAAAACTAAAGGGAACGTGCACAGCCTAGACAGTTACACCTAGCGTTGCAAATTTTTCAATTTTACTTCATTAATATTTAACTCTGATGCATCTGTTTTGCCACCTATAGTTTCTACACGCTTCCATTGGAGGGGCATGCAGGCATGGTCAGTGCCTTATGGTGGCGCGTGGCCTTCTGTGCTGCCACATAAATAGTCCCTGGACGTTCCCTATTAAAAAATTAACTTTGGACCAACACTAGTTCATAATTTGATAACATTAAACACAGTTAATATTACATAGAATGTTTAAATACTTACATAAAATTGGTCACTAGATGAAAATTTTGCAAATTCAATGAATATTTGAATTCTAACAAGATACTCATAAAACGAGTATGTGGTTTGAAAAATGATCTGAAATACGATAGATTTCTGATATATTTATAACAATATTCAAATTTTAAAGGCCAGCGGCTGATTTATTCTTACCACTAATTGAAAATAAACTTTGTAGATTTTATAGCAGTCCAATATATTAACGTAAGCCTCAAACATCTTTCTACAAAAATCTTCTCTATCCCTGTGCCGTACGCTTTGATATCGAAGAACTTGATTACTCCATAAATCAACTTTATCTTTTAACAGCTGAATGAGTCTGATGGCATAAACAATGTTTGCGTCAAAACATACTAAGACAATACTACCAAACATGCGGCACATTGGTATCTTTAGGATGGGATATAAAACAATAAGGGGACTGATATAGAATGCAAGGAACAAAACAACTGTAAACCAGTTACAAACGATAAAAAAATCGAAACTGTTCTTATTGTTGAGAAATCTGTGAATTTCTTGAAATTTTAAAACAAACCGTATGATTTCCATTTTATAAGACTTTATGAGCCAAAAATTCAATATAAACCCCAAACTAAACAGAACAAAATCAATGTTACGGGGTACAAACGCGAAAGTATTGAAAAATAACAATTTTCGGTTCAAATACACCCCATGAAGGTTATAAACTTGTAGCGCTATGTATAATATTGTAGCACACAACGACACAGAATCCGACAGACGGCTGTTTGGAGTAATTAAATTGTCCTTGATGCTATATTTAGGACAGAACTGAATATTATGCAACATGTTGAAAGGTAGAAGCATCGACTGCACATCTTTGTCAACGAAGTTATTTGATGAAACTTCCACAATATGATTTCTTCGTTCACAACGTGTCCTTCTTTTAATAGTCTCCATTCTATTAAGCCTTCCCAAACACGAATGAAGTTATAAGTCCAAAGACAATGAATTAAAAGAACCGGCAAAGGGCGAGTCGGTGTTGGCCAGCGAGAGTTCAGTACCTTTTACTTTAAATAATTTTTCCTTTTGCAACCTCATTCATTTAATTTTATTAATTTAGCCAATTAAACTGTAATATATTGTGTGTGTTTTAAGTTGTTGAGCAGAAGAATTCTCAAACGTATGAAGCAATGGATTACTGATTTCATTCGATTTGATTGAATCTGTCATTTATTGTGTTTCGCAATAAGGGGGCTTATTAGCCCTGTCTTCGTCTCGATTCTCCCTATTGGTAAGCGATGGACGAGGTATACGATGCAGCGAGAGAACCCGAGGTTGTTATCCTTTTATGCACTTGGCACGTTTGATCAAAAACGTTCAACGGGCCTCTGTAAAAGTGATCTTATTACAATTCTATTTTTTATTTCATGGTAATGGCCATGATTGTTTGTAATGGCTTTTCTAAGTACTCGTACTGAAAAACTGTGTCTGTAACTGTGTATTTTTTTCCATTTTCTACCGAACCATAAAGGTTTGATCAAATTTGAAGATAACAACTCATTGTACCGCAAAGAAAGTGCCCTACCTAATAAACCTGATTAATTAGATTACTGGTTTTGATTGGGAGCTATTCCTATTCACATTTTCCTACAGATATTTGTTTATTTTACCCTTGAAAGTGACAGGCTATTAAGTTGATGGATTATTTTCTGGGGTGTTCGACAGGGCTTCATCCTAGGGCCGATTCTGTTAACTAGCTTTTTCCGGCAGTTTTACTCGCGTTAAAGCCTTAATTGTCAAAGATAAATTTTTCCATTTAAAGTCAGTAATTTTTTTTAATAATACTGCTTTGCTTTTTTATAATCCCGTAAAGTTTATAAAATGTCGCTTAAAGCAAAAATGCTTGACATCCCTGCTTGTATTATTTTAACTAGTCTAGTATTATACTCTCTAGAAGTCCCTTAATAGTTCATTTGCTAGGGCTCTTTAGGCCTAAGGTAAAGATGTCATTTGTCAAATGTTCGGTCCTAAAGGCTCGGTAATACTTTTGGAAGGGCTAGTCGCAGGTGTACCACATTTTCCCAGTTGTTGAAGTCCCTTGTAAAAATGCAAGGCATATTGACAACACCTGGACAGATATCAAAATATCGGGCTGCTAATGTTAGAAGAAGCATTACTAATGTAAGAATATCTTCTTGCTTGAAAAACCCAATTGATCTTAAAACCCAGCCCACAGCAGTCTTGAGTGCCAATTCCTTTATTTAAAGTGTTCTATTTCAAATCTTTCAAATTGACTTGACTTAAAAAAATAAATATAAATCACAATATCGCCCCAGCGACAATCAATTTCAGAAACAAGTCAAAAAGTGGGAAAAAGGAGGTATCTTTGGCAGTTTGCGACTGAATTGCTCCTCTGCTCTTCTCATATAATCTTTGTAGTTTTATTTTAAATTTTAATAACAATTTAGTATACGGCACACTAATCACAGATTGTTACTTTCTCAATTTAATTTTTAAATAGATTTGCAACTACCATCAAAATATACCCCAATTCAACTCAAAATATCGCAAAGATAGCGCTGCAAAGACTTCCTGTAAATCTTTTTCTTTTTTCAAGAAGTACCTCTTCAAATTACCGAGTCCCGTAAGACAAAAGATCGTGACACTGCATACAAACTACATACAATAAGAACGTAGGTACAGTCAACCAGCCGCAGAAGCCAACACTTTTACTATTACTTACAAATAAAAAAAAACACTACCAAATAAAAAATAACTTTAATTTCGGAAGTCGGTGTTTTTGGTCGTTTCTTTGTAATTTAACACCGACTTCCGAAATAAAAGTTTTTTTTTTTATACTTTGTAGTGTTTTTTATTATTTGGATTGGAAGTCGGTTGTTTTTGTTTTTTGTAACAAGTTTTTTATTTTTCACTTATTAGTGGTACCCCACACCTAACGACCATTGGAAAGCAAAACACGCAATTTCGTTTACTTGGATGAGATATTTTCTATTTTCCTCAGCTATTTTGATTTAAAAACCAAACTACCGAACCAATTTTACAGCTACGAAATAAGATGGGCTCGTGAGTTCGTGACTACACGGGCCGACTTCAAAGTTAAGCAACGCTGGCTGAATGACCATACCAATTTTTGATTCCGTGCTTCAGAAAACATGATGAACCGTTGATCCCGGCTGTCATTTGACAGTCGCTACGGGTAGTCAGAAGCCCAGAAATCAGACAAACGGTCTTAATAAAGGGTACCGTGTTACCCAGCTATGGATTTGCGGAAGTTTTATTTTTCTCACACATTATACATAAATTATATTTACATTGGTCAGATTCGACAGTTATAGGTACATAATTCAGTAAGTATATATTGTGGGAGACTGGTGCCTAAGCTAGGCTCAAGGCCTGTGTTCCAGGACACCAGGATCCCACCCCTTTACATTTTCATTTAATAGATTATGTACTAGGCCCGTTGGTTAAGTATGCCAGACGAATGTGAGTAGATGTGTAGTATGGGTGTGTGAAGTCAAAATCGAAGTCAAAGTCAAAAGGTTTATTTCAATTAGGCCATTAAACGGCACTTTTGAACGTCATCGTTTACAGTGAGTGGGTGTGATGGTGTGTGTGAGTGTGCGGTTGTGTGTTTAAGTGTTTATAAACATGTTTTCAGTATCATTATAGTTTAAATTTAGCCAGTCAGTTAGCCTCTTTTTGAATTTATGCTTTGTGAGACTAAAGATATGTACAGCATAATTATACTTATTATTTTATTTGTATATTTCTTTTATATATGCTCCGTGAGTGTATCCGTGGCACCACTGATTGGCCCTATCAGAATACCAGCGCTGCGTTATTTATTTTTTAGATATCGCAGCATAAGCTGAGATAGGGACCATTTTGGCCTCGCGCAGATTATTATTTTATTATACTGTTTAGTTATTCATGTTATTTTACTGGTTTTTTTGTCATGTGCGAGTCCCAAATATATTTTTCTTACTTTCTTTAAAGCCTAATGAGTTTTATTGTATAAGTAGCCACCGAGATAGCAAAAAAACGTTTTGCAAAAGTAGTTTGTGACGTAGATGATGGAGTTAGACCGAATGTATGATAACCATTGGTATTCATATGCAACCGGTAAACTGGAATTCGACCACGAAAAAAGTAGGTTAGATTTATTACGAAACAAACTGCGTTGGCAATGTCAAATTGTCACATCGACGTGCAGTTGACTGTACTCTAAATAGTGAATGTCATTTGCATAGCAAACAGATTGGGTAGCCGTAGTTTCGTTAATATAGCCGTAGCGTTTTTAAAACGAGTATTCGATGACTTTGTAGCTATTGAACCGAAAAATGGGATTTGCGAATAGTTGGATAGAACAACTTTTTATTCTCGACGCGAATAGGTTTTAAATTAGAAGAAAGTGTGCTAGGAAAAGTTTATATTTTCGAGCACTTTATTAAAAACAATGTACAAAGGCGGACTTAATGCCTTAGGCATTATCTACCAGTCGGCCTAAGGGTGGTGCAGACAACATGGCAGGTGCAACTTAAAGAATAGAAATAGAGAGAGGATAAAAAATATACAAATACATAGATAAATACATACCTACACATAAACAAAGTTATTAAGAAAAAACGAATCCAAATTTGGACTTTAATAGGGTTTTTGTATGTAACTAGACAAAGAATATTCCTACCCCAACACACAAAATACCGGCCAAGTGCGAGATGTAAACTCACACGAAGGGGTCCGTACCATTAACCGAAAAAAAACACGTTTCTTGAACGGGAGCCCCCTGATTTTTTATTTAATTTAATTTTTACACACTTTGTGTTTTACTCTACTTTGTTTACAAAATTTGAACGGTCTACCTATTAAGTTTCTTGAGATACAGCCCGCTGACAAACAGACGGACGGAAGGACGAACGGACGGAATGACGGACGGAAGGACGAACGGACGGAATGACGGACGGAAGGACAGACTGACAGCGGAGGCTTAGTAACAGGGTTCCGTTGGTTACCCTGGAACCTTAAAAACTACGTAAGAAAAATCCTGGATTCTGCATAGATAACATGCTCCTTGATTGTTTCATAAAACAATAATAATGGGATAATTTTCGACTTGCACGTGGGTATAAACGCCGACAGAAGCGAGATTTTATTTTTGCATTTATAATTTGATTCTTTAGATATAAAATTGATCATATTCATTGGTACTATCATACATTGAAAGAGCCAACTGACTTTATAATAGTCACCCTGCATGGCAACTAATCTAATCTTTCAGCACAATTGCATATCAGTCAACGTACACTATATTTATAAAGACAAATTAGATCAACCATTTTTTATATTAGGTAAAGTCCACACTTCTTTCATGGGGTATTGTGTTAAATGTTACAACAAAATACCTTCTGACATATTAGAACAAAATGAAAGAAAATTTAAAACTCATGTTAAAAGTACACTTTGTGAACAAGCATATTACAAATTAGAAGATTACATTCAGGATAAGAATGCTTGGAAACATGCTGGTCCTGCTCCATAGGACAATCAAGGGTGTACAAAATGAATAAGTTGGTGGTGATACTTTGTTCTTATAAGTAGCATACTCTGGGTGCATCGTCCTCACATTATATTAAATTAATTTTTGTATACCAAATTTTGTAAAATCATTATTTGAAAAGAGTAACTATGGAGTTTCTTGTCCGTTCTTCTCCATAAGAATCTACCTTTCCGAATGGACAGTAGAGTCACTTTATTAATGTAACATTATTATTTTACTGAACTGTAAACGATGACGTTCAAAAGTGCCGTTTAATGGCCTAATTGAAATAAACGTTTTGACTTTGACTTTAACCTCTCCTGTAGATTGTAGTCTCGACAGACAACCAGACAACCATATTGATGACCAACGACCATGATTTATTAACACTGGGGCTGCTAGCATTCCATTTGATAACGTCACGTGACAGACGAGGAAGATATGCTAAAGGGTGGTACCATTTAACACCTGTTTTTCTTTCAATTAATATTTACGATAAGGAATTAATTCACTAATGTTTTACTATAGTTACTACTTACCTTTTTAAGGCTTTAGTGTTTTCATATTTTTTTTATATGGCTAAAGATTAAGCCACACATATAAAGGCTGTGGCCAGACTGTGGTCCGTCACAACATGATCAAACAGGGCCCAAACACGTCGTCGTCGGTCGTGTGTAAAAAGTTCATATAGGAACCGATTTTTTTTTTAACTCCTGACGGACCATGGTCCTTCTACGTCCCGGGCACAGCCCAGATATGTATGGATTACTTTTACGCCTACAGCATTTTTTTTAGTCTCATTTAAAATCGTCGTTTGGAACGAATAAAAGCTTAGAATCAATTACTTTGCCTTGTAACCTTTGCTTTAACTTTGACTTAGTTATCTATCCAACCAACTAATGCTGGACTAAAAGTACCTAAAATACACCTTAGACCCCAACTACTTCACATTTTACTCCAATCAATCGGTAACAAGAAACATCCAGGCATCGACAAAGCCGAAATATTGAAACTACAAAAAGCAACAGTACTCTCAGTACAACACAGCTCACAAAACCGGTACAGCATCCACACAGCTTCCGAAAACGTAAGCCGTTTATAATGAGTCCACAGGAGGCGACGTGCCAGCCAGTCCTTACACATTGACACACGGTACACCTCGCTTTGGTTTGTGTTTCCGTGTAAATCTGTGTATCGAGGAGTGAAAGAGAAGTGAGCTGAAGCGCTGTGGCTCTGTCTCGCACAAGAGTCCCAGCATTATGCTGAGCGATGGCCGTTTTGCGCGAATGTGACGCATATCTTCCCAACATGCATAACTTTTGTAATTTTGTATATTTTATTTTTTGGTATGCGTCATGCTTGTCGCAAATAAACTCTTTATCTTTCTTTATTTCTTTCCAAGTAAATCTAGGACATTTCCAATTCTTTTTTTTTTTCTTAATTTCTTTGGCAACTTAGCCGATGATGACTATTCTGCCAGCGTCATGTGATGACGGCAGCACGGTGAGGTGAGCCGTTGAACTTTGCAGTTTGTGGTAGATCTATAGTGTTAGTAGCATTTTTTCATTTCTTGCTACTAACCAATACCATCGTATATAATTAAATACTTTTTTTAAGGGTTGACAGACGAACAAACAGACAGAATGTTTTGAGTACGGAATCTCAGATGGTTGTCAAGTTTTGTTCAAGAAATCTATATAATATAAAAACAGGGCAAGCTAAATAAAACCGTTAAAAAATGAGTCTCTATTTCCCTTGGTCACTGCATCACGTGTGAATGGCTGGACCGATTTCGCTCATTATTTTTTTGTTCTATTTTTTATTGTCAGGAGAAAGTTCTTATGAAAGAAAATTTTGAAAAATAAATATACATCCGGGCGAAGTTGGGGCGGGCCACTAGTATTCAATTAAAACATCGAGCATGTTCAGCTGATTAGGTAGTAGGTAGTAGTATATACACACTGTAAATTATCGGAGATTGGGTATAGTATTTTTAAGTTTACATAAATCTAGTTAGATATTAATTCTTGTGAATGTTTAACGAGCGATTTTTGCAACTGCAAAGGTCGGCGAGTCAAAAACATTGTTGATAAAACTAAAAATTTTAGTGTTGATTCCCCCAAAAATTCCAACCAGTCCCTATTTAGAAAGAAAGAAAAATCAAAAAATAAAATAAACTAAATTACAAAAGTTACGCAAGTTGGGAAGACATGAGTCACATTCGCGCAAAACGGCCATCGGTCATTTAATTGTCTATCACCAAAGTTGTTCATCACATACAAATAAACCATTTTCCAACAAAATAAGAATTTCGCTGATCCGAAAAAAAATATATATGACGGAGATATAAAAAAATCACATATATAAAAAATATAAACAACCGAATATTGCTTTTTACTAATACTTATTTCAAGTTTTAAGTGCTATTCTTAAAAAAAAAAACTTAATTCTGACTCGCCAGTTCAATGGCCCGGCAGTAACTGCGACACTCAGTTTAACCAACCATTTTATACAGGGTGACCGTTGTCTTATCAGCTTACTCTAGCTTGCAGCTGTAATTATTTAATTCACATTTGTGCAGAACAGTGCTCGGCAACACTTAAACACTAGGTTTTAGTCACGAAAGGATATCAAGGAAAAAAATGTTAGTGGAGAAAGTCTGCGGTTGACAGGTTTTGACGAGGTCATTGACGACGGTTCTGTTTCGATCTACACAAAGAGGAAAGATTTGTATTTTTGTATGTAACGAATAAACTTAAAAACTACTGGACCGATTTGAAAAATTCTTTCAGCAATGGATAGCTAAATTATCAGCGAGTAACATAGGCTATATTTTATCCCCGTACTGCCACAAGAACGGGAACTATGCGGGTGAAACCGCGTGACGTCCGCTAGTCACTCATAAAAATATAATACAAAGGCTTTGTTGTCATTTGGTGTTGGGCACAGCATAAAAAAATTTCGCTAAAATCTTATTTCATTTTACTCAAACATTTGCACCGTTGGTTTATATAGTTTTTTATGTTTCACTTAAGGCGGAGACCCACCGCGCCGCATGCTGTGCATGGGCACGCTGCGCATTTTGGTTGCGTAGATTCATTTGTTTGACAACGTGGGTCTACGATTCCACTGCAATATACACTACACACCCACAACGCACACACCGCGGCACACGGGTGCTGCGATACAGCCGGTCGATTTTGTAAACTTTTCGAAGTGAAGGCTTGGGTGTCAGATGTCACGTGATCACAAAATGATCTGTCATTCCATCTTGATTATATGGATTATGTACATAGTCGTGGGTTAATATTCGTTTATAGTGTATACCGCATGCACAGCTTGCCATGCATTGACAGCGTAGAGCTATGTGAGCGGCATATTACGCATGTACCAATGACGTCAATTGATGCTTAGCGTGTCCGTGGGTTGCATTGGACACAATCACATACATTTTCTTGCACAGCGAAAATTAACACACGTGCGTGGCCTCTCTCGTGCACCGCGGTTGGCCTTAAAGGTACGTCGCGATACTGAGACCTCGACCTTTTATAGTAGACTAGCTTCTGCCAGCGGGTTCACCCGCGTCTGTGATGGATATTATCCCAAGGGAAAATAATCCCGGTATAAACAGTATCCTATGCGCTATGCGCTATTCCAGAACATGGTCTTTACAGTACTGGCTTTTACCCGCGAATTTTTACGCGCATATCCTGTTTTTTCCCGTTCCCGTAGGAATATCTTTTTCTTGTCGGCTAACTATATCATTCCTCATGAATGTGGCTATCATTTACAAATATAATTTTCCAAATCCGATTGGTAGTTCCAGAGATTAGCGCGTTCAAACAAAGAAACAAACTCTTCAGCTTTATTATTTAAGAATAGATAGAGGGTATGCGGAACAGGGTGTAAAGTCCCACAAACCTCCAATAAAAAAGGGATCCTCAGACAGGACGGTTGTTTTGTCCGGTGAGTATCTGATACTACTATTGGTATTCGGGCTGTTGTGCATATCCAAATCGCACGGAAAACTCTGATACCACGATGCGGGATTGCATCCAGTAGTTCGTCGCTGGCGGTAAAATGGCGCTTTTTTTTTTGTCTGTGGCCTCTCGCAGTTCAACCTAGGAGGTTGTCGACTGCTTAACCGGATTGTGGTAAAATGGCGCTGCGGTGCTTTTATGTTACGGTACAAATTTAACTTCATTAGTTTTATGTGGCAGTTTCAATGCCGCTACAGTCACTGCGAGTTTCAATTATATCCTTTCAGGTGTTAAGATTTTAAAAGGTAACAAGCAGACAGACAGAGTTAATTTCGCTTTAAAAATATTAAAGTTTGGAAGTATGGATTTACAAGACTGGATATTAGTACTTCATTCTTTTCCTTTTCCCAACTACATATATTTGGGTCGGCTTCCAGTCAAACCGGATTCAGCAGTATTTTACGTGGAGCGGCTGCCTACCAGACCTCCACAACCCATTAACTGGGTAACACGGTAGTTCTTGGCAAGACTGGAGTCAGATTTACTGGCTTCTGACAATCCGTAACGACTGTCAAAGATCTACAAATGACAGCCGGGAACAACGGCTTAACGTGCTTTCCGAGGCACGGAGGAAACTCGGTATGTTAAGATGGTCACCATCCACAAACCAACTTCTTTAGCCACGAGCTCTCTGGATATTAGTACCTATGGAAACAAAAAGAGTAGGTCACATTTTCTTCGCGAGCCTAGTAGAGATTAAGAGTAAAGAGATCCTAGTGTTTTATCTCAAGTCCATACCGAATAATTGTAGCATATCCGCAACCGCAACTAGCTTACCAGGGTCTCATCAAACAACGTAAAACTACATAAATCTAATTTATACTTTCGTTGTAACTTCTACCTCGGTCTAACGAGCCAACAAGCCACAGTCTGGAAAAACTTAACTCAGACGAGAGAATTGCGCCAAGGTATTAAAGAAGTTTTTGTTACACTGTGGTTGAATACACGACGTGCTATGTTTAAGTTCTTAACTCTCCTGTAAATCATACATATCACATATACACATTTTGGGAATACTTTTATTGTGCGTGCAGCTAAGGAATGGAATTTCCATCTGAAATCTATTTTTCCTGATAGCCACAACCTAAGGATATTTAAGTCAAGAGTGCATGAATAGGCCACTTTAAGGAAAGCGTCCTCCATCGTCTGCCACATCAGCGCTTGAGATAGGAGTTGTCAAACGTAAAGCCATGAATTTGGCATAAACAAAACACAGCGTCGGTCTATTTTTTTTTTTTTTTTTTAAGGATGGGTTATCATTAAATGACTTCCACCGCTCTGAGTGGAGCGGAAGGGCGTGTCAGACTCTTACTGACTAAACCCATCCGTGTTCCTTCTAAAGCCATTTACGTTCCAGGGCCGCGGTGACTCTTTACACATTAAGACCGATGATAGGATTATAATTTGATTGTTATAGGCAAATACTCCATGTTAAATACTGTTAGAGCAGAATCCAAACAGAAAATCATCCTGCCCTTCAACATCGGCAAGGTGACAAATTTTTTCAACAGTCACCTCCTTCAAGCCATTTATCCAAGCATCGTTTTCTTCATCCCTCATAACCATCGACAGTTCATAGGTACTCAAAACTTTACCAAATATTCAATAGGCAAACTGACTGTTGGGTTTTTTTTTTTTAAGGATGGGAAATCATCAAATGACTTCCGCTCTGGGTGGAGCGGGCGTGTCAGACTCTTACTGACTAAAACCCATCCGTGTTCCTTCTAAAGCTCTTTTCGTTCCAGGGCCGCGGTGACTCGGGTTCGTGGCTTAGGCCCCCGGTGGTCGAGGCACCTGTGGCCGACGCTCCCGATTCGATTAATTTAATTTCTTTTTTTTTGTGCTTTTTTCACTTAGTACAGTAAATGAGAAAAGTGTTTCACCATAATAATAAAGTATTTTTCCTTGCTAAATAAAAGTTATCTATTAAATAGCAGAGAAAATAGATCGCCATTTAACCTTATCCTTACACACCTTTTTCCCCATTTAAAGCATATTTATTATGTACAAACATCCAAAAAATCAAATAGAGTTCATATAAAATGTTAGTGAATGTTGTTAATATACATTTATAATAAATTACCATAGGGAAATTTTATCTTTCAACTTCAACCAACTCGTCAACTAACTGAGCCAAACCAGCTTTGGTAACAATAAAAAGTCCGTCCTTTTGTCCACAAAATTGAAAACAACAAAGAAAAATGAATAGATATTATGTCTATCTCTTTCACACCAGAGTCAAGTTATTGAATATTGCAATATGCAACTGATAAGAAAGTTTAGTGTGTCATCTCAAAATGACGAGCGAAGGTCCTTCACAAGGGCTCGTTCGAAATAATTACAATATAGTTAAAAATTGACTTGGTGGAAAAACTTTGTTGCACGCTGGATTTGCGTATAATTCTCATAGAAAAAAATCAAAACTCTAGTGTGTGGGTGTGTGTGAATAAAAGACATGGCCAGTGTGGTGGTGCAGTTAAATTGATGAATGAAAGTGACAACGTTCAAATGATAAAAGGACATAAGCCTGAATGTCAGCCGGATGTATTAAAAAACGACATCAAAATTCTTATGAATGACTTAAATGAAAGAAGTCACAACTTTGGCTCCATTCAAAAAATGTAGGAAACGAAAATTGCTAAATTACTGAGTGAAAAGTACAGTGACAAAATCCCAGTCTACAACAATATTAAAAAGCGATTTACAAAAGCCGAAATACAGCCCTGAAGGTAAAAAAAACACGATTCAAGGAACCAGCTCAAATCAACCTGAAATTTTTCAAAAACATTTGTTATTTGATTATAATGAGGACGGCAACAGGATCATCGTATTTGTATCAGACATAGCTTTGGATGAAATTAAAAATGTGCACCACTTCTTCTGTGACGGTACATTTGATTGTTGCCCCTGTCCCTTCAAACAGATTTATACTATCCACGGAGATATTGGGAATAATTCAGATGAAACCAACATTGTGCCCATATTTTACTCGCTGCTGGTTAATATAGAAAAAGGGACATATGAAATGATGTTCAAAAAAATTAAAGAAGCTTTGCTAGATTTCAAACCATTAAAATTCACATTGGATTTTGAAATGTCAGCAATAGTCGCAATAAATAACGAATTTCCTAATGCTGAAATTCATGGGTGTTTTGTACACTTCCAAAATGCAGTATATAGGCGGGCAAAATCTCTCGGATTATTAGAATATGAGGAGACCACACAGTACGTAAAACTGTGCATCTGCCTTATCAAAGGAAGAAATTGAAGACGGCTGGCTTGCCATAATGGAAAACAGGTAGTTAAGTATTTTTTACACTTTAAAGCTTGTCTATCATACGAAGGGTTCCGTACCATAAACCGAAATAAAACATGTTTTTTGTTGAGAGCCCCTTAA
Organism: Mamestra configurata; assembly: GCA_002192655.3. Lineage (NCBI taxonomy): Eukaryota > Metazoa > Arthropoda > Insecta > Lepidoptera > Noctuidae > Mamestra > Mamestra configurata. The sequence continues at coordinate 42,642 of NDFZ01004905.1, forward strand.
ATTTTTAATTAAATTTATTTTTTATTATTTGTTGTTATAGCGGCAATAGAAATACACACTCTAAAAATTTCAACTGTTTACCTATTACGGTACTTGAGATATAGCCCGCTGACAGACAGACAGACGGACGGGCGGACGGACGGCGGAGGCTTAGTAATTGGGTTCCGTTGGTTACCCTTCGGGTACGAAACCCTAAAACAAGTTTGTCAGTCTGTCTGTCACGTTTTCACGTTGAATTATGTTACCATACTATAACCTGCATTAGGACACCTATGTTTGTCCTAATAACCTGCATTAGGACATACATAGGTGTCTAGTATGGTAATAGTATGGTAATATAAATCCAGAAATCTTACTTCCGCGATGAAAAGAATCCTATACTTTTCATCGCGGAAGTAAGATTTCTGGAGATAATAGAACAATATTCATGCGAAAAACATTTTTGTGCCTGACAGTACATTTGATGAAAAATTGCTTTGAATTAAATTTATCGAATCGGGAGCGTCGGCCACAGGTGCCTCGACCACTGGGGGCCTAAGCCACGGACCCGGTCCATTGCTGGTAATTATGATGCACGAAAAAATATAACCATCATACAATCATTCAATTCTACGATATGGCCACGACATATATACACTTCTCATCAAAAAAATCGAAACACCTCGCAGTTTATGATTTGATAAGGATTATCAGAAAAATGTGTATATTTAGGAATAAATGTAAAATGTCATTTAATAGTGAGTAGTATGAGGTTTTTAAATCCTAATGTTAATGTTCTAAATTCAAATTAAGTCTTCATAGGTTTCGTATTTTGTATAATGAGTAATTTTTACCCTGTATGGAATATGAAGGAAATGGGTAAAACAACACGCGTAAATGAAAAAAAATGTAAGAAACGTTTATTTAATAACTTGTATTCCCTCCGCGAGCTCTTATTACTGCTTCCATACGGTTCTTCATCGATCGGATGAGAGTCACGATCACATGTTGTGGTATATTATCCCATTCCTCTTGGATTGCATTTTGCAGCTGGCTAAGTGTTTCTGGGGCTGGATCTCTTGCTCGAATTCGTCTCTTTAATTCATCCCATAGATGTTCAATGGGATTCATGTCCGGGCTTCTTGCTGGCCATACCATAATGGAGATACCGACTTCGGTAAGATAATCTCGTACGACGCCCGCGGTGTGAGCTCTAGCATTGTCGTGCATGAATATGAAGTCGTTGCCAATAAAATGTGCATAGGGCATCACATGAGGTTCAAGACACTGTTCGATGTACCGATGAGAGTTTAGTNGGCCGCGGTGACTCTTTCGAACAAATTCCGCAACTCTGGCAGGCTCTGGCCCTAGCGGGCCCCTTCTTTTATGCTGACATCGGCGGGCCTGGTGGTGATCGGACAGCGAGCCACCCAATGCTCGCCGTCCGCAGGCCCGCGCCTACGGTGGCCGGGGATCGCCCTGCGACTCCCGACGCCCGGGGCGTCTTCTCCTGTTGACTGTTGGGTACCTATTGTACTGTGTTATGTTTTGTCTGTTGTCTGACCAGAGACTCGTTCTAATTAATGCCCAGTCCTGACATGGGCTGATAGTGATGCGTTTTTTATTTAATTTTGTTATAATTCTTGTTCAAAAGTTTTTAGCTTTAAGTGTTTCCGTGCATCTTTTCCGGCAGAATAAACTGATTTTCTTTATTTTCTTTCTCTTTCTTTCTTTTCGTAGACAAATGAAAGCTTACGCCAGCATTGCTCCTAAAGGCATGGCATATAATGATTCCTACTGTCCATGGCCATACAAAGAATTGATATCTCGTAGACATGACTATCAGTGAATAAGGCGAAGCTACTTGAGTACCTAAGTAATTACTTCAACTGTACTGTGATATCAAGTTTATTATACAACATAAAATCCGGCACGTTTTTTATGGAGGTCATATTATTTCCTGGCTATTGCACACTTGCCCGTTTTGTTGTAAATCCCATTTTATAGTGCTTATATTTTATTCTACTTTGATTGCAAGTAAAATGTGGGTGGACAAGTTGTAGCTATATTTGTAGTATTTTCGTAGACTTTTTGCTAGAACAAAATTGTACCTACCACTAAAATTGAGTGTCTGGGAATTTATTTCATTCAAATAAAAACTTATTCAAAAAAGTTTTTAAAATTTTATGGCTCTGTTAATAATATAAAAGCTGATAGTTTAATAACACTTCTGTGTAATAAAAGCGGCCCGTACTGCCATCTAGTGGTCACTGAGACTATTATTATATTACTATGTGGTCTTAACGCCATCTGGTGGGAGTTGACTGAAACCATTTTACATGTGCCCTGCCCACTAGCAGGAAAATTAAAATTCAGTGGGCTGAGCTTACAGCGCGAAGACAACGTTGTTCAGGAAAAGTCCGCTAGATGGAGTTGTGTGTTGCTTCATAATTGGCCAAGTATACTTATAGGTGGCGCTGATATTTAAACAAATTGTTGCGTTCAGGGTGGACAGAGATGTTTGAGTATTTTACGAAAATTTAAATAGACTAAAACAATATAATTGATATAATTTGAAGAATTTGTTTTTTTTTCTTGCCATCTGGCATTATGCTGAGCGGAGGCCCTTTTGGCATTGTTTTTTTTTTTCATTTTTCTTCTTATCAAAGTTTTACATTTTGATGAATTATATTAATAGCTTGTATAAACACACATATAAAGGTACATTCGATACCCATCTATTCGAACGATTGGCAGTAGTTACTTAGAGTGCTAAAAAAAAATCTGCACTCGTATCTGATTATAATATTATTTATATTCAAATTCATATTCGTTTAATAAAAAAGCTCAGAGCTACGAGCCGTTGTAGAAACCCTGTTAGGGCACAGCAAACAGTATTTTTTTTTGTTATATAAGAGCTACTTAAAACCTAGACAGGTATTCTACTAGGTGTGTGTTATGGTTATTATAATTATTTTTAATATAACAACAAATTATAACGATAATTTTGTTTGACATAATTGTCATTATTTTTATAGCATCTTATGATATACCGCCATGAGATATAATTAACTCTAAACACAAGTTTAATCTCATACTGGGTACCGGAGTTCAACGAAAACACCTTTTATTGCTGTTGTAAAACTGCATAGTTAGATTAGTATTTTTGTACAACCTATGGAAAATAAACTATTTTTTTTCTGTTTTTTTCATTTCATGCTTTAGTTGATATAACATACACTTAAAGTTATGGTTAAAAGTTAGAAGATTCATATTGTATAAGATTTATTTGATCTCATGATTACTTTATATTATCGAATGTAAATTCGACTTTAATTATGGTCGTGACCAAAGAAAGTCGACAAAGCCCGCGATACCAATTCTATTAGATCCCGTAAAAATAAAAAATACAATATTATACGTTTTAACTAACCAGCTTATAAACTAATTATCTTAACCAAATGCTCGTGTATTTTTACTAGAAACCGCGACTGAAACACATTTAACTGAAACAATTTTATAACAAGCTCAAAGTAAAATTCAGTCGAAGAAAATTGTACCTACTTTAGTAAAGAGAAAACCTTTCAACCGTCAAAGTATTTTTACTTTTTAGATTCTTGAAGGTTTCCATTGCTTTTCCTAAAGAACTGTGGAACTTGTTAACGATTTTTTGTTTGTCTTGAAGCCGGGTTAAAACTGTGGTATTGGGAAATAAGTACCAGGAGCTCAGGGGTACTCAGTTAGCTTTGTATCATCCTTACTAGGGAAGAGCTACTAAAGAATTTATCAAGTTTGACAACCGCGCTTTGCTACAGTTGACCAAGTCGTTTGACAGATCTTTCGAGATTCTTTTGTTTGTTTTAAAAGGTGATTGTTGGAGTCCATAATATATAAATTGTTGATTTGTTTCTGTCTGATAGATACGGGTGGTTCTAACGGTTTGTTATCTTTTAGTCTTGCACTAAGTGTTTATTTATTACTGCCCACGTGAATGTCGAAAATTACCCCAAGGAAGCATACTCACGGAATCGTATCTTAAGTCCTTTTCCAGGATTGCAAGCTACCTGCGTGCCAAGTTTCTTCCAAAACCGATCAGTAATTAAGACGTGCAGAAGTAACAAACAGACACACAGACAGATTTGATGGATTACTATAGATTAAAAAAACTTCATGCAAAATTGAAACTACTGTTCAATGATAGGATTTAGGTATTTTCTACTTCATGATATAGAGGTATGCGGTACAGAGAGTAAAGTCCTGCAAATCTCCACTGAAAAGGGAGGATCCTCTGATCAGACGGTTGTTGTGTATGGTGGGCAACTGCCCGATAGTGTCGATATTCGGACTGTTGTACATGTTCAAATCGCATGGAGAACTTTGCTTGCGCGATGCAGGATTTCGTTGTTAGTTCGTCGCTGACAGGATAGATGGCGTTGCGGTTCTTTTTGTTGCCGTACAAATTTTGCTCGCTGCTCGATGACGCTATAATGGTGATGCAGAGAGAAACCGCCAGGTGCCATGGAGAAATCTAAAAGAAAAACGAATTTAAGCGTTCTTAGGGCGAGGATTTTCATCCGCAGTTACCCATTGGTTAAACATGCGTGCGTCTTTCGACCAATCGTTATTAATAACTCATAGTCATGTATAATTATGACCATAAAAAACAGTCAGTAATAACCAATTTTTAGTTATTATTTAATAGTTATTTATTTGACCATAAAATGCACATTAACGAAATTTAGGTGCAATATTTATGGTTAGCAAATGGGTATGCTGGCGAATTTGCTAGCTCTATTGAAACTACACTTGGATTAAAATCTAAAGTCAACAACAGATCCTCGACTCACTTAAATTAAAGTCTCCCTTTCCAAATAAGTCAACCAAACAGTCGCTCACGATAGGATATCACAAACGAACCCCTATTATAGTTTAAACCCTATTGGCTAAGCTTTTATATGACCCGAGGGAATGAGTCGCTGAAAGGATCCCTGACCCAATTGTGCTCGAGTCAGACCCTAGCCTTCAAAGTCACTGGCTGGATGTTTGAAGGTTGAACCTTGCTAATGGCTAGCCTGGAAGTGTAGTATAGGGTAAAGAGTATGCAGTTGTTGACATCGTTTCTCTTCGTGTGGTGTGAAGAGGAGCTCGTGGCTAAATTATAACAGCCACACGAGTCAAACTTTGGAGCTGGGCAACGCTTGCCGATGTCAGACTATGGATGGGTGATCAGAGATCGGAATAGGTAGACGATATTTACCTTATGTTCGTGGAAGTAAGTAACATAGAGTTGATAATACCTACTGTAAAATCCCGGAACCATACATGGAATCATGACAATTAAAACACGGGATTATAAAAACATGACCTAGACTTTGAAAATAGTTACAAATTATTGATTTGAAGAATCAAAAGAAGAAAGAGTTGTGCGAAAACGAAGCTATTTAATTTAACATTTTGAGTAGGTTACGGAACTCTAAAAACATAATAAGATTCTTCAATATAATAATTTAGTTCAAATGTATTGAAAGCGTAATAAGTAATTTGCAAATTCCTAAATCACGGGATAAAATCGTCATGTTTATGATTCCGGGATTTTAGAGGAGATATTATTAACTAAAAAAAAAACGAAAACGAATTGCGGAACTAAAATGGGACTGGGTAGGACACCTGGCAAGGCGCGGTGATGATAGGTGGAGTAAGACAGTGACCGAGTGGCGCCCGAGGACTGAAAGAAGAAGTGTTGGTCGGCCGGTGGCGAGATGGGCGGACGACATTGTTGCCATCGCGGGTAGAACCTGGATGAGGCTGGCACAGGAACGTGGGGATTGGCACAAGAGAAGAGCGGCCTATGCTTAGCAGTGGGCGAAGTCGGGCTGTGGATGATGATGATGATGATTATTAACTCTATGTTACTTCCACTTACTTCCACGAACATTAGAAAAATAAAGTCTACCCATTCCGATCTCTGGTGATCATTCAATTTCATACTGAATTTCTTCTTGGAAAGCACGTTAAGCCGTTGTTCGCGGCTGCCATTTGGAAACCTTTGACAGCTGTTACGGGTAGTCAAATGCCAGAAAATTAGACATTAGTCTTGCCAAGGTGTATCGTGTTACTCAGTTACTGGGTCGTGGTGTTCAGATAGGCAACGGCTCCATGTAAAATACTGGTATTGAGCTGCATCCCTTTAGACTAGAAGTCGACTCTAACATAGTGAGGAACAAGCTCGGCAGATTGACTGTAAGGAGGCAAAGGGAAAAGGAGGCTGATGATGAGAAGTTGAATGAATTGGGTAAGGAGTGATATAAAAGAAAAGTGAGTCAGTATTAGCGTGATGGTTGACGTGACAGAGAAGAAGAAGAAGAAAAAGTGTTACATCAACCCCAAGTAACATGAGACAAGGCCTGGAAGATGATTAGATGCAGGCACAGAGCATTACTCACCAGAGAAAGGGTAGCAGTATTCTCTGTACATTGCAACAAGCCAACAGCTACACTGCGATTGCGATCCAGCAGGGGACGTCTTTCGGCTGATACGATGATGATAATGATGGCAGTGCAATGAAGCGAATGTTAATTTGAATTTTCTTAGTTCTCCGCTGTTCTTTTCTGATGAATTTCGTTGCAGGATTCAAGACACTTGAAAAGTTGGTCCGAGATTTGTCGAGATTCATTACCTGTGGTCGCCTGTATTGAGTCCCGCTTACAGGAATTGCTGAAGTCTAAAAGAAGAAAATCGCATGGCACACTCTTATTCATGAATGTACGTTTAAATATAGTCTAATACGACACTGGCATAACAATTCTAAACCAGCAACCTCCAAAAGCTACTACACTACCAATTTCCCCAAAAAAATACCTCCAATTTCTTTGTAATTAATTTTGTTAATCTCAATCCGGACAAAAAGGATCCCGCGATAGGGACTTGTCACATTATTCCGGCTAATTAAATCCCTGATCTAATCCCTGTAAGGACAGACGTCCCTTGGGGACAGTACACACGGACGGACTTATAAACGGATTATGTGTTTATTGATGTAGGTAGTGTGTTTAGTAGGTCTCGTGTGGGCAGTGAGATAAGCAGTTAGATTGAAATATATAAGGAGAACTTTGTGGTACAGAGTTCACAAGCGCGCCTACTGAACGCGGGGTCCTTTTTTTACCGATGGGAAATCATCAAATGACTCCTTCCGCTCTGGGCGGAGCGGAAGGGAGTGTCAGACTTTTACTGACTTAAAACCATCCATGTTCCTCGAAATGCTCCTTGCGTTCCAGGGCCGCCGTGACTCTTTCGAACATGTTTCGCAACCCTGGCAGGACGCCAGGACCCCACGTCCTGGCGTCGGTTCCTGATTTCGACATTTTTTGCGATGGAAACTACCTTTGGACACATAGATTTTCTATTTTCTTTTATTTCATACTGTCCCACTGCTGGGCAAAGATAATAATTTCCTTTTATTACTACCGTTTCGGGTTGCCGTTCCATCGGGCTATGAAAGTGAGGGAACAGAGAGAGCACCTGTGTTTGCGCACACACTTGTGCACTAATATAAAGCACTTCCTTACTTACCACCATGATCGAAATTTAGTCCGGGGAGTATTTATATATCACCGGAAAAATGCAGACTCCGTAAGATTGTTGTAAGATTTATTATAATTTCTCGATATATTATGAAGCAGTCGTTTGTATACAATTAATCTCATCCAAATTCAATAGTTTACAATATATTTAGGAAAAAATTGTTTACAATTTCACGCGATATTTTTTGCAATTTTCCGGTGACATTTGTACTATGTAATGTTTTGTTTTACAAAGACTACAACTTGTTATGGATCCCTAACCGCTAGTATATTATTATATACCTAATGATTTTTTAACATACAAAATTTAGCAATGTGAATGTTGTTATGATCTAAAATGGATTGAAATAAATGAATTTGAAATATGATAGCTAACAAGATGCCGCCCGCGGCTCCGCCCGTGTGAATGTCTAAAATTATCCAAAGTATCTTATGATATTCCAGACTATAAATTACCTCTTTGCCAAATTTCATCAAGATACATCCAGCCGTTCTGACGTGATGGAGTAACAAACATGCATCCATCCATCCAAACACCGAAACTTTCGCATTATTATATTAGTATAGTAAGAGTAAGATACTAAGATATTCGAAATGACATCAAAGCATGTCTAATGACGTCGCAATCGCTTGATCAACGCAATTAGCATACTTCATTGACTATTGTGTAAATTGAATCTTTGTTTCTCAAGGCAAGTTTGAAGCCGTTTGGAATTCTGAGCAAGTTTTGATGAGAAAAAGTTACAAAGGCAGTAACTTTTAATTACAATTATATTTTATATTTATATTTTAGCCAATTGTGTCCCACTGCAGGGCAAGTGTGGATCAATCTTGCCGATAGGCGTCAAGCTCGTCCCGCCATTTTCGCCTGGGTCTCCCGCGATGTCGTCGGGCATTTTCTGGGACCCACATTGTGGTTGCTTGAGCTCATGAACCGTTCGACATACAGCAGACGTGGTCGGCCCAGTCCCACTTTAGTTTGTCTGCTTTTTGTGTAACGTCGGTGATTTTTGTTTTGGAACCCAGCACACATATAACATCTGCCAGGGTTGCGGAATTTGTTCGATAGAGTCACCGCGACCCTGGAACGCAAAGGGCTTTAGAAGGAACACGGATGGGTTTTAGTTAGTAAGAGTCTGACACGCCCTTCCGCTCCACCCAGAGCGGAAGAAGTCATTTGATGATTTCCCATCCTTAAAAAAAAAAGTACACATATAACATAAGATACACAATATAGATTTGACTGGCCTGTTGGTCGAGTGGTTAGTGACCCTGACTGCTTAACCGGAGGTCGTGGGTTCGATTCCCACCCAGGACAAATCTTTGTGTGATGAGCATGATCATTTGTTCTGTGTCTGGGTGTAATTTGTCTATAATATGTATGTATTTAGAAATATATAAGTATGTTTATCAGTTGTCTGGTTGCCATAGTACAGGCTCTGCCTAGTTTGGGATCGGATGACCGTGTGTGAGTTGTCCCAGGATATACAAAAATGATACACATATAACATAATAAAACATAATGACTGAAGCCATGTAGTCACCGAAGTCCATTTTCTTTTAATTAGCCCAGGCTGTCCCACTGTTGTGTATAGGCCTCCCGAATCAGCCCTCATGGTACGCGTCCAAATCATCTGAACTCTTTCTATCCGCGCCTATACAACGTGTAACAGAATAAACGCAATACCTCTTAAGGGGTCATTGTACATTTTTAGTGTATTTTCGTCAGCTGATTGTTTAAACTAGGTGGTGCTTTATTTGGAAGTCTGAGAATCCAATGTATTTACTTAACTACTACATTTATTTCTGAATAAGAATTGGCCGTTGAAACGGCCGTTGAGTGTTAGTCGGACTCACACCAGAAGGACCGATACCTGAAAAAAAAAAATTGTTAGCTTTTTTTTTAGCTTCATTATTTCCTTTATTTGACCATTACTTTATCCCCACAATGATTTGAAATATGCCGCCATCGTAGAAGTAAAGAATAAAAAAACCTTTCCAACGACATATTGCCGGTCCTCCTTTAATTTATTTTTATTATCTGTTGCTATGACGGTAATAGAAGTACAAACTCTGTGAAACAACTATAATTCAACTATCCACTTATTACGATTCATAAAACACACACATAGACAGACAGCGGAAGGTTAGTAACAGGGTTCCTTTGGATAAAGAACCCTAAAATACTATAAAACACGGCTCACAAAAATATTATTACGAAGACGTACAGTGTTAATCGCCCCGTTCGACTTTATAACACACCAGTGTCTGTAGCTTATATGACAGGCTGTACATTGAACATTATTTATGCCGACATTTGAACAAATTCTTCGAAATAAGTCGCATGATATAGGAGTTATTACATTACTGAGGCGATGCGGCGCTTAAAAAGGAATAATGATAATAATAAACCTTTATTCAAAATTCAAATTGGTACAATAGAATAATAAATCTTAGATAATAATATAGGTAGAACAATGTTAGATGCCTGTACTGCGAAGGACATCCATGAGGATTTCCCCCAGACATCAAAAAAAAAAAAAAATGGATGGTCCTGAATCACAGGCGGCAAGAGCTCAACAATGTACCTACTAAGAATCGTATAAAAAATGTTTACAATATTTACTTCATATTAAAATAGTAATATTAATTTATTTAAAGGGAACAGCTAAACTTATGATACGAAGTGGTGTCTTGCCCCCCTTCTATGGCATGTCATAATTATGGTCGACACAAGATAAACGTGCAATAGCGGTCATTGACCCACATACGTTTATCGACATACTTAATTCCGAAAACAGAAATAATGACCTGAATCGATATCTATCGTGATCCTTTACTTTTTCTCGTTATGAAAAACTATTCATAATTTAATTGTCCGGGTTAATACGCAGAGAAATTAGGGAAAAGGCAATGAACTTTATTACAAACTAGGTTTTGCCCGCGAGTTCGTACGCGCATATCCCGTTTTTTCATGTTTTCCCAAATCCGATTGATAGTTCCAGATATTAGCGCATTCAAACAAACAAACAAACTCTGCAGCTTTATTATTAGTATAGATTTATCTGGCGCTGGCAGGGGCCATATTGGGCCCCTACGCTAAGTAAGAAGTAGGCTGGGACCATTTAGGGCCCCTACGCTTAAGCAAGAAGTAGGCAGAGGTCATACAGGGGTCCTACGTTTAAGTAAGAAGTAAAAAAAAAACATAGCAGGCGCAAGGTTGAGGGTAAAAATAGATGTATGCCAAGGTTGCAAAATTTGTTCGAAAGAGTCACCGCGGCCCTGGAACGCAAAGGGCTTTAGGAGGAACACGAATGGGTTTTAGTCACTAAGAGTCTGACACGCCCTTCCGCTCCACCCAGAGCGGAAGAAGTCATTTGATGATTACAAACCCTTAAAAAAAAAGGTGTACCTATACGAGAACAAAAAACTACGTTTACTTCAAAAACCTCACCTGCCTGTAATGTTTTCCATAACTCAAACAGACTCCACAAACATTTTACTTACCTTTCGATCCACAAAGCTTAGCAAACAAATAACATTTGATCTGAATACATATCACATTATCCCCCCTTCCCTGCTTATTCCCCTAAAGGCAATCTATCACGGCTCGGCTCGAGTTCTCCAGCATTTTTCCAAATGTTGTAGATCGCATTAGTAACACCTGACTTCAGAGCCTCAACGATAAAAGTTATGGCTTTAAAATTACAGACATTTTGTAGAATGAATGAATACGTAATAGGTGTTTCAACGTTACTTAAGATTGTGGGATTTTTAAGGCAAGTCTCTGTCTTCTTATTTTCGATTGTAGGTTCATTCTGATAGCTTGGGCGTAGTAAGTGGCTCCGTTAATTGCAGCATCGGTGGCATTTATAAGTCCTCCAAAGTCCAGGTGTATGAACACAGGGTGCATCCCAACGTGTGGCTCATCTTTTAAACACTGAACAGATGCACTGCACTCTCATTATGAATTCGAGTTATCGCATCATATGAGGTTAGAAGAATCGCCAAACTAATGTGACAGTGGGCAGTTTATTGCTAGCAGAACTATAGTCGACGGCATCGAAAGTATCTAGAGTGGCTAACGCGCACCGGAGCATGCAGCCTTGAAAGGCCTCCCATAAGGTGGAGCGATGACACTTGGGGAGGCCTTTTTTTATTATTGGTAGGATATCCTCAAATGACTTCTTCCGCTCTGGGTGTAGCGGAAGAGCGTTTCAGACTCTTACTGACTAAAACCTATCCGTGTTCCTTCTAAAGCCCTTTGCGTTCCAGGGCCGTGATGACTCTTTCGAACAAATTCCGCAACCCTGGCAGGATCTGGCCATAGCGGGCTCCGTCGTGATGACTCTTTCGAACAAATTCCGCAACCCTGGCAGGATCTGGCCATAGCGGGCTCCGTCTCTTATGCTGACATCTTCAACTTGGGGGCTTATGTCTAGCAGTGGATGCCCTGAAACGATGATGATGATGAAGTTAGCAGTTAAAAAGCTCCGTAGGTTGTCCGTCAGCGCTAACAAAAGCAGTGAAAACAAGGCTCACTTTCTATTGAAACTCTGTACTATGCTAGACCACCTCAATGTCAAAGCATTTCACGAGGGGTCAACTGTACTATGTACAGTCAACAAAGCTATTTGGTATACAGGCGAAAATATTATTTTGTCCACTGGACTGCCATTATTTATTTCTAAAGTGTGCATTAGAACCTTTTAAGCTTATGACATACTAAAGAGTGTGGTATAAAATAATTGTCAACACTCACAACATTGTTTAAAAGTAGTTTCAAGTTAGCTCTGTTGACTGTATCTAATCCAAGTGTACACTGTAAGTAATAATAATTATTATATGAACAACTACACGGAGTAATTATTTCCGTGTTATTTTTAGCAAGGACCTCTACATCAGCATTGCATCTGCACGAACTGTTATTATAATAAAAACAAGTCATGCTAATGTAGGAAATAATAATATTATTGCAACCTAACTTTCCTCGGCTTTCACGTGAAAGCCGAGAACAGTACCCATTCACGAACCAACTTCTTCAAGCGGTGCTTAAGCTAGAAAATCAACTCGTGTGGTTGTTTTTAAAGTAATACATAACTTCCTCAGTACGCAAACAGGAGCTCCTCATCATCATCTGCCTAGCCTTCTCCCAACTATATTGAGGTTGGCTTCCAGTCAAACCGGATTCAGCTGAATACCAGTATTTTACGTGGAGCAGCTGCCTACCAGACCTCCAAAACCTATTAACTGGGTAACACGGTACTCCTTAGCAAGACTGGTGTCAGATTATCTGGCTTCTGACTATCAAACGACTGCCAAAGATCTACAAATGACAGCCGGGACCAACGGCTTAACGTACTTTCCGAGGCATGGAGGAGTCTCGGTATGTTAAGATGGTCACCCATGGTCAGACAGGAGCTCCTCTGTCTTGAATATAATTATGTACGTATTATCTATGTAATATTACGAATCCATTAGGTACCTACCCTAACTTTCGACAATTCCCTTAAACTACAAAGCACAGATCTGTGACCCCATTAAACGCAGGTAACTAAAGAAGCAATATTTCACTATTAATCTTACTTACAAACTCGAAACTTCAGCCAAATCATGATTTATAGATGAACTTTCGATGAAAACTTTAAAATTCCACGGTAAATAAAATCTTGGGGAAGTCGGGAGAATGGCTTCTGCACCGGCGAAATAACGGGACTGGAAAGGCGAAATAACGGGACTGGAAATGAGAAAACTTCCCGGAGTTTTGAAACCGGGTTCAAGAATGCATTGTCCCGGTTTCAGCTTTGTCGCCAGTAATTGTATTGACATTTTTGTACGTTTGTTGGTATGTATATGTCACCGGAAAATAGCAAACTCCGTAAGATTATAAAGTGACTTGACAGATTGTAAACTCTCGATAAATTGTGAACTGAACATTTGGAATTGGTACTATTTTACGCATCAAAATTTGATAGTCTATAATCTCGCGAAGTCATTCGGAGAAATTGTGGACTGACATAAACTGGCGACCAATCAACTGTCTGGTCTACAATTTATCTGTTGAGATGGGTTTGCGCATGACTCTATTCTAGGTTATAGATGACAGACAAAGTCGACGATCGAAACAGCTTACCCATAAGAAGCCTGTTCAATCTAATTTTGAACAAACTAGTGTTGTATGCGTTCGGAAAAACACAGACGCAGGCAGAGAGTTCCACTCCTTTGCTGTGCCCATTATAAAAGTCGTTTGGAAACGCTTAGTTAACCCAGTTAACCTTTAAAAACGTTTCCCCATTCAACCTGGGAAAGGTTGAATAGGGAAACGTTTTATATAACTACATGTACCCGCTGGCTTGACGCACACGATAAATCCTTGTCAATCAATGTGCATTACCTTGGCTTACCCACGTTCAAAATATAAAGTTATAACACAGGCTTAAGGTGTCATGAAAATGAATTAACTACACAGGATCAACTCAAAATAATCTAGCCTAGCTTTTTCTCGCGACTTCGTACGCGTAAATCCCGTTTTTTCCATTTACGTAGGAATTCCCCGTTCCCGTATAGCATTCCTAGCATAGCATTCCTTATGAATGAGGCTATCATATACAAAAAGCATTTTCAAAATCGGTTCAGTAGATCCAGAGATTACCCCCTACAACCTCACAAACTCACAAACTTTACCTCTTTAAAATATTAGTATAGAAATATAGATTATTCGCAATGAAAATAGGTATTGATGTTTGCCTAGTTTTTGAAGTGAAAACTTCTTTAAGCGCGTTCTTTTTGGGTGAACAAACATCATGGAACTCGCGTCGTCACCGAACGCTTTAGCTTTCGCTTAGTTTTCACTTCTATCGGCAGTCCCCAAAGACTGCCCCGCATGTTTATTTTTGGGGACGGCTTCCAATCTAGCCGGATGCAGCTGAATACCAGTATTGCATGTGGAGCGACTGACCATCTGACCTCCACAAGGAACTGGGTCGTACGATACGGTTCAGATCTCTCTCCGGTCGTGTCGGGTTGCCGTCTTATCGGAATACGAGAGTGATGGAAGAGGGAGTGCACCTGTGTTTGCGCACACACTTCATCATCTGCCTAGCCTTTTCCCAACTATATTGGGGTCGGCTTCCAGTCAAACCGGATTTAGCTGAATACCAGTATTTTACGTGGCCTACCAGACCTCCACAGCCCATTAACTGGGAAACATGATAGTTCTTGATAAGACCGGAGTCAGATTTACTGGCTTCTGTCAATCCGTAACGACTGCTAAAGATCCACAAAGGACAGCCGAGGCACTCGGTATGTTAAGATGGTCACCCATACACAGACCCACCTTGGCAAGCGTTGCTTAACCTTGATCGACCTGTTGTTATTCTTTTAGCCACGAGCGCACACACTTGTGCACTATAATATGTCCCGCGCCGATGGCCAGTCTCGGTTATGATTGGCCACCATGGCCGAAATCGGCCAGGAGGACTTTATTTAGTACGATATCCTTTGGCAAGACTAGTGTCAGATTTTTCTTCTGATTACCCGTGACAACTGTCAAAGATGTTCAAGTGACAGCCGGGACCAACGGCTTAGGCCCCTGGGACAAAACTCGGTAAGCGTAAAACTACCAGCGGTGGATCGAACTTCAAGATTAAGCCACTAATTAAATTACCTGGTCAAAACAGTTTCGCTAGGTAGATTTGCCCCGGTAATTTAATGTGTGCTTTGTCCGATTCTTTATTGCACAAGGCGCCTAGAGATAATAGTACTAACTTATAAAATCGTGGCATCGAAAGTGCGTTGAGCTCAACCCTCTGTCACGGGCCTCCTTCAAAGCCAAAGTTTCTACAATACGGCTTTAATATCATAGAGTTAACAGGATCCCCAAACTAGAGTCACTTATATTTTAATTTTAAACAGTAAATTTGACTTTCAAAAGTGCCTTTTAATGGTCTAGTTGAAATAAATGAATTGACTTTGACTTTGACTTTAAACACTGCTATGTCCTAAAAATGTTCTGACCGTCAAAGCAATATTCAGAATATTTATATTTATTTTACTACATACCTACTAAAACATCTTCAAAAACCTTTTCTTAATGTGTTCAAGAAGAAAGTTGAAGAGCATTTCCTTTCGGTTTTAACAGAATATTCATATATTATATTTATGTAGGTATATTTATGTGTTGTAAAATATGTAGTATTTTAATGTGTTTTGGATCCTACCCTCTATTGTGATCTCTCTCTATCACCCAAAGGTTTGCTGGTAGAAAACTCAACTTTGAGTTAAGCTCGCCTTTGTGCAAGAACTTTCCTTTACTGTAAATAAAGAATAATGAAAAATCTTTAAAATGTGATTCTAAAATAAATACAACGATTTGAAAAGTAGACCAATAACACGCTTTTGAAGTTATTGTTCTATCTTTGTCACGCAAAACATATATTTATTATTCTATGTGAAAAACCTCGTTTGCACTGGATGGCGCTTCAATAATTCAGTACGAGATGACTTGAGAATGACGTCATACGCAATATTATAAAACTCTCAACTTTTTTTAACACTGCGATTTGTTTTCCTGCGTTTAAAAAATACAGTCAAATACTCCATAGTCACAGACCATCAATCTCTATATGTATATAGATATCATAATAAGTGAACTGTCACAAACACTCACACATGGTTTGTACAAAGTATATTGTCAATGCCGCTTCTAGCAACTGCCACCGAGGATTTCCACGCTCTATGGTTTTATTAACAGGAAAAGGCTTTAGAAAAATTCTTTCGCATCGACAAAAATTAAGCGTTTTTAATTACAATTGATTAATCTTCCGGGACTTGGAATATTCATGAAGAGATACCGAAATTAAGGTGTCCCTTTTTCGTGTAAATTTTTTAAACCGTGTCGTGCTGGTATTTTTTTTCTCCTCTTTTACTGTCTCTAACCGGAGTTTATTTTATTCTAAGTTAGTATCGTGTTCTTATTTGAATTGTATATCTGAAATATATAGGGTTTCTATGTGATACGGTTATGTTTAGTACTTTTGTAAATGCTAGTTTTTTAACATGTTTCAAATCGTGAATTTTGACTCTCTTTAGGCCCCGGTTTGTATGAAATATGTGTTTGTTAAGCATACCATCGTGTTAGCAACTCATAATTAAAATATATAACTCTGGTTTGTGCCAAAGAGCCAATCCGCAGAATTTGTCTTCACTACCCTTTTTAACCGACTTTAAAAAAAGGAGGAGGTTCTCACTTCGGTTTTTTTTTTTTTGTTTGTAACCTCATGACTTCGTCGTTTATGAACCGATTTAAAAAAATCATGTGACAGGGTATTCGTTCCGATTGGTTCTATAAAATTTCATCAAAATCGGTTCAGTATTATGGTTATAAAATCAAAATAGCTGGAGGTGATAGAAAATATATCATCAAAGTAATTGCGTGTTTTGCTTTCCTGTGACTTTCCAGTGGTGTTGTTACGTGTGGTGTACCACTAAAAAGAGGAAAAATAAAAACCTTTTTTTACAAAAAAATCCAACTTTATTTGGAAGTCGGTTGTATTTTTTTGTAAAAAAGTCTAGGTTTGTCCCAATAAACAGTCGGTTTTCAAACAGCTACTAAATAAGCAAGCCTGTAAGTCTACAACAACGTTACATACACAATTCCGGACATTATTACTTAACAATGGCTTCGACTGCATGAATATCAGAAATTATCCAAACGGAACATAAATGTAAAAGTCGCCTACGTCCTATTCCAGACGATAAACTCTGCTCAATTTCATCACAAACATCCCTACATCATCATCTTTGTCAAAATCTATCCAACCAAACATTCGCGGTTGTAAAATGAAACTGAAAAGTTTGGAACTACAAATTGCATCAACTCATATTTACTTATTTAAATTAGAATCCGGCTCGAAGGACTGAAAATTCCCCTTCGTAACGAGTCTCAGTGGAAAAACAGTGGAAGTACATTTTTCCGTTCTCTGCCAGATTTTTCTCGACTCCAATCTACCAGCCCAAAAACCACTAAGCGTTTAAACATATCCCTTCAATAACTAGCTGTCGACAGCAGCGGCTTAACCCTCGAAGTCTGTCAAGGAAATCGTCCGGTTTCACTCGATTGGCCTGGCAGCTAGCCACGAGCCACGACGTCCGAGCTTTAATCTCATACGGTAATGCCTGCATGTGACTTAAGCTGAGCTTATACGAGCAATTTTAAAAGCAAATATTGCCCGACGACTGTTGATGCGTGGAGCAATTACTGGAGCAAGCTTGTTTAATTTCTAAAATAAGTCAGTCACGTTCCAGGCCGAGACAGGGCTTATCTCGATAAGATCAAAATGCAACTCTTTGAATTTATGGGAGCATAGAATCCTCGTAATACAGAATATTGGGGAACGTATAAGTAAGGCCGCACGGATCGATCTTCAAGGTTCAGCAACGCTTTCCGAGGTCGGTCTGTGGATGGGTGTCCATCTTAACGTACCGAGACTGATCTGAGCGTCGGAAAGCACATTAAGCCGTTGGTCCCGGCTGTCATTTATAGATCTTTGGCAGTCGTTACGGATTGTCAGAAGTCAGATAATCTGACTCCAGTCTTACCAAAGAAGTACCGTGTCACCCCGTTACTGGGTTGTGAGTGTGGTATTCAGCTGAAGCCGGTCTGACTGGAAGCCGACCCCAATATAGTTTGGAAAAGGCTAGGCAGATGATGAAGTGTGTGCTTGCCCGTTTAGTGGCTTTTCCGGACGACTGCGAAATACACCTTATTGTGTGCCTTAAAAGTGGTGGGATAACAACCATTGCTAGATTTTCGCATAGCAGTAAAGTGATTCTTTTATCATGAGTCATACCTACATTTGGCTAATATTATGCTAATTATTGAGCAATTTCAGTTGCGCGTATAACCATCCCCTTACTAGCTGATGCAGCCAAATGGTGCAGAGGTGCAATGACCTGGTTCTGGGCTCAGGGTCGCCGGTTCGGGCCGGGAGATAAATCTGTGCGGCCTTGTCAGGTTCTGGGCTCGGATGTTTGCACTCTAAGTATAAATCGTTAATGCTATAAACGGACTATTTTTAAATTATCATAGTACAAGTACAGATATTATTACTTACTAGGTTTTTTCCCGCGACTTCGTACGCACATATCCCAATTCCCGTAGGAATTTCCAGTTCCCGTATAGCCATAGAATAGAATAGCCATAAAATAGCCATAGAATGGTTAGCCATTGGTCCCAGCTTTCATTTGAAGATCTTTGACGTTACGGTAGTCAATTTTGTTTTGCTACCAGTCAACAGGTTTTTTTTTTAAGGATGGGAAATCTTCAAAATGACTTCTTCCGCTCTGGGTGGAGCAGAAGGGCGTGTCAGACTCTTACTGACTAAAACCCATCCGTGTTCCTTCTAAAGCCCTTGCGATCCAGGGCCGCGGTGACTCTTTCGAACAAATTCCGCAACCCTGGCAGGTCATTAATGTGGCTATCATATAAAATTAATTTTAGTTCTTGAGATTAGCGCGTTCAAACGAACTCTTCAGCTTTATTATATTAAAGTATATATTCTAGGAACTTTGTAACCGATCTTTTTTTCAGGGTTCCGAACGTCCGTGTAGAACAACGGAACCCTTATAGAATCATTCTTATATCTGTCTATCACAGCCAATTTGCTCCGAACTTACGGGACCGATGGTACACATACGAACTTCTGTGTCCCAAACACGGACGAGTAATGTAAATAATCGACAATAACTATTATTATTTTTCGTATGCCTTTGACAATCTCGGGACCCTGAAATCCCGGTTCTTTGGTAGGCGTACGAGGGGCCGAAACCAGCTTGCAGACATTTAGAAATTTCAAATGGGATGGGGCACAAAGCGACGATTATCCCTGTATGCACTATAAAAGTATACCCAAGGACAATCCCTATCTTTATTATTACTATTGTTAACTATTTTTTTTCTTTTCAGGTAAGTTACCAGTATGAATAAAAACTTTTGCAGTACCGGACTTACAGGTAAAAGATTGTAGTACAAGACAAAACAAAAGATGGAAGATGTACTCATACTGGTATAGCAAACACTTACGGGCGCAGCAAGCTACGTTTTACTTTTCTGTTATTAAAAAAAAAAAAATTGGTTGTCTGTAAAGACGGTTTACGGACGATAGTTTAACGTGACAACGTCATAACAAAACATTGATGAAATGATCGTAACGTTACAATGAGCGTAACGTTACAATGAGTCATACTTTTTCGTGCGTGCAGCCGGCGTTCATCGATTTATTAGACGTTGTCACGTCAAAAATATTAGAGAACCTGATATTTTTTAATATATTTAATTGAAAACTGGCTCCTATCTCAGGGCTTCTAGAAACGCAGTGAAGTATATTTTACATTTGTGCTGAAATGTTGCCGGCCAGCCCGAGCTGTTTAATTCATTGTATTTTTTAACTAGCTTTGCCCGCGACTTCGTACGCATATATCGCGTTTTTCTCCCGATTCCGTATAGCCTATAGTCTTCCTCATGAATATGGCTATAATATACAAAAATATATTTCCGAAGCCGACTAATATTTCCAGAGAATAACGCGGTCAAACAAACAAACTAATTAGTATAGATTTATCAGGCTAGTCGCTAGGAACCCTACTGGTCGCCAGTCAAGTTCTACGAAAATCGATAGAATTAAGTTTCGAGTGCCTAAGTGTGTTGAAAAACGTTATTTTATGCACGTGGATGAGAAAGATCTTTGTAGCCTATGTAAAATTGTGGACAAACTGTCTATTTTCAACACAGCCTGAAATATACTAAAACCGCATATTATTCAACTTTTCCGGTACATTTTCAGCGCTGAAAAGTTAATTAGTTTGCTTAAACTATTTTCATTACACTCTGGTGCCTCGTTTGAAATTCAAATTGCTCATTCAGAGTGCTTGCAGATGTTAACTGTCAAGTTTTTGATAAGTATGGTAATCGGGGAATTTTGGTGGGCAATTCCAGTATTACTATATGGTATGTTCTCATTAGCATCGTCAAAAACACCTCTTATTTACTTACCTATAAGTACCTTCTTGACCAGAGGGCTGACCTTTTCTTTGGTCAAAGAATCAGCATTGCCATTCAACGTGGCATTGCGGCCAGTTTTCTGGGCACTTTTCCCGTTGACAGCGATGTGGACAAATTATTCGTTGGGGTTGAGTTCTTCCCCTCCCTTTTTATCCCGCTTGTACATTTACATATTTTTAATAAGCTTGTATAAAATAAATGCAACTCATCAAAATATTCATAATATAGTCTTTGATTTTAACATTGACTGTCGGCGAGATAATATTACGACCTGAAAGTGAAAAATTTTAAAGAATCCACTTATTTTAAGATTAGGGCCAATCGTGACTATAATAAACACTATAGTATGACCAACGGATAATATTGAAGCTTAATAAATTTTAATATTCACGCTTTTATTTGCTAGAAAGGTTGGTAAGGCAGTTGTGTACAGTGGTACACCCGCTATGGTATATGGGTGAGCCTATTTTTTTTTTTTTTTATTTAATATGGGTTTGCTCTTGACTCTAGTCTAGGTCATAGATGACAGAGACAAAGTCGAAGATGGAGCGAGCTTACCCAGAAGAAGCCTGTTCACTCTAATTTTGAAGAGATTAGGGTTGTATGCGTTCGGAAACACAGACGCAGGCAAAGAGTTCCACTCCTTTGCTGTGCGCATTATAAAAGACGTTTCCATAAATCGGGTTAAAATTCATAGTGAAAACTTAAACATTTTTTCAACTTTATCATTTAAAGGCACTTTATTGTACTGTACACCTCATAATAAGAACAGGACAATCAAACATAAAATAAGTGTACAATGGGCGGTCTTATCGCACAAGGCAATCTCTTCCAGACAACGTTTGGATGGATTGAACGAAGGGAGATTTAGGGCTGTCAGTGTACAAACGTTTTAAACATTACTAATTAGATATAATAATATAAAATACATAAATACAATACCAATTTATGTACTAATTTATATAAAATATATAAAGCACTGCACACACTGCTGCTGCTGCTGTCCGCTGTGCTGCTGTGCACTTTTGAACGAGTCCAGAATCCAGATTCAATACTTCACAAAATATTTGCGTTTGCGATCAAGACCAACAAAGACCTCAAGAGTGGCTGTTGCTGTAATCAACCCACTTTCAAACAACCAATTTTCCAGTTAGATAAGAGCAATTTTCTTGTAATATTCCTGAGTCGTTTTTTACACCAAAAGGCAAGTCGATCCCCTTATTCTATTACTCCACTCGCTATATAATAGTTTTGCCCTAAATGTAGGGGCTTGGCAGGGCGTGGACTATATTTTTAATGATAATGCTCTTGGCTGTGAAAAGAGCTAACTTCCATTACTAAATGGATTCAGAAGTAGAATCGTAATAATCGTATGCCTTTAGAAGTTTATGCATTCAAAAAAATAATAATTGTCACACGGGTTGATCTTCCTGGTTTTCCATCCCTTACATATCGAGTTTCTTCCGTGCCTTTGAAATGGCGTAAGCTGTTTTAGTTAAGTCATTTATTTCTTCGAAATCTGTTTAAAAACCGGTCAAGTACGAGTCGAAATCGTGTGCCGAGGGTTCCGTACCTACCCATTATACCGCCATAATAAAAATAACATCCTTTATTTTTATTGGTAAATTTAAGGTAAATTTCGGTACTAACAAG
Source organism: Mamestra configurata (assembly GCA_002192655.3). Lineage (NCBI taxonomy): Eukaryota > Metazoa > Arthropoda > Insecta > Lepidoptera > Noctuidae > Mamestra > Mamestra configurata. Next base: position 64,914 of record NDFZ01004905.1, read on the forward strand.
TTGTTTCGAAAATCTGCCCATTTCTTTTTATCGTGTTGACTCAGGAACTTGATTTTTATACACTTAATAGGGACTATAGACTTCAGTATCTGGTATAAATTCAACTTGCTAGGTCCACCCGTTCCTGAGAAAATCGGTGGTGACACACGGACAGACAGACGGACAGACGGACAAGAGACAGACAGATCTCATAAGGGTTCCTCTTTTTACCTTTTGAGGTACGCAACCCTAAAAATCGTAAAAATTGTTTTGAATAATGTCACGCAAATCACCCAAAAATAATGCAATAATGATTGTCTCCTTAAACATGTCTCCGCTTTCGTCATTGAGGACATTACCCTCTAATCAAGTTTACACGAACAAACAAATTAATTAGACGTCACAAATCAACCGGATCGTGTGTCAATATAGTAACATGTTTAATGATATGTCATCAAACGCCGACAGATGTCACTAGCGGTTTACTAATGACAATTCTTGTCTACAGATAAGGGAGCGGTAGTAATGTGACATGTTAAGATTAGTAATTAATTATAGTACAAGGCCCATTAAGCAACGTGTAAAAAAATACACGCAAAACTTAAATAGATAAATAAGTACCTGAAAATGCACTCATCATTATGAACAACTTTAACTATCTGAACAACCCCGAAATCGCAAATAAAAAAATCAATTGCTTAGAACATTTTGCCGTGTTATGCACACATAAATGTGTGGGGCAGTCGGATTTTTTTTTGGCGATGTGAGTGTTAGTCCCATAGTAAAAGTTATTCTTAATGATGAGTACAATGACCTCTTTGCAGGTATTGCGGTTATTCTGTTAGACGTTGTATAGGAAGGAAAAAGAGAGGGCTAAGAATATAGCGAAAGTGAATTATTGTATTGTTAAAAAGTGTGTCATCTTCTCTGGCTGTTTCCTAAAAAGGCTCGGCTAAATAGCAGTACTTTAAGTGGAACAGTCACTCCGCTAACCACCCACCCAGTTACTGGATAACACGATACTTCTTGGCAAGACAGATTGTCTGACAATCCGAAATTATTGTCAAAGATGCCATGCCACAAATGACAGCCGGGACCAACGGTTTGACGTGATTTTAAGTGTATAATCCTTTTTATTATCTTTGCTTCTGAAATTTTTATGACATTTTTATTAAAAAAAATTACAGTTTTTGCCTCTATGTCACGAGCTACGTAACTTTTAAACAAAAATCTGCAACGAAACCTTACCGATTCTTCAAAAACGCAACCCAAGTAATGCTGTAGATAAAATTCATTCCACTAAACACAGCAATATTTACGCGCTTGATTATTTGTTTGATAAAATTTTCATTTATGATTGGTTGTGTCAAAAATAAAGAATCAATTGCAATCTGCCTCTCTTTTTTCTGTATGGTCGGCTTCCAGTCTATCCAAATGCAGCTGATAACCAGTAGTTTACAAAGGCCAACTTACTATCTGACTTCCACAATCCAGAGTTGAACTAGGTACCTCGGTACCTCTGGGCGGCTGACCTGACGGCCAGCACCATCACTGTTCTGCGGAGGCCACAGAGGGTGATGGCCGTCAGAGTCATCAGGGGATATCGCACGATCTCCTACAAGGCGGCTTGCGCACTGGCCGGACCTCCGCCGTGGGACCTGGAGGCGAAAGTGCTCGCGTCACTGCATAGGTGGCGTGAGGGCGCGCGGGCGCGCGGCGAAAGACTGACGCAGCAACACATGGAGCTGCGTCGGTCGCAGCTGCGCGATATCCTGGTGGCGGAATGGCGGGACAGGCTTTCGAGCCCTTCCGCCGGCCTCATCACCATCGAGGCCATCCGGCCAGTGCTCGACCTCTGGCTCGGGAGAAGGCACGGCTCCCTGTCGTTTCGTGCGACGCAGGTCCTCTCGGGGCATGGCTGCTTCGGGAGGTTCTTGTGTCGCATAGGCAGGGAGCCGGACGCTCGATGCCACCACTGCGTCGACTGTCGGGAGGACACGGCACGGCATACGCTTGCAGAGTGTGCAGCTTGGGAGGAGCCGCGCCGTGCCCTCATCTCTGTTGTAGGCGGTGACCTCTCGCTGCCGGCCGTAGTCCATGCTATGGTCGGCGGTGAGGAGTCCTGGGACGCGGTGGTCTCCTTCTGCGAGACAGTTATCGCGCAGAAGGAGGCTGCGGAAAGGGAGAGGGAGATCACAACCGCTCTCCCTGCCCGCAGCAGGCGCATCGGGCGTCGGAGGAGGGCATACGCTGCCCTCTTCCGGCCCCCCTAACTGGGTCCAGGGGCGGCGGACTTGGGGATGTCCGTCGCCCCCCACTCATCCGGACCCGAGGTGGCGGCGCGTGGTGTTCCCGTGCGCCCCTCTTTGACGTAGCGAGGGGAGTTAAACACCTCACTCCCCTCGCCGACGCGAGGTGGCCCGCAGCCCGGGGACCAGCCGGGGATTGCGGAAGTCGCTTACGTTCCCGCGATCCCCGGCGTAGGTGGGAGATGAAACACCGGGGTGGTTTTAGTCAGTAAGAGTCTGACAGACCCCTCCACCCGCCCCAGGGTGGAGGATTTCCATGAGGATTTCTCCCCGAGACCAAAAAAAAAAAAGGTACCACGGTACCCCTTGGCAAGACTAGTGTCAGATTATCTGGCTTCAGACTACCCGTACCGAATCAGAATCAGACTTTTTATTAAGGGTTAAGGATCTACAAATGACATCCTAAAGCGTGGTTTCCGGGACACGGAGGAGTCTCGGTATGTTAAGGTGGTCATCCAAGGACCTAATTCGGTATACGTCCGACCAGCTGTTATTTTTTATCCACGAGCTCCTTTCATCATGTCAGCCGCAAGCAGCAGTAGCAAGTGTCGCCACAACAACCTGTCCTGTGCGTCTCACATCCATCGGCTATCCGCGACCCTCGGTCCACCTTGTGGGAGGCTTTCCAATGCTGCGTCTTTCGGTACGCGGTCGCCACTCCAGAACATTTCGGCACCATCGACGATCTGTTCCGCGAGCAATGTGCCCACTGCCACTTCAGTTTGGCGATCCATCGGGCTATGTCGGTAACCTTGGTTATCTTGCGAATATCGTCAATCCTGATTTGCCCCGTCATTATTCAATGCTATGATTACTATTTACCCACAGAAATAATGTACACCAAAACCCTTTTGAATATCCTCAGTTAGTCGAAAATAAACAGCAAACGTGCCCACAAACGATTTGCGCGGCGTGTTCAAACATTGCCATCTGATTACATCGCAGTTTGTATGTTTGTCACCGATTCCGTGTGTTTATACGTCTGTCCGACGTACGGGGTCCATTGGGAATCAGTAATGAATGTTTGAATAAAATTCGATTAATTTCACCGCTGTGTTTAGTTTGTTTTTTGTTTTATTTGCTGTTTTGTGCACTCGGTGTATGGTTGGGGATTTTAAATGGCTTGCAGTTCAATTGTTTTTTTAAGTCATTTAGTATGGTCGTTTGGATGCCAGGACCAGAATTGTAGTTAAACTTTTTTATTGCTGTACTCGACTTGAATTCTAGTTGGCGAAATTCAAAGTCAAAAGTCAAAGTCAAAACGTTTATTTCAATTAGGCCATTAAACAGCACTTTTGAACGTCATCGTTTACAGTTCAGTAAAATAATAATGTTACATTAATAAAGTGACTCTACTGTCCATTCGGAAAGGTAGATTCTTATGGAGAAGAACGGACAAGAAACTCCATAGTTACTCTTTTCAAATAATGATTTTACAAAATTTGGTATACAAAAATTAATTTAATATTATGTGAGGACGATGCACCCAGAGTATGCTACTTANTCAAAGTCAAAACGTTTATTTCAATTAGGCCATTAAACGGCACTTTTGAACGTCATCGTTTACAGTTCAGTAAAATAATAATGTTACATTAATAAAGTGACTCTACTGTCCATTCGGAAAGGTAGATTCTTATGGAGAAGAACGGACAAGAAACTCCATACTTACTCTTTTCAAATAATGATTTTACAAAATTTGGTATACAAAAATTAATTTAATAGTATGTGAGGACGATGCACCCAGAGTTTGCTACTTATAAGAACAAAGTATCACCAGCAGAGGTAAACTTACTAATTTCCTAAAGAAATTTAGGTAAATGGTACTCACATATTTACAAACATTGGAACCATTAATTAAACAACAGTGTGTGAGTCTACAGATAAATAAAAACACAATTAAAAGCACATACACAATAGCTTGTGCCTGCGTTTTCCTTTTTAGCTAACAGTTTAATACTCATATATATTGCTTGGAATAAGACCATTTGCCCATTTGAAGAAAGAGAGTAAAAGTATTTAATTGCCACAAAACGACACACCCACCCACATATATAATTTTACTTTTCTTAAACTCACCCTAAACGATATTGTTAGTAGTTAACAACTACTAACAATATCGTTTAGGGTTAATTATATTAGTAAAGACAGGTTACAAACTAAATAAGAAAAAAATAACAAAAGTATGAGTAGGTATAAAGTAGATGCATGTCGTGGTTGTGGCAAAAGGGCTTCAACTCAACATAGCACAACAACTCAGCATAATGCTGTGCCGTGGGGGACCCACAGCACGGCGCTGATTTTCAATGGTCACCTAGGACAAGACGTACGGAAACCAAACCCGCTGTTCATGTGGAAATAGATACTAATAAAAAATATAATAAGTGTCTTGACAAAAACATAGAAGTAATACCCGCAAATTACTCGCAATTGCAATTTGACAATCTTGCCATTCTAAAATAATAATAATCTTGGGACAACTCACACACGGTCATCCGATCCCAAACTAGGCAGAGCCTGTGCTATGGCAACCAGACAACTGATAAACATACTTAAATATTTCTAAATACATACATATTATAGACAAATTACACCCAGACACAGAACAAATGATCATGCTCATCATAATATTAAAAGTTTTGTTAATGTTGTAATTGGCCGTGTGGCTTGTTTTTGGTTTCAAGTATTTGTTTCTCTAAGTATTCATTAACATATTACACGTACACAAACACATTCATACACATTGTTTCAATTATATCTGTTTATTATTTTATTTACTTTATTTAGATGCTATATGTATATATATGTAAGAATATAACTATATTAGATGGATTCAAATGAATCGCCACTCGTCCATTCAAAGGTTCATTAGAAAACCAGCGTCAGACAGCATCAGTCTGTCTGACATATCGCTGAAATGGACCTTTTTAGTGCAGCCGTGAGACACACATTTAGTTCTTAGCATACCTACATTTTTTTTTTAATTTTATTTCTATGTACCGTGCGTGTTTTATGTAAGTGCTAAATAAATATTACTCTTTCTTTCTTTCTCATCACACAAAGATTTGTCCTGGGTGGGAATTGAACCCACGACCTTCGGTTTAGCAGTCAGGGTCACTAACCACTCGACCAACAGGCCAGTCGAAATGAACCCTTACTTACCTATGACAAAATAATACGACTTTGAGCATACTTTTCCGTGTTACTTTCCTCTAAACACAGACATACTTTGGCCTTACCAGTCCCGACATTTATCAGAACATACATACGTACTGCACATCTCACATTAGCTCTCCTTAGACGTAGATAAATGACTCGCTGAGTTATATGCTGAGAGCTAACTTCTTGCTTCGAATGCTGACTCTAACGTGGCAAAGTACATTAGAGGGAAAGTACTAAAAGTATTTGGTCCTTAGAGACACATGTCAGGGTTTTGAAATAAAACTAGAAAAAGGTTAGTGAAGCTACGTATTAGTATAAAGGAAAAATCGGGTAAGTGCGAGTCGAACTCGCGTGCAAAGGGTTCCGAACGAATGTCATTTTTGTGACATGTTACTTTTAACTTTTATAGATTTTTCTGTAATCTATAGGTAAAGAACCATTTCAAAATCTTAGGCCCAGTACTATCATCGGTAATTTTCATCTTATTTCTTGAATGACTTCAAAACTATTTATTTTAAAATTATGAAAAAATATAATTAAAACCCTCACAATAACTCTTTCTAAGTTTTATATATCACACGGCACAGTTGACAGCGAAAAACTTTTCTTTTTTTTCTAGTTCCCCGTTCTCAAAATTCAGTCCAGTAGATTCGGAGAAAATTAGCTGTGACAGACAGACGGACAGACAGATACACAAGTGATCCTATAACGGTTCCGTTTTTAACAGACGTTAGGAACCCTTAAAGCGTAAGATTTGTGAGCAAGACAAGTGTGCCATCGCAGGTAGAACCTGGATGGGGTTGACACGGGAACCTATGCTCAGCACCAGGTGAAGTCGGGCTGTGGATGATGATGATGATGATGGCAACAGGATTGCCCCATGGCATAAACATAACTGACAGAATGTGAGCGTACCACAGAAACACCTGTGCCTAAAATTCATAGGAATATTTTGAAACTACTATAAATTCTGTCCGAACTTAAGAATAAACTGTACCATTACATAAAACGTCAAAAAAAACTCAAACTCGTCAAGGACAGTGACTACTATTCTGACGAAATATTCCAAGCAGTCTGTTGCAGTTAGTGACATCAAATCTGTGATAAAAGAGAACATATTTGTATGAACTAGAACTGCCAGTGTTTTGATTTTTGTCGCATCGTCGTCTCCACTTTGTATTTAAATCTTTTCCTTTACTTAGTGACTATTTAGTTATAAGTTTGTAAGCCCTGGCTGGGGGCCTTAAATTCATTTGAAGCCACAACAGATAGTCCGGTTTAGCAGTAACCAGCCTTAGTGTGCTGAATTGCGAGTGGTCACGTCCATAAACGAAAAAAAAATAGTGACTGACTGACAACGCACAGCCGAAACTACTGGTCTAATAAAGCTTAAATTTGACATGTAGGTTTCTTGGGGAGTGTAGGAGAGCACTAAGAGAGGATTTCTCGAAATTCCTACAGGAACGGGAAAAAACGGGATATGCGCGTACGAAGTCGCGAGAAAAAGTTAGTTATGTATATTTGTACGATACAAAGTATTCCATCTTTATTCTATTTATCTGGAATACTATTTTATACGAGACAGATAATGGCTGTCACAGCTATGGAAGTCGTTAAGAGTCGTCGGAAGCCAGATAATGCAGACAGTTGGTTAGGTCGTAAAACCTCGGTATTATCTGGTAGTTGATTTGTGGAGATCGTATCTGGTTTGACACCAAGTCAACTTGGTTATAGTTTACTAAGTAGAAAGCTAAGGGGATAGTGATTTTACGTGTTTTAAGGGGTAAAATAATGCATGAATAAATCATTTATTTACCATAAGAAAATTTTAATCGCGAAAGATGGCTGTTCCTCTCATTTTGCTGTTCGTTTTCAGAGATCCGTAGCCAAAGGAAATCCAATACAACCCTATTAATAAGCCTCCGCTGTCCGTCTGTCTTTCAGCGTGCTGTATCTCATAACTCGCAATAGGCAGAAAGTTGAAATTTTCACAGATTCGATTTACAAGAATTGTAATTTTTTCGATTTATTGTAAGCTTCAGCTCAGGAATAAAGGGGTTCACAATCGCAAACCAAACATATGGTTAAAACGCAAACATATTTTATTTTTTTACCACACTGAAAAACACACCGAAATAATAGATAACATCGAAATAAAAAAAAAAAAACAAAAATCAAAAGTCATTTATTCAAATTAGGCTGAGTGCCAGTACTTTTTGAACGTCAAAGTTCTACATAAAGACCCAAAACGCCCGCCCGTCACCACTTCCTAGTGTTATAGCTGGGAAGAAGAAGTGGCGCAACAAACTCCCCAGCAACACATCTGTCTGTTAAGTTTTAAAAACTTGAATTCATACAGTAGTATGCAAAGTATTTTACAATACATGACACAGAAAATAAAATATTCAAACTGTAAATCAAATTAAATGAAATTAATTGACACTTGGTAGCTAGCACACTCCATTAAGCCATCAAAATTAGACAAATAATAGATCACTTTAAATAATAGGTCCTGTAGTTACTTGCAGGTCATCACAATCGCATTGATGTTGGAGACGTGTTCGCTGCTCGGCGTCTCGATCAAGAAGGCCAACCGTCACTTGTATCTCATAGAGGATGACATCAAACGTCATGACTGATGAACAAACTAAACGAGCTATCATACGTGTTAGTCGATTATATAGTTTCGGGTTACCAGATACAAGCTAACATTATGTTACGGAACCCTTGAGGTGCGTGTTGGACACGCACTAAGTTGTTTCTACGAATGAGTATTTTCACCCCAGAATGATTTTTATTTGCAAATACCTAATAATTTTAAATGAATTGTATGTGTATTGCAATAATACGGATAGTCAGAAGCCAGAAAATCTGACACCGGTCTGGCCAAGAAATACTGTGTTACCCAGTTAATGGGTTGTGGAGGTCTGGTAGGCAGCCGCTCCACGTAAAATACTGGTATTCAGCTGAATCCAGTTTGACTGGAAGCTGACCCCAATATAGTTGGGAAAAGGCTAGGCAGATGATGATGTGTTTTGCAATAATGATACTATCACTAAAAAGCATTTATTTAGTAGACGGATTGAAGTACAGACGCCAGCACAACCAGCTACCCGAAACTGTAAAATTTTCCCAATCAACCATGAACCTAATGCTTTAGCGATAAAGTTGAAAATATAAAGAAATTTGACAGATTGTTGTGGCTCGATGTGCTCGCGTCTGTAACTTCACTAACAGGTTTTATTGGCTTTACCGAAAAACATAAAGTCAGCCATTTTCTCCGCGACTTTAACTTTTCGGTACAAAATATGTTTCTAACACATTATTCTTATTAAAAACGTGTTCAGAATAGACAAAGTCAAGAATTTTCAGAGAAGAAACGACATTGTAAGTTAAGTTTAATATCGTCGAAAGTAATAAAAAACCGGCCAAGTCCGAGTCGGATTCTCACACAAAGGCTTTCGTACCGTAAACCGAATAAAAACACATTTCTTGTATGGGAGGACCCTTTAATTTTTAATCTATTATTTGTTGTTATAGCGGCAATAAATATACAGATTGAGAAACTTTCAACTGTCTATCTATTACGGTTTCTGAGATACAGCCCGCTGACAGACCGACGGACGGGTGGATTTAAAAATGACCATAGTTTGACCTATACAGGGTAAATACCTTCAATTAGTATTATCTGCAAGAAATTTTTGAGTACTAGTTTTTGATTAAAAAGTATAGACAATCGTTCTCGTCCTGTCTATGTCTGAACAAACATTCTTCAAAGTCGGTTCATCAATTTAGGCATGAAAGCGTAACAAACAAAAAAATCATCTTCTCAACTATTAATTTTAGTTAGGACTAATTGCTACATAGTCAAATTAAAAATTACACTTGCTAGCAGAAAAATGGAACAGATTTTTTAGAGAATTTTAAAAAATAAATTTGATTTATCATTTGGATTTTCATTTTTAAGATCTGTTGAATTTTAGCATTTATGTGCTTGTACGATTATATTTTTCTCTTGTGATTAATGTTGGCCTTACAAACGACAGTAGAAAGAAATATTTAAATAACAAAGCGCTTTTCATCGTTTTCTGATCCCGGCAAAAACTGAAATTAATAACGCCAGGAAAACAGAAAAAATAATTTATCTGACTTTAAGAAATACTCCAAGAAGCTCGAATGTGGTGTTCGTGTTTAAGATAAAAAGGCGGATAAGTTTTGTATTCAATAACATAAATTACTTTTAAGTTTAAACTACATATAAAATCACTTGTTTTTTTTTAAAAAAGGTTCAATATAACACTTTTACACGTCAATCTTTTTCGGTCCGTTTAAACTAGATGAAACCAGTCTTTTAGCTGACTACCCTGAGAAGAAACTCCGAAACAAACGCAAAGTTCTCTTTATACTCTAATACAAAGTGACTACATACAAAGTTTTTGTTTAATTATTTATTGCCAGATTCGCGCTTGACCACTATCTCACCTGATGGTAAGCGATGATGTAGTCAACGATGGAGCACGCTTTCTTAACAGTAACATTCACTCATGATTTGAACAAACTTATATGGAGCTACAATCTTATGGAATCGTATGGAAATCTTATCGTTAGTAAACAAACACATGAATAGAATTTATTTGTTTGTCCTACTTTCTTGTCAACAACTCATCTGAACTCTGTGATACGTATATATTGAAGGGAATCTTTCTTCCCTAAACTTGTGGGATCTCTGACACAGATTGATCTACTTGTGAAACAAACAAAACTAGGGAATTAAATATCATCACCTACCTAGCTTTTTTCTAACTATTAATAATAATGCACTAGCTTCTGCCAGCAGATTTGCCCGCGTAAAAGTCGAAAATTAATATCGAACGTACTCCTGAAATGAAAAGTATCCTGGGTAAAGGTGGCATGGCACGGATAAACCATACCTACCCGTGAGTCAAATTTCATTAAAATCCGTTCAGCGGTTAACAAGTAAAGGGATAACAAACAAATCGATAGACATACAGAGTTACTTTCACATTGAAAATATTAGTACCTATGGATTGAACCATCACCTTATAAATCCAAAACAAACAATTATAAAAAAAAGTAAAAAAAAAGAAAATGAAAAAGTGTTTATTCCCAGTAATACATTGCTTACAATATAATTATTACCTCTGCTAAACTGTAAAGCAGTTTGTTGGCAGATGTAATAAACACACAAAAATACAAGTTTTTTTTATATATAATATTAATTATTAATATTCTCAACATCGCTGTTTGCGCATGTAAACAGATACACACAAAAGTAAAAAAAAAAAATATTTTTTTAAATATTGTCAACATCACGGCTTTGCCAAAACACATTGAAGAGGTACTTGTGTATTTTATTTTAAAAAGACACTCGTGTGACACAACTGTTTAAATCTACTGGAAGGTTATTAAAAATAGTTGGAACTAAAAACTTTCTACATCTTCGACCATAATAGTTATTACAAGTGGGTACAGTAATTACTTACTTAACTTATCGCACAAGTGCATAAGGCTGTCTCTTCCAGACAACCTTTGAATGGACTGAAACAAGGGGAGCAGATGTTGGGGTGTCAGTGCAGAAATACATCAGCAGAGGTTTGAGTTAGGTAGAGTTATTTACGTACTTGTATAGAAATGTTGATATTAATATGAATCTTCCCGGGATTTCTAATAGACAATCCCGTGTGGCCAACAATATTACAAATAAATAATAATAATTTTTCTTTTATTCTCACAAGCTATGTTGTACGAACTACAAATGTGGCCACATCGCGCGTGTGCGCATTGGAATTTTGCAACTTCGGACATCCGATGTCGTTGATGTAAATTTGTTAACGTCGCGCGTGGAGTGGTTTAAATTGTGTAAAAGTAAGTAACTTTTTTATTTAATAAATCACGGGATTTTCTGCTCTTTAAAATTAATCTCGGGTTTTGAGGCATATCCACTTTATTCTTTCGCTGCATGAAATCAGTGTGAGTGCATAAATAACTCTACCTAATTCAGACCTCTGTATATTAGACATAATTTTTATATAATACAACTATAACAACACCTGTTGGGGTCGGCTTCCAGTATAACCAGATACAGCTGAATACCAGTATTTGTCATGGTGTGACTGCCAACCAGACCTCCACAACAATGAATAAAAGATATAATCTAAACAATAAACTGTGTGTCTTGTACGACACTTCTCCTGCAGACTTATAACTATAAAGATTTACGTGCTCGTCGTTAACAAGATGAATGTCTTTAACATACATACTAAGTACAAATATGCTTCAAGGTTGGGCATAGATTTCACATAAAACGAGGCAATGTTTTCTGACAGAAGATCAATTCAGAAAAAAATATGAAGTGAATCTAAAATCAAATTTAGTAGAATGCAATTTATGAAGGGGAAGACGAAGAAAGGGTCCATCTAGCGAAAACACTAAATAAAGGAAGAATCTCTCAGAAAAATATGTCGGAAAAACAAAAGGGAATAGAAGGCAACTGCTTCAAAACATTACAATAAAACCTTTTTGTTACAACCGGTAAACAACAAATATTTCTCACGAGCAAACGGTGACGTCTCAATTATTACCCCAAAACCTTAATGAAGGCATTCACTTAAATAATGAGGGTACTATGTCTAACCCAATTCTACCCCAACCCTACGTCTTCGCAAACACCCCGATTATTAACAGCTATATTAATAGGATTTTAATATTATTACTATTATTGATGTCAGAGTAGAAAATAACTCAGGGATCAGACAAAAAGGTCGTCAGGAGAAAGGACCTTTGGTTATTTGCCTCGTAGGGCGGCCCGCCTAGCTGGGCGGGCGGCAGTTAGGCGCCAGCCGCTGGCCAGGCAAGCCGTGTGCCGCCGCGATTCTCGCGCTCTCGTAAAACAAAAATATCATAAACAACACTGTGCTGGTTTTTGTGGACTGTAGTGTATGTGTAGTGTAGTTGTCAAAGTGTAAGAATAAACCCAAAATAAAACAAGCAATAATATTATCGACGTATTAAATTTAATTTTATGCCGTCGTAAAAGGAGAAAGACGACTAAGTCAATCTAATTTGATTATATTTTATACCCGATTTCAAGTTTTGGTTAAATAATCCTTATTAAAGGCGAAAAATTTCACCAAAAAATATAAAAATAAGGACTAAAATAGAAAACGTTGCGAAAAACACGCATCTCAGGACTAGAATTAAAATATATAACACGGCAATGATGTAGTTAAGGTTTTTTGTGTGAATATATTCACATTGGATTAGCATTACAAACGAGCTGTTCTCGTGCTACATCGGCAAAGGTTTCGTTACAAAGATAAAACTTATCTAGCTTAACATTTTATACTTCAAATAAAGAACGACATTTCTTTTTCTACAATCCTAAGCTGAACATTTTTAAGTTTTATAAAATTCTTGAGTTGAATGACAGACAACGGTGGACAATGCAGTGGGCTGCAATATTATTTTATCTACTAAAAAGTATAATATTTACTTACAACCTATTACTGTTGTGTCGTTTATTGTTCCTTTATTAAATACATTTTAATTTGATGGATTCTCGCTTTATTGATTAAAATAGGGAATTAAACATTCTATTGTAGTTATTCTACTCATATCAATAGTAAATCTCATTGAGTCTAAAAATTGTTTTCATTAACAAAAAAGTAAAAAAAAAACCCATACGCACAAAACGTTTTGGGAATACTTTTATTGTGCGTACAGCTAAGGACAGGAATTCCCTGCCAGAGTCTGTGTGTTCGGATAGCTACAACCTGGGGCTCATTAAGCCAAGAGCGAATAGATAACTTCTTGACGTTGCGTTGCGTGCTCCATCGTCGACTACACCATCGCTTACCATCAGGTGAGATTGTGGTCAAACGCCAGGCTATCAACTATAATAATAAAAAAAATAGATGACACAAAAAATATTATATGTATTTTCAGTAGGTATAAAAAAGTTGCCTTTATTTTCGTCCCAAACTGTAATTTGTCTAAATCCTTGACAACACAGATTTTTAATATAGCGTAAGATTAATAGCCTCATATTTAATTAAAAATATATTTTACGCTGAAAAGATATTCTTTTCTTTTTGGACGAAATGAAAATGTATTTCATCATGACGTATTTTTTGGTTACTCTGATACTTAATCCTATTAAATGTCACACTTTTGTTTTGATAAAATAATTCTTGCTTTAAACTTATAAAATTTTCATGGTTTCCTATGAGATAACAGGTAACGAAGTAAAAAAAAATCAAGACAATATTATTATGGCGACAATAATTTCCAAAAATCAAAGTGTAGGGAAAAAAAGGCGGCTGCGACCTTTGTCACCCGGAACATTGTTACAATTCTATTGATACCTGATTCATTGAAATAGGTTCAGTAGTTTAAGCGCTACAGTGGAACATACGTACATACATACATAGACAGCTAAAAAAAATATCCTTTCTTCTGGATTTGCCGTACTCGGGTAATAATTAGGAGTGGTTTTGACATATTTTTTAATTTTTTATTATTATTTATTTATTTCGGACAACAGTGATCCATATGTTTATTAGTAAAAACTTACCCACTATGTTAATACACTAAATTAGGTGCAAATACACAATTAATCAAATCATTCAAAATAAAATATTCAATTTAAAATACAATTTCTTAAAATATTGTAACTGGAACATTCTGCCTGTCTTTTCCCAACTAAATATTTTGGAGTCGGCTTCCACTCTAACCGGACGCAGCTGGATACCTTCCATAGAACGAATGCCTACCAATAACCCAATAAAAGGGTTACACGTTACCTCTTGGCAAAGCTTGGTGCCAGACTACCCGCAACGATTATAAAAGGTTTACAAATGACAGCCGGTACGTGTTACGTGTATTCCGAGGCATGGAGGAATATCGGTATGTCGAAATGGTCACCCATTCACGAAACGACCGCAGCAAGCGTTGCTTAACCTTGATTCTAGTGGCTGTTATTATTTAGACACCCCCATTCAATCCCGTTCAGACCAACGAAGCAGTCAATTTCGCATTTATAATAGTGTCAAAGTAAGATACATCTTCGAAAAACAAAGGAGACATGTTTGGCATGCTAACTAAATAATACTTTCAATGCCCGTTAGCACGATATACCGCTAAATCCAATTAACTCTAAACACAAATAGAACATAAAAGTATGTCTGTCTATCGTTTTGTATTAACGAAGACAATGCCATTTTAAATGATCTTTGTTAATCTGATGGTATTTAGATCATTCTCCGTTACATGAGTTTTTAATTCGCGTGATAAAAATCAAATAGTTTATTAAATACCGGAAAATTGCAGACTCCTTAAGATTCTAAATCATTATTAGATTATATTTTCTCGATATATTATGAAAAATCGTTATGAATACAATGAATCCCATCCAAATTCAATAGTTTCCAATATATTCGTGTCTTATTAAGAAAAAATATTTTACAATATCACGCGATATTTTACAATTTTACGGCGTTTGCAATGTTCCGGTGACGTATAAATGTCGTTATTTACTGGAGTCTTAGGATATCTCTAAAATATGTCTCGATTTTTCAATTGCATAAGATATTTGTTTTTGTAATGTATAAAACTATTGGTTTGGCAGACTTTACCTATGTAAAAAAATTGTCAAGACGCCATCATTATTTTCCAGATAGAAGCTATTTGAATTATGAAAAATAAACCCTAAATGGCTGGAATGAGGCGATTTCTGGTTGTTTTTATTTATCAGAACACAATTTTTAGGACGTCTAATATTAAGTAGAGTCACTTTATTAATGTTACATTATTATTTTACTGAACTGTAAACGATGACGTTCAAAAGTGCCGTTTAATGGCCTAATTGAAATAAACGTTTTGACTTTGACTTTGACTTTGAAAACTTTTTACAAATAAAAAAAAAACACTACAAAGTATAAAACAAGTTTAATTTCGGCAGTCGGTGTTTAAATACGAAGAACAACCAAAAACACCGACTGCCGAAATTAATATTTTTTTATTTGGAAGTTGGTTGTATTTTTTGTACAACCAGCTCGTGGCTAAATATTAACAGCCGCACGGGTCGATCTTCAAGGTTAAGCAACGCTTGCCGAGGTTGGTCTGTGGATGGGTGACCATCTTTACATAACGAGACTCCTCCGTGCCTCGGAAAGCACGTTAAGCCGTCATTTGTAGATCTTTGGCAGTCGTTACGGATAGTCAGAAGCCATATAATCTGACCAATCTTACCAAGAACTACCGTGTTACCCGGTTAATGGGTCCACAACCCATTAACCGGGTAACAGCAGGTCTGGTAGGCAGCCGTTCCACGTAAAATACTGGTATTCAGCTGAATCCGGTTTGACTGGAAGCCGACCCCAATATAGTTGGGAAAAGGCTAGGCAGATGATGATGATGGTTGTATTTTTTGTAAAAAAACGTTTTTAATTTTTCCCTTTTTAGTAGTATCTCACATAGGTGTGCAAAACAACACCACTGGAAAGTCACAAGAAAGCAAAACGCAATTTCGTTTACTTACTTGGATGATATATTTTCTATTTCCTCCAGCTATTTTGATTTAAAATTTCTATGGGACCAATCGGAACGTATATCTTTTCACATGAAAGAAGAATTTTTCAAATCGGTTCATAAATGACGGAGTTATGAGGTAACAAACATAAAAATACAACCGAATTGAGAGCCTACTTGTTTCTTTGAAGTCGGATAAAAATATAAGGATCGCCCCTACGACATGGTGCCTACACATAACTTACACAATATGAGTACAATAAGTACATCTCTGCCTACAAACCCTCGGGGAATAAAAGGCGTGATGTTATATTATGTGCAATTCTTTGTACTATTTTGGTTGTAGAGGTCTGTAGGCAGCCGCTCCACGTAAAATAGTGGTATGCAACTGAATCCAGTTTGACTGGAAGCCGACCCCAATATAGTTGGGGAAAAAAGGCTAGGCAGATGATGAATTCTTTGCACTATTTTCAAGTATATTGATGTTGCTTATGCCACGTTGTTTGCCATGCAAATAGATATAAACGAAACCGCAAAACAAAGGCTCATCAATAAACCAGCTGCTTACAGACCCATGCAAGAGTTATAGCACTATTAATATACCTAAAGGCTCGCTGATAGTTATCGGCGACGTCGGACAAATATGCGTCTTTTTATTTATTTATTTAAACTTTATGTACAATAGTGGTACATGGGCGGACTTAATGCATCAAGGCATTCTCTACCAGTCAACCTTTGGGTTATAAAGACTATACTGTGGTAGGTGTACAATAAATAAAATTAAGATACAAAATTGAATTTTAACATTTCGGAAAGAATATACAGATAATATATATAATACTAATAAAATACATTTATATGCTAAAATAATAAACTAATAAATATGATATATAATAATCATACCGATTAAGAGAATTCATAGTAGGGTAGAGCGGGGCTAAACGTGCCGCGGAGAAGTTGTTCCGATTAAGATAGATGATATAGGTTAAAGGAAAAAATAGATAAACATAATATCAAGTAAATTTGTCATAAAACGGAACGCTGCAGCGCACCGATGGCAACTGTCTTAGTTTGTCCGGAACATTGTTAAATTACATCGGAACAACTTACCCGCGACACTTTTAGCCCCGCTCTCCCCTAATCATGACGAAGAACGACTAAGAATGACAAGCTTTTAAGTAGTGATACCAGTTTTATACGCGATCCTTCCGAAATATGGCTTGGAAAATTTCCGCTCGAAATCTTATCTGGCTTTTTCCAAGAGATTTACTTTCTTACGATGTTGTATCTATCTGTACACTAAGAAGTTAAATTTTTCTGCCTTGATTTTGCCGAACTGTGCTGGGGTCGATTTCCAGGCTATCCGGATTCAGATGAATACCAGTGTTTTATATGGAGCGAGTGAGTATTTAACCTTTTCCAGTGTCTAGTTACCTTGGCAAGACTGGTAGCAACCTGCCAGGGTTGCGGAATTTGGTCAAAACCACCGCAGCCCGAACGCAAAGGGCTTTAGAAGGAACACGGATGGTTTTAGACAGTAGGAGTCTGACACGCCCTTCCACTCCACCCAGAGTGGAAGACGTCTATTGATGATTTCACATCCTTAAAAAAAACCGGTTGACTGGTAGCAAAATAAAATTGACTACCGTAATGTCAAAGATCTTCAAATGAAATCTGGGACCAATGGCTAACCATTCTTTTCGAGGCACGGCGGGAACACGTTATCTGATGAATCACCTACCCACTTTTCCCCTCAATTTATCTCGGATTTGGATATAATAGTAAACCAAAAATTAGTTCCGATGATGAGAATTTGGAGTTAAGATCTTGGCTACCCTACTTTAATACCAGAATTTTACTGGTTTTTAGACGGAAATAGAGCAGCACTGTCATTTATAATTCAAATAAAATTACATTCAAAATCGGCATTTCAGTAACCATGCAAATGACAGGTATGCAAGACATTGAACATAATGAATATTGGAGACAAAAAAAAACTAAAAGCTGCGTCCAGTATACCTAAATCCTGAAACACTACAAAAAACAAAACAATTTGAGCTATTAAGACGTACATTGTTCGCACTGTTTCAAGATGGAACGTCTGTATGAAGCGAAACTCATAGAGAAAACTTCGATAGGGTAATCCGTCAAATTGGACCTTTCATTATATAACCTTGCCATACGTGTTAGAGGGCTATTAAAGGTGGTATTTAAGGTAGATATAGGCAATGCGATGATGTCGCTTGCTACGTTGGCAAGTCCTAAAGTTAAAATAGTTAATCAATTGCGCATCTATGGAACGTAAACGACATTTTTTAATTTTGCAATCGAAGGCAACTCCTGAATATACCTTAGATACTTATTCACGTATTCATCATCATCATCATCATATCAGCCGAAAGAAGGCCTTCCAACGCTGCGTCCTCCGGTACGCGGTCGCCACTCCAGAACTTTTCGGCCCCATCGACAATCTGTTCTGCGAGCAAAAAGCCTTACCCACTACCACTTCAGTTTGGCGATCTTCGGGCTACGAGTATGTCGGTAACCTTGGTCACCTTCATTCACGTATTGTTTTTTCAGAAATATAAATAAAAGCTCTAGGATGCATAAAATGTCGCAGGAAAACTCAGGGTCGCTTTTAACGAAGTCAAAGTCAAAGTCAAAAGTCAAAACGTTTATTTCAATTAGGCCATTAAACGGCACTTTTGAACGTCAGCATTTACAGTTCAGTAAAATAATAATATTACATTAATAAAGTGACTCTACTGTCCATTCGGAAAGGTAGATTCTTATGGAGAAGAACGGACAAGAAACTCCATAGTTACTCTTTTCAAATAATGATTT
>NDFZ01004905.1:84855-128651 GCA_002192655.3 Mamestra configurata
GTAGCGTTTGGGCACGCCTCACTTCTAAGGGTAATGCATTCCACAAACGAGCCGCTTGTATACTGAAAGATTTGTCAAAGAAGGAAGTGGAATGCATACGAATACTTAGTTTTAGATTCTCCGATGATCTCAAAGACCTAGAATGTGTGTCACAGAGGAACTGAAAGCGTTCTTTAAGATAGAAAGGAGTAGAAGGATTAAAGAGTACATTATAAAGTAGAGAAAGTATGTGGGCATTCCGACGAAGGCGAATAGGAAGCCATTTGAGCTTAGTACGAAATTCAGATACGTGGTCATACTTGCGCAAGCCAAATATAAACCTGATACAGAGATTTTGAAGTCGCTCAAGCTTGTCCAATTGGTCTTGGGTGAGATCAAGATAGCTGGCATCAGCATAGTCCAGGATAGGGAGAAGAAGAGATTGTGCAATCGCAATTTTAGTGGTGATGGGAAGAAAATTGCGAAGACGCCTCAGGGAGCCCGCTGAAGCAAATAGTTTACGACTTACTTCCTGCAGTTGCTTAGTCCAAGAAAGAGTGCTGTCGATATAAATCCCCAGGTTTTTTACAACGTGACTTACAGGAATGGTGGTGTTATTAAAAGAAACCTGGGGCAGTTTCGACCAGTCAATCTTAGAGACCGTCCGGGAACTACCGACAACAATGACTTGCGTTTTAGTTGGATTGATCTTCAGCCCAAACTCAGTGCTCCAGTCACCTATTCGAGCGAGGTCCCTATTTATCGTTTCAATAGCATCAGATAACTCCCCGAGAGGGGCTTGAGTGTAAATTTGAAGATCATCAGCATACAAGTGGTAGAAAGAAGAAAGTCGTTGAGAGATGGAATTAATAAAAAGTGCGAAAAGTAGAGGAGATAACACGCCACCCTGCGGCACACCAGCAGAGGCATCACACCAAGAAGAGAAAGATTCCTCAATGCAAATACGCTGTCGGCGGCCAAACAGGTAACTATGAAACCAGTCAAGTACTGAAGGAGATATGTTAAAAGAGTATAGAATGCCGAGCAAAATGTCGAAGTCAACCGAATTAAAAGCATTGCTAAAGTCAAGAAGTGCCAGAACCGTTAACTTCCCCATTTCCATGCCAGACCTGATATCGTCCGTAATATGCACGAGTGCTGAGGTAGTGCTGTGTCCAGGTCGGAAACCAGATTGGAAGGGATTCAGCAGTTTGTGCTTGGAAAGGAATGTGCTGAGTTGTTGGTGGACAAGTTTTTCAAGGACTTTGGATAGGAATGGGAGAATAGAAATGGGACGATAGTCAGAGAAAGATGCAGGATGAGATTTTTTAGGTAGAGGAATAACCTGGGCATCTTTCCAGGCTTGCGGGAAGACACTACTGGAAACAGAGGAGTTGAGGATATAAAGGATAGCAGGAAGAATGTTATCAAGGATGGGTATAATCATTTTACGGCTGACACAGTCACTACCCACAGCGTTGGATGTTATCGTTAGAATACTCTTTTTAACATCACAAGCAGTGAATTGACTTATGACAAAAGGGGAATAATCAGGTATCGGAAGATTTGAAAGATGACTTAGTGTAGCAGCTTTGGTGGCCCTATCCAATATGGGCGAAGTAGAAAAATGACTATTTAGTAAGTTGAAGTTTATGTCTTTAGGAATCGTTTCCTGAGACTTTTTTCCGATACCTAATGATTTGAGAAACTTCCAGACCTTAGCTGTATCACCATTTTGAACTGAACTATGGATATGTTGGCGGTTTGCGTTCCTACACACCTTGCTGCTGTAATTTCTTATTGAGACGTACTTTTCCCTGTTGACATCATTAGGTCGAATTTTAAACTTAAACTTCGCAGCTGCTTTCTTATGTAGTAAAAGTTTAATTTCATCAGTCAGCCATGGCGATGGCAGATGCTTAACTCTCACAGCTCGAATAGGTGCATGTGTGTCGTAAAGCTGAATTAAGGAAGAAGTTAAGAAATCAACTTGTTCGTCAATGGATGAGGCAGTGACCAGAGGCGTCCAGTCAATCTTGCTGGCATCTTCACGAAGACGATCAATGTTCATCCCATCAAAATTGCGAAGCAGAAGAGTTTTGGACTTATGCTTAGGTGGTCGAATTTTGTAGGAAGTGAAAATTAGGTCATGATAGGAAAAGGCATCAGCTGAACATTGACCATGTTTAGCAACGTGATCGAGAGATGAGACGAAAATAAGATCAAGAAGTGAGGGAACAGAGTTAGGAAAATGGTGAGTGGCACCAAGATCAAGAATGGAGAGATTTGTAGATTCAATAATATGGCGAAGAGAAGTAGAGCGGGAGTCATTTTTAAGGAGACATGTATTAAAGTCACCCATTATGATGCTATGACTGTAAGAGGGAATCAGTGCCTCTAAAACACGTTCAAAAGAAGAAAAGAAATTAATCCGAAGAGAAGGGCAGTAGTAGACCCCAAGGAGAATTTTAGAGTGATGTAGTTCAACTTCCAGGAAAAGATGTTCACCGGCGTTCGGCGGAGGCGGCTGTGTGGACATGTTAACAATAGAAAAAGGAATGTGGTTGCGAAGATAAATGGCCACCCCACCACCACCACCGACCGCACGATCGTTCCTGATGAGTTGAAAACCTGGAAGAGAGTAAGAAGAAGAGGGAAGGCAAGGTTTTAACCATGATTCAGAAACAAGAATCGCATGAATATTCTTACAGTCAAAACTGGCCAGCATTTCGGGGAAATGAGCCGGAATACTCTGGGCATTAATATGAACCACATTAAAGTTTTTTGAGACATCGGAAAAAAAGGAAACAAGAGTGTCGGCTAGAGAAGGAACACTTAGGAAGCTTTCATCTTCACTATTCAAGGAATAAAAAGTATCATTATCACTGCTACAGCCAGGGCTGAGCATAAATATTAAAATGAATAAAATTAAAATAAATACCTAAACACAAAACAATAAAATTAAAATTACGCGGCTAAACAAAAACTAAAAAAACTAAAAAGTTTACGTCCACCTGCCAGTTGTGCTTTAGATTAAATAAAAAAAAAAAAAAAACATACAATAAGAGTTTGTAGTCCAGGCATACAAATCTAGTACAATAAACAAACAACATAAAAATAACACATAAATGCACATACAAGAAATTGAAACATTTCACAATATAATTAAACCAAAGAAAACAACAAAATAACGGAAGGAAAATAAAATAAAGTTAGAGGTAGTCAATGCAGTGATACGGAACGCAAACAAAGAGTGACAGATACGACAGTGACAGTGTGACAAAATGAAAACAACGGCCAAGTGACAGACGGGAAGACTGATGGTCAGACAGACCGACACACGAATGATCATATAAAAGTCCAATTTTTAGGGTTCCGTACCCGAAGGCCAAAACAGGACCCTATTACTAAGACTCCGCTGTCCGTCTGTCTGTCACCAGGCTGTATCTCATGAACCGTGGTAGTAGACAGTTGAAATTTTCACAGAAGATGTATTTCTGTTGCCGCTATAACAACAAATATTAAAAAACAGAATAAAATAAATATTTAAGAGGGCTTCCATATAACAAACGCGATTTTTTTGCCGTTTTTATAGATAATGGTACGGAACTCTTCGTGCGCGAGTCCGACTCGCACTTGGTCGGTTTTTTTTATCATTAAAACGTAAGGAACACTAAAAAGCCAGTACCTAAATAACCTAAATAATGTTCCGTCGAGGATAGGGTAATCCATCTGATTTTTTTCAGTAGCAGCCCAAAGTATTTTTTTTTGCCTAGTTGACAGCAGAAGGCTCGCTCCTATATGGGTGTAGTTTGCTTAACCCTTCGGGAAATAAAGGGGTTATGTACGCAAAAATACAAAATCAAACATAAACGGCATCCTGTTTATCATCACTCTGACGCTATTATTGATAAATTCTCTTCAAAATCTCAAACTATGTAAAATAGCCTAAACTATATTTAGGCTGACCAGTCAACCCGCTACCTCCCCACGATACCTCTTTCCTTGCTATTGACTCACATTGCGTATATGACAGGCACCTGACGCGGGGGAAGGGACCTCCTTTCATCCCTTTGTCAAAGTCACAAAGGGGTGTAACTATATTTTTATAGTGTAGGTACTCCTTCTTGGGGTGAATCGTAATCCTTCTTGGATATTTCTTGATGATGAATTGCTTTTCAGATGTTTTGTTGATTTATCTTGATAGGATGTCGTAGATATATAGTGAATTATGTTGTCTGTGTTCGGATTATTTTAGATTAATGTCTGTGAAAATCTGGACTTTGATGAAAGGGATCTTAAGAATGAAATATTGGCTGATCAGTTGTTGGTATCATTGTAACTTAGATTGAAATCGTAAGTAGGATATTTAAAATGGATCTGGTACAATTGAACCGGCTAAAAATAAAGCGGAGCTTGGCAGGTTTAATACCCCAACTAATAAAATAAATGCGTAAGTGAGTTTGTTTATTTGTCATGCTTTCACGCCTAAATCGCTGAACCGATTTTGATTAATTTTGTCACAGATATAGATGAGACCTCAGAGACGATATATATGATAATTATTGTACATTTATTATGAAAAATGATATCTGTCTACAGCAGTATATTCGCTTGAGTTAGCTGTAAATATTTGTGTAAAAGCTATACCGGACTATAATCTATCAATGTGCCAAATTTCATCCAGATTCGTTCAGCCGTTCTGACGTGATTGAGTAACAAACATTCAACCATCCCAACTTTCGCATTTATAAAAGGAGAATAAGAGGTAAGATAAAACTAATCATAAAAAAGATAGGAATCACAAATTGTATCAACCCATATTAACCAATTTAAATCAGAATCCGGCTCGAAGACCCAGTTAATTCTTCTTCCCGATGACGTAATGCGTCACAGTAGAAAAACAAAACAAATGGGGAAATGGTGAATAAATTCTACGTTTTTTTGCCGACGATACCCGAGGAGCTCCGAATCCCGCCGATGACAGAAAGGTTATTTTTTTTAAATTTATTATTATTATTATGTGCCTGTAGTGTCCTACTGCATGGCTAAGGTCTCCTTTCCTTTCTTCCACTGTTCTCTGTCCTTTGCCACATCTGCCTAATCCTTTCGGTAGGAGTCTAACTCGTCCCGCGATCTCCTCCTGGGCCTACCGCGTCGCCGGTTCCTGTTGTTTGGAAACCAATCAGTGGCCACTTTTGCCCAGTTTTGTAACGACATGCAGCAGATGCGGCCAGCCCAGTTCCATTTTAGATTGGCAGCTGAGTGTAAGAAGTACAAAAAAATATAACTGAAAAACACGTTTTTCGTGCTTATAAATTCGTGAAATTCGACTGAAAGAAAAACCTAATTCTCACGTAATTGGAGAGGGACGTGTCTTTAGCTACTACTTTAGAATATTTTTTTAGACCGTCCCTTTGGGATTTGAATAAAATGTATGTATGTGCGCGCATAACTTGAGAATGACTTGGACGATTTAAATTTTTGTTGTGTTTGTAATTCAGAAGTCAGGGTGAGGTATGTATCAAAGAAATTTTGAAAAAAAATACATCCGAGGAAAGCCGGGATGGGCCACTAGTTGTCAATAATAATTCCACCCGCTGACACAACACAACGCATTCAGCAAGTCAAACCGGATTCAGCCGAGTATCAGTTTCTTATATGAGTGACTGACCTCCAAAACCCAGTAACTGGGTAGCAAGGTATGATCCCAGTAAATTGGGTTAAGGGCAGAAAGATGGTGAATTTTAAACAGGCCTTCGCCATCTAAACATTGGCCCTACTATGAAGTCTTAAAACGATGGATATTCCGCTCCAAGAGAGAGACGAAGCTATACATAGCATATAGCACTATCCCTTTTACATCGTCGGAATTGGATGGCATTAGCACGTCATAGTAGTCACCTGCTCACCTAACACTAACCTTGATTGTATGAAAATATCTTCTATACCCATTAAAAATGAGTACCTGCTTTACATCACTGACGATAAATCAAACAATTAAAAATCTGATTATAAACAACTTCCAGTTCTAGCGTTCATAAATAGTCGTGTAAGAGGAGCTCGTGGCTAAATAATAACAGCCGCACGGGTCGATCTTCAAGGTTAAGCAACATTTGCCGAGGTCAGTTTGTGGATGGGTGATCATCTTAATGTCACTTTGTCTAGAGCCCAATGTGTCTATAGAAAAAACTAAAGACTATCGCATTCAATCGAATGCGCTTCGACTTCAGCGTCAATATGCCATGACCCTAATTGAATTCCCCGCCTTTAAATGTTCATTTTCCGGGCAGTAAATATGAGGTTCTGTATAGTATCGGATGTAAAAGAATAGCACCCATCACTTTCCGTGGGTATCGTAAGAAGTGACTAAAGGATTCACCAGAGAATAACCAGCTACACTACGATCGCCAACCCGCCTGCCAAGCGTGGCGATTATGGCAACCCCCCTCCCCCTTGGGGGAGGCCTATGTCCAGCAGTGGACGTCTTTTGACTAATATGATGATGATGATGAAATATGAGGTACGAAGTTTTAGGTAAAGGTCTCACTCTGACCTCTCCCTCCTGGCAAGTAACCTTACCAATCAATCTGCCTGCCTTTCCTGACTATTTTGCGATTGGCTTCCAATATTTTTTATGAATCGAGTGACTATTTGACCACCGCAACCCAGTTACTGAGTATCACATACCCCTTGGCAGGAACAGACTTCTCACATGATAGCCGGGACCTACAGCTTAATATGCTTTCAGAAGCACGGAGAAATCACGGTATGTAATAGTCGCCCATCCATGGACTGACCTTGGCAAGAAAGAAAGAAAGAAAGAAAGAATAATATTTATTTAGCACTTACATGAAACACGCACGGTACATAGAAATAAAATTTAAAAAAATAAAAAAATAAAATGTAGGGTATGCTAAGAACCTTGAAGATCGACCCGTGCGGCTGTTATTATTGAGCCACAAGCTCTTCATATTAACTGCACCATCGAATTTAAATATATCTTGGTTGAGAATACCTCAAAATGGAACACGGAGTAAATCAAAGGTTAAACGCTATCGAATAGTCGTTGGAAGCCTAAAGTGCGATTTCTAGGAAATCTCCTGCTTCAGACAAGTTCTTAGAAACGAACCCCTTTCTAGCATTAGCCCCCGCTGCTTCATCCACCGGGGTTATTCCCAACAATGGGAAATACCGGGTAAACTCGCAATGGCGAAATTACTGGGAAATACAATTGTATCCTACTTCTACGAATTCGGGTTTATAATGTAAGTTTGAATATTCTTAGTTAAAGGGTCCAGCTGATGAAAACATTTTACGTTACTCGAAAGAACCCATTAATATTTACCTTTTGATTTTTCGAATTGAAAAGTGCGCGGTGTAAAAAAGCTGTCACGAAATTAATTTATTAGATACGCTTGGTTGACTTGAAATGGCTGAATGTCTACATTATGTTTAATAACCAGTACAATTATCACATCACACTAATCACACTATCACACCACATTATCACACTAATATTATAAAGGCGAAAGTTTGTGAGTGTGTATGTTTGCTACTTCTTCACGCGCAAACGGCTGGACCGATTTAGATGAAATTTAGAATAGAGATTGTTTGAGTCCCGGAAAAGGTTATAGGATGGTTTTTTTATCCCGGGAGTATGTTCCGCAGGGATAATTTTCGACAAACACGCGGGCGGCAACTATTACATAAATATATAAAAGATAAAAAAAAACACTTTTCAAGCAGTTCGATGCAGCTGTTGGTGACATTTATTTTAGTTAAATACATATTTGATGACAGAAGCACAGACATCTTAAAAAAATATTCTTTTTTATTCTTGTCATTTTTGCGACCGGGTTTTTTGATAGCGTTAATTTGTTTCTTATTTACATACAGAAAGTACACATAATTATAAACAACTTTTACTATGAAACCATTCACTACTTACTATTACACTTTCATACTAATATTATAAATGCGAAAATAACTATGTATATCTGTCTGTCAGGCTGTCAGTCTGTTTTGGACAACGGATTTGGATATTATAAATTATAATTTACTATCAGAAGGTTGCGTGTTCATATGACGTCGGGGTCACCAGTACAGAGGTGAGAAAAGTCCCGCACTCCTCCATTGTAGTGGGAGGATCCTCCGACCAGACGGTTGTTGTGTCTGGTGGGCAACTGCCCGATAGTTGATATTTGAACTGTTGTATATATTCAAATCGCACGGAGAACTCTGCTTGCGCGAGGATTTTGATAGTAGTTTGTCGCTGGCAGTATAGATGGCGCTGCGGTTCTTTTTTTTGCCGTACAAATTTCGCTTCTTAGTTTTTCATGTGGCGACTTGATGACTTTTCATTCCTTGGAATAATTCCGACCTTTACGCGGGCAAAGTCGCACAGAAGCGAGTATGTTTATAATTACAACCACTACATACCTACTAGTAGTCTATTATTAGTTACTAGTATACTATTATAGTTTTATGATCTTGTTAATTGTGTTATATGGAAGACTTAACTGAATCTCAACTTGGCCTACGACGACAAAGGACAAACCGTGACCGAGGCAGCTCCCTCGAGTCTCAAACGTGTATTTCAAACTACGGTAATTACCCCACTGACGACGTTATTACCCCCATTCCAGTAGTTCAACTCATTACGGTAATACCCCGAAGACCTTTGCCAAAAGGTACAAAAATAGAACCTAAATTCATTCTTGAAATAAAAATGATCGTTGGCACGGTCGAGTCGGTAATGTTTTTCCGCAAAATTAGTTTAAAAGCCCCTTTTAAAATATTATTATTTTAATGGTTGCCTGAAATGATATTTTTTGGTGAATTTCTTTGTAATTTAGAAGGTCTTGAAAATTATTTGGCTGTCCTAATTGATAAACCTAAACATCTATGTACAAAACAAACAAAACCGTTTCGGAATTTCAGCAGAACTTTTAACTGTGTCGAAACAAAGTAAATTTAATCAAATATCAATTAAAATTATTAAGTGAATAATAAAATGAGAGTAAACAAATACGGTAAAGTTCTTCATGATTCTAAAATGCAAACTTAATACCAAAAAGTGACAAGTGAAAAATCTAAACTAAAGTAACGACCCTAAATAAAAACGAAATCCAATTAATTGTAACGCCTATGTAACATAAAAAGTGCAAAAAAAGAAAAACAAGATGGCGTCATCAAACGGCAAAGAAACTGCTAAAATGACAGCTTCAATAGACAGTTTAAAACTATCTAGTAAAAACACATCTGTGTGCTCATCAAAACACGCGTCATCAGAATCAGTGTTGTCAAGAAAAGAGAAGGAATGCCTCCAAATGCAAGAATGCAAGAAGAAACTGTTGGCGATGGAGCCGCAGATTATAATAAGGGATGAGAACGTGGTGTTAAGGTCGCCGCCGCAGAAGAAAATTGTAATGCCGCCGACGATCAATGCGGAGGTAAGTGCTCAATATTTAAATAGGGCAATAAGGAGGGATGATTGTGAGCGGGTTTCCGCTCCAGTTACGTTTCCGAGAAAACTTAAAGCTGTAAAGGGAAATAGGATTATCTTGGAAAGGTGAAAATTTAGTTTGGTTTATTTGTAACAATATTTGGGTATAGTAATAAATGGCAAAGTGGTTGGACGGCCTCTCACAAGGGGACCGATGAATTGATGAAGGCGCTGGAATCCGTTAGATTCGTGACGGACCAGTCCATGTGGCGGCAATTGGGAGACGCCAATGTCTAGCAGTGGCGGTCTCTCGGCTAAAATAATGATGATTAACAAAAAAAAGTCGTTCAAATGGATTGTTATGTTGATAATAAAACTTAGAGATAAATTTTTCAGAATCAAAGGGTTGTAGATGATTAATGAGCAGTTGATCACTCTATGCATTTAAAAGTTTAAGACGAATGAAATCAAAGTTTTACAAACAATGGAGGAATAGAATAGATTCATACAAGTATCCTCAGACTTTTAATTAAGAAGTTCCAACCCAAAATAATCTCATTTCAAAGGAGATAAAATAGAATCGGGTTCGGCATTCAATCAGCGCACCGTTACCTGACGTTTCATTGTTAACATCAAAGACCTGAGTAGCTTCATTCGAATTTTTCTTCAGAATATATGTATAAGGTCCCATTGAACTAGGTGGATAAATTTTAACACAGCGCAATTTTTTCTGCACACTGGAATAAACACAGGCATTTGACGTGGTCACGTGCCTGCACATTTGTAGTATCAGAATCAAAAGATAACAAAGACATGAATATGTTTATGCAGCGGGTAACCAACATTTTTAGTGTATTTTTGTTAGCTGTTTTTTATCTTGTAAGTTTTTCTTATTATTTTTTTACCATTGTCCTTATTGGTCTAATTAATTTATAAAAGTTTGTCCATCTATTTTAACGGAACCTTATCATCATCTGCCTTGCCTTTTCCCAACTATATTGGGGTTAGCTTCCAGTCAAACCGGATTTAGTTGAATACCAGTGTTTTACGTGGAGCGGCTGCCTACCAGACCTCCACAACCCATTAACTGGGTAACACGGTACTTCTTGGCTAGACTGCTGATAGATTTTCTAGCTTCTGACAATCCGATAGGACTGCCAAAGATCTACAAATGGCAGCCGGGACCAACGGCTTAACGTGCTTTCCGAGGCACGGAGGAATATCGATTCGATATGTTAAGATGGTCACCCATCCACAGACCAACCTCGGGAAGCGTTGCTTAACCTTGAAGATCGACCCATACGCTGTTATTATTTAGCCACAAGCTCCTCCTCCTTTAATGGAGCCTTTTATAAAATAAAAAAACAAAGTTCTTTAGTGAAGCTAGTGAATATACGAAGTTCATTCACTTTGCAGTAATCAGAGTGTGTCCCAACTCATCTACCATTTACTGTGTGACAAAAGTTGTGTAGAACCTTAAATTGTCTGACACGACCTCTGAGACTGAAAGTTCGTCTAACTTTGATACTAATTCCAAAATTTCGTATTAAACTATTACTGACTTATTTTGCTACCCGCATCGTCTTGTGTTGGAGCTTACAGGCTTTCCAAAGAGTATAGTAATAGGCTTTCTTTGTCTATATTTGTCATTGAGTTTAAGATATGGAAAAGTGCTTAGTTCTCCTTGTCTTTTGATTATGGATATAATTCTCGTCTTTACTTTAGTTCTTATTTGTATTTTGATGGTAAGCACGTATAAGGTGACTGGCAATTGAGTGCGTTCTTTCAAATAGAATGTTCTAGAGCTAATTTACAACTGCTTAACTTTTGTAATTTACATAGTTTATTTTATTTTTTGGTATGCGTTATGCTTGTCGCAAATAAACTCTTTTTCTTTCTTTCATTTCTTTCTTTCATTTGTCCCAGTAACTTGGGAGCCAATCTGGTTGTTTTCGAGTAATCATACCCTTGTTTATACTAAAGAAGTTTCAAGAAATTTTCATTGAGTTTATTTTCAGTTGAACTATACGACGCTTTATTTCCAAAGTTATGGTTATTTGTTTGCAATAACTATTTGAGGATTTTTTTCGTTCAAGAGCTTTCAGAAGAGTGCCATCTAGAGAGGAGAAAAAGTCATAATTATCTATTCTTAATCGTGAGGAAGAAAATTAAAAATAGAACACAATAAAATTAAAACAACTAGCCAACAAGTTATCGGGATCAAATTCGTTGCAAATTAACAGCTCTAGAACATTCCATTTGAAAGAACGCAGTAAATTACCAATCGCTCAGTGTAGTTTGTATTGGCTACTTCCATAGCAAGATTCTTTACTAGATTATGCAATATGAGCAGTTCAACTTTTTATAATTATGTTATCTACACAGGTATATAATGTATATAGCAAGTTATTGGATGACCTGCCAGGCTTGCGGAATTTGTTCGAAAGAGTCACCGCGGCCCTGGAATGCAAAGGGCTTTAGAAGGAACACGGATGGGTTTTAGTCAGTAAGAGTCTGACACGCCCTTCCGCTCCACCCAGAGCGGAAGAAGTCATTTGATGGTTTTCCATCAATAAAAAAAAAAAAAGTTATTGGATGAAGCATCTCTAAGTCGGTCCTGCTCCGATCACAATTTGGCACTCAAATAGGCTAGCAGTTCTGGCACTAAGATATCACAAACAACTATGATAATCTGCCCTGTACTAAGATTCTAATACATGTTTGCATGCCATAGTATGTGGTAAATATGTCTGAACCTTTTCTTTTTTAGTTATCCTATTTTTTAAGGATGGGTAAATAGTACATCTAAGACTACCAACAGCACTGTCTTTCCTTCTCTCTTTAAAATCCATCCAAAGGTTGTCTTTGAAAGCTCGATCGATTTCAGCAATAAGGCCTCTAGTTCGATCCAGCCCGTCCCTAGCTGTCCACTGGGGGTGCCCTTAGCGTGTCGTCGCATAGTTTGTAAGTTTTTTATAAGCCCTGGCTGGAGGCTTTAATATTATATTAAGGCCAGCACAGGCAAGCCCGGTTAAGCAGTCGATAACCTCATAGGTTGAACTGCGAGACGCCACTCACAAAAAAATATTTATTAATTATTCTTCATCTATCTTTTCTGTAACTTATATGTATGGTGTACATAATAAAGATGATTCTATTCTATCCTATTCTATTACGTCTTCCGCTCTGGGTGGAGCGGAAGGGCGTGTCTGACTCTTACTGACTAAAACCCATCCGTGTTCCTTCTAAAGCCCTTTGCGTTCCAGGGCCGCGGTGACTCTTTCGAACAAATTCCGCAGCCTTGGCAGGCTCTGGTCCTAACGGACCCCGTCTTCTATGCTGACATCTCTTATTTATGTTATCCTTTTATTTTTTATTTTTTTTAAGGATGGGAAATCATCAAATGACTTAGTCCGTTCTGGGTGGAGCGAAGGGCATGTCAGACTCTTACTGACTAAAACCCATTCGTGTTCCTTCTAAAGCCCTTTGCGTTCCAGGGCCGCGGTGACTCTTTCGAACAAATTCCGCAACCCTGGAAGTACATCAAGCTACAACAATCTGTCAAATTCTCAAATTCAAATTTTCATTCAAATAAAAATTTGTCAGTTTCGGGTAGCTTGATGTGCTGGCGTCTGTACTTAAGCTCTTAGCTCCACGGATCCGCGGCAGATGTTGCCAGCCCAGTTCTATTTTAGCTTAGTAGCCAACACCAGCAACTTGAGTTTTGTAACGCAGTTTATGTTATCCTGTATGCACATTTTTACACATGTTTGAACAAATATAAATATCGTATCTTTGTATAGTGAACTAGTCTTGTGCATAGTAGTTCGCGAGTGGGTGTGCTCATTTTAGTTCGCGGCTCCTTGGCCAACTAGTTAGTTCTTTTAGTTCGTCAGTTCGACTCGATGATTCGACACGGGAGCTGACTGAGATAGTGAGCTGAGATAAAGGCAATTAGTTTCTGATGGGTGTGCAGTTTGCTGCTCCGCGCGTTCTTTTGTTTTTAAAGTAGATATTCTGCAGTTAAGATTTTAGAAAACATACGTTGGACGCATAGTATTTTAATTGATTTATTATTTCAATATAGAAAATTACTTGCTAGACTAATGTCAATTGTCAACAGTAAGTTTATAATAATTGTCGTAAAATTGTTAAAGTTTTTCTACTGAATAAGACACTATAATATTGTAAACTAATGAATATGAATTGGATTTATTTTATTTAAAATGATCTGTCTATGAAATATCGAGAGTTAATAATCGAATTAAGCTTTATTACAATCTGAAGGTGTTTGTAATAATCTGGTGACTTACTCCGACAGCTGCAAGTTGCAAGGAGGTTACAATCCATTTACAGGTCTCAAAATAATGAAATAAAACTAATGACAAAGTACACCTATTATATTCTATTATATATTAGTAATTCTTCACTCAGTCAAATGACCTCATTTTACTTAGAGCGTAATGGCATCGATCCGATCTTTGGAACTTCCATCGGATAGGCACATCCGGATCTAAGTTCGTACGTAAATCAAGGACTTTTTCCCGATATTAGGACAGGCCGAACCCCGGGTTGGGTATTGCTGACGATGTGAATCTTAAGTACCCTTCATCTTCGATTTCTTTTGATGGAGGGTAGTTCGAAAGTGTGAATATTAGGTGTCATGGCAATGTGTTTGAAGGAGTTTGAGGCCTTTTCTGGTTTCATTTTGTGATGGAGTTTGTCAAAAAATAGTCTGCCATTTGTGACTTTCAAAACAAAACGCTACGGACTTCCTAAATATATTTTTAACCAACTTCCAAATAAGGAGGAGATTCTTTGACGACACGATTGGCGCAGTGGTTGAGTGATTGGCTGCTGTGCTGCGTGTCGTGGGTTCGATTCCCGCACGGAACAAACATTTGTATGGCCTACAGATAGTTGGTCCGAGTCTGGCTGTTTGTGTATGTGAATTTGTATGTTTGTAAACGCATCCACGATACAGGAGAAATTCCTAGTGAGGGGCAATGTCTCAGCATTTTTTTTTCCTCCTTCCCTGTCAAATCCATCTCATAGAGATCACTTTGAGCGATATTTGAGCCCATTGCTACACCCTTCTTAATTAAAGCACCTTATGTAATTTTTGTATGGCTAGTATTTCTATTCTATCCATAATTTAAAGTTGCTGACTCTTCATTTCTCTTCTGGTTCATAAATACTTAAATGAAGAAATTATATTATTAGCAATTAAGTCCAGTAAAAAAACCAACCAAGTGCGAGTCGGACTCGTGCAAGATAATACTATGTATTTTGATAATTTGTTGTAATAGCGGCACCAGAAATTCACACTGTGAAAATTTCAACTGTATACTGTTCAGACAGACGGACACAACAGACGGACAACGGTAACATGTCCCTTGCTAGCAAACTTAATTTTATCTCTGCTGGTATTGCTTTGTTGTACCTATTAGTATATAAGTCTGTGCTATATATTAGTGTAATGTTGGGTGCATTGTGCTCACATAATATAACGAATTGACCAATGTATGAATACAAAATTGACGGGCCTGTTGGTCGAGTGGTTAGTGACCCTGAGTGCTAAACCGGAGGTCGTGGGTTCGATTCCCACCCAGGACTAATCTTTGTGTGATGAGCATGATCATTTGTTCTGTGTCTGGGTGTAATTTGTGTATAATATGTATGTATTTAGAAATATATAAGTATGTTTATCAGTTGTCTGGTTGCCAAAGCACAGGTTCTGCCTAGTTTGGGATCGGATGACCGTCTGTGAGTTGTCAAAAAAAATAATGTAAAACTTATATTTGAAAAGAGTAACTATGGAGTTTCTTGTCCGTTCTTCTCCATTAGAATCTACTTTTTGCGAATGGACAACTAGAGTCACTTATATTTTAATTTTAAACTGTAAATTTGACGTTCAAAAGTGCCTTTTAATGGTCTAGTTGAAATAAATGAATTGACTTTGACTTTGACAGCGGAGGCTTAGTAATAGGGTTCCGTTGGCCTTTGGGTACGGAACCCTATAAACATTAAATCGATTTAATTTTTGCTAACAACTACATGCTCTTTGCTGACCTAGTTTGTGTCCCACTGCTGGGCAGAGGCATCCCCTTTCTCTTTCCATTCTTCTCTATCCTGAGCGATATTTGGCCAAGTATGACCCGCAAACCGCCAATGATTAATAAAATTTATCTGAGACACAACGTCAATATTCTCTCCTATTTATTTATCCGAAATCCCGTCTAAACCCAGTTTCAATTCCCTTATTCCCCATCTATCTAGCGCTCGACAAAGCGCATTCTACCCTACTCTAATATATTGCAGTGTGCGGACACTTGACTGACGTATTCTAAAACCTCATTTTGGCAACCCGCCGCCTTGTACCAAAACAACGCAAGTAAAAAAATATTACTTTATATAAAGGTTGACTTTACCCCAATTTCCATACAGCGGGAATTGAAGAATAATATACTTAGGTGTGTTTTTTCTTTTACTTTCCTGCCGTAGTGTGTCGCTGGGTAAACAAAGATTTGCTCGTTGGTTCAGTGGGACAAGTGGATTTTGTTCCTCTCTTCAAAAACTGTCACGGCCACCTGCTGTGCGAGCGACATTAATTCGTTTTGTCGTTTCAGTACCCTTCTATTTTTTGACTCCACAAGCTTGATGATAAATGCTGGTGACGTGATACAATTTTTAGGGATTTGTAGTACTATTCTGACTGGCCTGTTGGTCGAGTGGTTGGTGACCCTGACTGCTAAACCGGAGGTCGTGGGTTCGATTCCCACCCAGGACAAATCTTTGTGTTAAGAGCATGATCATTTGTTCTGTGTCTGGGTGTAATTTGTGTATAATATGTATGTATTTAGAAATATATAAGTATGTTTATCAGTTGTCTGGTTGCCATAGCACAGGCTCTGCCTAGTTTGGGATCGGATGACCGTGTGTGAGTCGTCCCTAGATAATATTATTATTATTTATTATTTCCTTTATTCATTTGTATATACATATATTATAAATTACATTTTTAAATATTAAAATACAGAGATATAAAAATATTTAAAAATATAAAAAATAGTAGCCCACCGGTATCGGGAACAGGGTCCAAGCTACCGGTGGTCAGGGCCCCTGAGAGAGGAACCACCTAACTATGCGTGCCGTGTCCAGGAGTACTGCTTTCTATTATTATTTATTATTATTATTATTCTACAAAAATGTCACTTTGAAAAGTGAGGTTATAGTGAGCTGTCAATGCCTCAATTTCACTTCACCTAGCTTCACTTTACATAGTAACATTGTTAAAGAATAGCACTTTTAATCTTTTGAACGCCAGAGCTTAAACGCATCGGCGTGCCCCCGACGCCAAGCCACAAATTCGCCGTACTTTTTGTCACATATTTGTGACGTTTGGCGTACATGGCACGCGCTTGCTTGTCATGTATACGTGACGATGGCGTTCAATAGGTTAAAGCAGTCATGTACAGTCCGGGTGCACCGAGTCTTAGACAGGTACCTACAAAGACATGTGTGAGAGAAGTCCGTCTCGCGCTTTCTATAACAAGATAAGCCAAGGATTTTTAAAACAATGAAAAAACAATTGCGTTAGTTGACACAACAATCATCATCATCTGCCTAGCATTTTCCCAACTATATTGGGGTCGGCTTCCAGTCAAACCGGATTCAAACTGAATATCAGTATTTTACGTGGAACGACTACCTACCAGACCTCCACAACCCATTAACTGGGTAACATGGTATTTCTTGGCAAGACTGGAGTCAGAGTTACTGGCTTCTGACATTCCGTAACAACTGCCAAAGATCTACAAATGACAGCCGGGACCAACGGCTTAACGTGTTTTCCGAGGCACGGAGGAAACTCGGTATGTTAAGATCGTTGCTTAACCTTTGATCGCCCAAAGCGGCTGTTATTCTTTAGCCACGAGCTCCTCCATCATTATCATTAATCAAAAACGAAAAATAAAAACTCAAAAAAAGTACCTTACCTATTGGTGCCAAAAGGGGCTCAGCTCAACATAATGTCAAGTGTCAACACTTAGGTAAATATAAGCACCTATAAAGAAGTAAGAAAACATGTATATTTGGCACATGCAGAGATACACTAAGTAGAAACAAAAATAATGATAATTAA
Organism: Mamestra configurata; assembly: GCA_002192655.3. Classification (NCBI taxonomy): domain Eukaryota; kingdom Metazoa; phylum Arthropoda; class Insecta; order Lepidoptera; family Noctuidae; genus Mamestra; species Mamestra configurata. The sequence continues at coordinate 102,426 of NDFZ01004905.1, forward strand.
TTAATAAAACCGGACAAGTGCGAGTTAGACTTGCGCACCAAGGGTTCCGATGTCTTGATTTTTTTCGAGTATACATTACCCACGGATACATCAATGTACGTCACGGTCAATTCTTTAACAAAACATATAAGTTTGTATTCGCTTTTTTTTATACATTATAAAAATAAAGGAAAATTTCAGGACTGTGGGTCAACGGGAAGTACCCTATAGGTTTTGATTCCCTTGCGTGCGTCAAATAATGCGCCATAAACGGGGCTTAAATGGCCTTATCTTTAGATTGCGTTGACTTAGAAGGTTGGTTTTTTCACTGCTCCAAGGAATCAAGCTGAAACTCCAAGTATTCAGAACAGCTGCCTCTTGCTGTTCTGAATACTTGGAGTTTCAGCTTGATTCCTTTACGCGTTCCTGAGAAAAAAGGTCTTGACAGACAGACATACGGACAACAAAGTGATCCTATAAGGGTTTCGTTTTTTCCGTAAAACAGATAGAGTGCCTCACGGCTGAGTCAAATAATCCCCTTCAGTTCGTTTAACGCTATTTAACAGGTATTTCATATTTTATCCAAAAGGAATGCACTGAAATCTCTCTGAATGAAACATGGTAAAAGTAAATATGTCAAGCTTTATTTTATGTTTTTAAACATTCATTATCAGCCACGTATGTAGACGGACAGAAGGTCGATGGAGCAGACGTGTGGTAGAGTAGAGACCGCGTATGGGCAAACGTAGTGTGGGACGCCCTGCGGCACGATGGGTCGATGGTTTGAAGAAGGTGGCTGGCAGCGGATGGATGCGGACCGCTCAGGACCGGGATGGTTGGCGATCTTTGGGGGAGGCTTACGTTCAGCAGTGGACGGCAATTGACTGATATATAAAACATTTTTGTAAGTGAATGAGTTAATTTTTAATTTAATTCTATTAATTACAGATACTTAAGTAACTTTTGAAACGCAATAATTCAGAGCAACATTATCTCCGCTTTGCAGACATCTTCAGTTTCCTGTGAGGGTTTTAGGTACAAACAATTTATTCCGTTGTTCTTGAAAATTAGACTATATTTGCATAGCAATTAGGTTGTTTTCACGTTTAACGGACGCCTTAAATGCTTTAGTTCAGTAACTTTCTCTTCATCGTATTTAATTGAACATTTTTTGAAGATTAGGTTTTATTTTTAGCCTTAAGCCACATTTTATTCGATCTTCCATACATTGAAAAAACCGGCCAAGTGCGAGTCGGAATCGCGCATGAAGAGTTCCGCACCACGTATAAGATTTAATATAATTTTGTTTTTTTTTTTAATTTAGTCTCTACTTTTGGAGATAACGGCGATAAATTTTCATCTATTTTCTTTAATTACTTTAGAATTGAATATTTTAACATTAGGAAAAAAAAGTGAGAGCCTTTTTATTTGATAAGTCACACAGCACAGTTAGAAAAACTTTTGTTTTTATATTTGCATCCTAAAAGTTACCTTATTATCACAATTAATTTATCTACGTTACGCGTCCTTTTTGGGTCACAGATTAACATATGTGTCCTAAATTTCAACTAAATCGATTCAGTAGGTTCGGAGAAAATTGGCTATGACAGACGAACAGGCAGACGCACGAGTGATCCTTTAAGGATTCCGTTTTTCCATACAGAGGATCAGAACCCTAAAAACCAAGATAGAAGAAGATTAAAAAGAATTGTAGGTGGCTGACGTGTGTGATATGTAGGTAGGATGAAGAAATAAAGTGAAGTCCGAAGTACACAAGAAGAAGAAAGAAAGTTTATTGCACAGACACAGGTTACAGTTCACACACAAGAGTTCCACTAAGAAGAGTAAGAAGGAGTGGTAGAAATATAGCTTAGATGATAGATGCACGAAAACAAGCGAAAGTGCAGTTATAGTTTAGCGCGGCGAAGCTATGATTTTTATAGCAATGGTCGGTATCGGCTCAGTGAACATACTGCCTACGCGTAGCTCACATCGTCCGCACTTGCGCGAGCGCAACGCACTGTTAGTACCGTCTCGCTCGCGCAACCGGTTTGTGTGACGTAGCAGGCCTGCCGGCCGCTATAACAAAAGACGCGTCATAGCTACGCCGGTTAGCTGATAAGAAATTATCTACTAACGCAAAATATCTGTTTGTATGTTGAATGTTAGTAACATTAAATTATTTTATTTAGATTTTTGAATTTATATAATACTAGTTGTTAGGTTACTTTGTAAATATGTTTATAAATTATTTTTGATTTTAATTTGAAACAATTGCATAATTTATATTTAATAGATTATATAAGGTAGGTCACTACATCACCCCCTTCCAAAGACCGTCAAGGGCGATAATAGTCGGGAAACCTAACGCGACGTCCCGACCGCGTCGTCTTGATGACGTCATCGTCAGCCAAAGGCAAGTCTTGGTTATCCGCGTTGGGTGTGTAGTGGTGAGTGTTAGTGTTGAGTGGTGACTGTGGTGAGTTAGGGTGCATGTTAGTGGTCTGTGGTGAGTATGATGTGTTGTCAGGGTCACGCAGTATGAAGGCCGGCTTAATGCGGTCTATCGATACGGTAACCTGTTTACCGTTTACCACTATTCTGAACACCTTGTCACCTCTTTCGATGACCTTATGAGGACCAGAGTATGCCGGTTTCAGACCACCACCGGCAGTGCAGTCCCTAAGGAACACGTGAGTTGCAGAGGATAAATCCTTGTAAATAAAAGTTTTGAAGTTGCTGTTGTGCCTGGCTGCTGGTGATGGTTGCAGATTCCGGATAATACTCCGAAGCCTTGACAGGTAAGCGGTCATGTCAACGGTCTCGTCAGACTGAGGGTCAAAAAATTCCCCTGGAAGGCGCATTGGCTGGCCGTAAACTAATTCGGCGGCTGAAGCCTGAGCGTCTTCCTTGTACGCGCTGCGAACACCTAGCAGGACTAGTGGAAGAGAGTCCACCCAACTGTCATTTGCGTGGCAGGTAATCGCAGCCTTGAGTTGACGGTGGAATCGTTCCACCAGTCCGTTACAGGCTGGATGGTACGCAGTTGTTCTGCGATGTTGGAACCCAGCAATGGCAGACAGGCATTTGAAGAGTGCTGATTCGAACTGCCTACCTCTATCGGTTACGATATCCGATGGGCAGCCGAAACGAGCAATCCAACCACTCAGTAAAGCCTTTGCCACTGTTTCTGCAGTTATGTCTGCTAACGGTATTGCCTCTGGCCATCGCGTAAAGCGATCGACGGCTGTGAGACAATAGCGGAAACCTTGGCACAATGGCAAAGGTCCTACGAGGTCAATGTGGATGAATGAAAATCTCGATTGCGGTAATTTGAAAGCTCCCAGTGGTGCAAAGACGTGTCGTGTGGTCTTCGAGCGCTGGCAAGACAGGCAAGAGCGTACCCACTCTCGACAGTCTTTCCTGATGCCAGGCCACACATATCGGTCAGCAACCAATCTTGCTGATGCCTTGGTGCCTGGGTGACTCAAGGAGTGCAAACTGAGGAAAATTATCCTGCGCAACTCCTTGGGCACAAAAGGTCTTGGCGTAGGGGTGCTGACGTCGCAGTATAGTTGCGTCTGCGATCCTGGTACGCTAACCTGTTGTAAGCGTAACGCGTTATCCCCGATAAGCAGTTGCTTCAGCTCCTGGTCTTCCAGTTGCGCTGCAGCGATCCTTTCAGCGGGCACAGGTTGAGTAATCTCCTCAACGCGCGAGAGGGTATCCGCCACGACATTATTCTTTCCAGATATATGCCGGATGTCCGTTGTGAACTGGGCTATAAGATCCAGGTGACGGAAGCGTCGTGGGGAACAATTCTCTTTACGAGTGTGGAAGGCGAATGTAAGAGGCTTGTGGTCTGTGTAAATCACAAAGTCACGAGCCTCCAGCATATGCCGAAAATACTTCACACTCTCGTAAATGGCGAGCAGCTCGCGGTCATAAGGTGAGTACTTAACCTGCGCCGAGGTCAGCTTTCGCGAAAAGAAGGCAAGAGGCTCCCAAGCCCCCGCATTCAGTTGCTGCAAGACCGCGCCTATGGCTTTGTCTGACGCATCCGTGACCAACGCCAACTTAGCGTTGCAGTCAGGATGAGCCAACAGTGCTGCTTGACAAAGGCTATTTTTGCAGTTCTGGAATGCCTCGTACTCTTCGGATGTAAAATTGACGGGATGTGAACCTTTAACCGATCCAGTGAGCAGAGTGTTCAGAGGTGCTTGGAGACTAGCTGCACCTGGAATGAACCTTCTGTAGAAGTTCAGCATCCCAAGAAATCTGCGCAGCTCTCTTACGGTCTTAGGCGCTGGGAAATTCTGCACGGCTTCGACCTTGGTAGGCAATGGTCTTGTACCCTTCGCTGAGATGTGGTAGCCCAAAAAATTTACCTCAGACACTCCAAAGGCGCACTTAGAACTGTTGATGACCATACCGTAATCTCGGAGCCTGGAAAAAATCTGGCGCAGGTGATGCTCGTGGGTCTTCTGGTCTTTCGAAAAGATCAAAAAGTCATCCAAGTAGGCGTACGTAAAGTCCAGACCCCTGAGCATTTCATCCACGAAGCGCTGAAACGTCTGTCCGGCATTTCGTAGCCCGAACGTCATATAAGGGAATTCGAAAAGACCGAACGGCGTTGTGATTGCAGTCTTCGGGATATCGTCTGGATGAACAGGAATCTGGTTATATGCTTTTACAAGGTCAATTTGGGAAAATACGGTACAGCCAGACAGGCTATGAGCGAAGTCCTGGATGTGCCGGATGGGGTACTGGTCAGGGATGGTTCGCGCGTTCAACATCCTGTAATCGCCACAGGGACGCCAACCATCGTCTTTCTTAGGTGCTAGGTGGAGAGGCGACGACCACGGTGACTCGGACAGGCGACAGGTGCCACACTGCAGCATTGCCTCAAATTCCCCTTTGGCAATTTTTAATTTGTCAGGGGCCAACCTGCGAGGTGAACACGATACTGGTGGCCCTGACGTAGTGCGAATGTGATGTACAGTATTGTGTTTTGGAGTGCGGTGTATACCATGTGGGCGAGTGATGTCTGGAAATTCTTGTAGTATGTGTATGTATGCGGAATCACCAAGACTTACTTTCACCGAAGAGACGACATCAGAACGACGGACAGGTGACGCCGGGGTGGAGAGCGTAGTATGATTGTCGATGAGGCGTTGGTTCCTGCAATCAACAACCAAATCATAAAACGATAAAAAATCCACGCCTATTATCGCCTTTGTAACATCGGCTACAATAAATCGCCAAGCGAAGTCGCGGCGCAACCCTAGGTTTAAAGTTAAATTTATGAACCCATACGTAGCTATTGATGTCCCGTTTGCCGCACATAACTGGTAATTAGTTTTCTCAAGTCGTCTTGTTAATGCCGACCGAGGGTAGACGCAGAGGTCGCTACCGGTGTCGACCAAAAACTGCACCTTTGACCTTTGATCGGTGACAAATAAGCGACCAGCACTCGGACAATCATCGGTCGCCATCACTGATTGCCCCTCACATTTCCCGACGTATGGTAGTCGCACGGCTTCACGCACTTCCTAGCCCGGTCCCCAAAATTCTGATGATACCAGCACTGGGGGAACCTTCTGTAGCTGGACTGGGACCTGTTGGAGTTGGACCGCTGGCGCGTACGACTACGGGATCGTCCTCTGGGACGAGACAATCGCTCCACCTTCTCCGCCAGCTTCTCCATCTGCTTAGTCAGGGCGGCGATCTCGGAGTTCACGCAGTTGCCCGGGGTGCTCGACGTTGCAGCTGTTGTGATGGCAGATGTTGATGCCACCTGGGTGCCGACGACGTCGTGGATCCGGTCTGCCAGCTCAGCCAGCTCACCCAGGTCCTGCTTGGACTGGGAAGCTATGATCGCCTGTGTACTTGCGGGCAGGCGGCTCGTCCAAATGGTCCTAAGGAACTCCTCTGGAACACCTGGACCAGCGAGGTTGAGGAGGTGGCGGTAGAACTGAGAAGGTTTTCGGTCGCCCAACTCTTCATGCATGAGAAGTTGCTTGATTTTCTTCTCACGCGTTGCCGAAAGTCGCTTTATGAGCTCACTCTTTAGCTTCTCATACTTTCCGGTGGTTGGAGGGTGGTCGATAATATCTTCGACCTCCGAAGCATATTGCGTTTCCAAGTTGCCGGTAACAAAATAGAACTTGGTGTCATCCGACTTGATATTTGCCAGGATGAACTGCGCTTCCATCTGGTGGAACCATAATCCCGGCTTCTCCGGGTGGAATGGCGGTACACGCACACCCACACGAAAAGTTTCCGCTGCCGACTCGCCGACATCTTGTTGACTGCGTGCATTGTTCTCGGTCATCCTCGTGCTCCTGAACGGGGTCACCAATGTAGGTGGCTGACGTGTGTGATATGTAGGTAGGATGAAGAAATAAAGTGAAGTCCGAAGTACACAAGAAGAAGAAAGAAAGTTTATTGCACAGACACAGGTTACAGTTCACACACAAGAGTTCCACTAAGAAGAGTAAGAAGGAGTGGTAGAAATATAGCTTAGATGATAGATGCACGAAAACAAGCGAAAGTGCAGTTATAGTTTAGCGCGGCGAAGCTATGATTTTTATAGCAATGGTCGGTATCGGCTCAGTGAACATACTGCCTACGCGTAGCTCACATCGTCCGCACTTGCGCGAGCGCAACGCACTGTTAGTACCGTCTCGCTCGCGCAACCGGTTTGTGTGACGTAGCAGGCCTGCCGGCCGCTATAACAAAAGACGCGTCATAGCTACGCCGGTTAGCTGATAAGAAATTATCTACTAACGCAAAATATCTGTTTGTATGTTGAATGTTAGTAACATTAAATTATTTTATTTAGATTTTTGAATTTATATAATACTAGTTGTTAGGTTACTTTGTAAATATGTTTATAAATTATTTTTGATTTTAATTTGAAACAATTGCATAATTTATATTTAATACATTATATAAGGTAGGTCACTACAGAATAAAGAAAAGAAGCGATTGTGAACTTTGTTTGAATTTGATATTTAAAATTGATATTTAAATTACCATAACAGGTATTTCGCTGTCAATTTTCAGTCACAGAAAACGTCGCCAAAATATCATAATTTAAACACAACTGCCGCCCGTCCGAAACCCAAAATAGAACCTCAATCGATTAAAATAAAGCGAGATACAAATACTTCTATTTTACCCCGAAACTTTTGAAATAAACTCGGCAGTTTCAACCCCATTCAACCCCTTTTGGCTACACTAGAACCCAGGTTCTCGTACACCGTAATGGACGACTCAACTGATTAAATTAGGCCCTTTTCACGACGAAGGAGACAAGCCCGTTCATTCGCCCCCGCCTAAAGCGCAGGCCACACCGCCAGCTACCCAGCGAGCGAGCAAGATGGCGAATGAAGCAAGGCGACGGAAACTATATAAACTAAGCGAAGCTTTGGCGAGCTAACCTAGTTCGATTCAGCCCGTTCCTACCTGTTCTTCCCCCAGCGACCCCCTAAGCCGAGACCCATACCCCACAGGGGATGCCCTTAGCGTGTAGTCGCTTAGTTTTGTATTTTTTTATAAGCCCTGGCTGGAGGCTTTTATATCTTTATTAAGGCCGCCACAAGCAAGTCCGGTTCCTTCTGACCTTCGACCTTCGACCTTCTGGTCGAACTGCGTGAAATCACAAAAAAAAAGTTGAGCTAAGTTTAGCTCACCATTTTTTTTAGTTAAGTGGGTTCACACCGGAAACTACGGACGGAAGGTTAAGCGAGCGGGCAAGCAAGCTGCGAGCCGAACAAACAACGTTTTACCTCTTTTCATACTTCAGTTCACACCGCGAACTACAGAGCTAAGCTACGGTTACGAGGTGAGCGAATAGCATCGCTGGCATCGTTGGACATTTTGTTCGTATCGTTTGTATCGGTGGCGTAGCTTATCTCTGTAGTTCGAGTGTGAACCGAAGTATGCAAAGAGGTGAAACGATGCTCGCCTGACTCGCTCGCTCGCTCGCTAGCTGGTGGTGTGGCCTGCGCTTTAGAATTTAAGGCAAGTTTATTGCATTACCAAAGGATATTCGCGTCAGGTCGTATTAAAATTCGAAGGTTTTCACAGTACATTTGCTTGAGAATCGGTTGGTAAGATTTTGTGCTACATTTTTATGGTCCGGTTGGTAAGTGGATTTCTGAGCAAAATATCTTTGTGGACTGGGTTTATATACGAGACAAGAAGTTCGTATTAAAATGGATAACTGTACTGTTGAAAAATAACCGACCAAGTGAAAGTCAAACTCGCATACGAAGGGTTCCGTACCATAAATCGAAAAAAACATGTTTCTTGTTGAATAAATTATGTCACAAAGTCGCTACTATGGTAAGAATTTATCCTAACTGTATTATTATCCATTGACACCATTCTGGCTCAAGAAGTACCGTACAACCCAGTTAATGGGTTGTGAAGATCTGGTAGGCAGCCGCTACACGTAAAATACTGGTATCCAGCTGAATCTGGTTTGACTGGAAGATGACTCCAATATAGTTTGGGGAAAGGCTAGGCAGATGATGGTCTCGTGATATCCTGATGAGATACAAAAGAATTAAGGCAAGCATGCCCGCGGGGTAATCCTATTAAGATCTGTTTAAGCTCATTTTACGTGTTAAGTCCCTTTATGGGAAATCCTCATGGATATTATACTTCGTCTAGGCACAACGCGGTGTTATGTCGGACGCCTACCGATTAAAACCACACAATTCCTACCGTTGCCATGAGTCGGGTCCGCGATGCAATCATACATCATGCCCCAGACTGGCATCAGCTCACCACTGCTGGTGCATATCAAATCGCAATCAAAATCCTTTATTTCAAATAGACCATTTACAGGCACTTTTAAATTGTCATGGTCTGTCAAGCAGCGCCCCAATAGCTATTGAGGTCGATTCAACGACCGCATATACATCCATTCCGGCTGGTTCGCATGGAACAACTGTTTACGGCTTCTTTGGCGATGGCTCAGTCAAATTATGACCACTCTTGTTTACAAATTAGTAGAAATGACCTTCTAATATGCGGATTTCATCAATGATAACACAGTAGAAGAGAACTTGAATGTCACCATCATCATAACAGCCGAAAGACGTCTACTGCGCGAAATAGGCCTCTCCCAAAGGGGGAAGGGTTGTCCCATAATCGCCACGTTTGGCAAGCGGGTTGGTGATCGCAGTGTAGCTGTTGCAATGCACAGAGAATACTGCTGCCCGTTCTCTGGTGAGTCCCTTAGTCACCTCTTACGACACCCACGGGAAGTGATGGGATGGCGCTATTCTTTTAAGTCCGACACCATACAGATTATGACCAATAGGTACATTAAAATAAAATTGAGTTTGTAAAGCGTTATTCAGAAAACAAATTGTACTCAAAATCGAACGCAAATGATGGTGGTTTTTCTGTGGTAATTTCCTTAAGTCAACATGCAATATTATTGATGAAGGAACTTTCTATGTACTTGCTAATTGCCAGACTTGTTCCAAGTAAAACTTAAGAATAACGAACTGCTTCAACTTGTGTTGTTGTAATATGGTAATGCCATAAATGAGCTAGGGCTGACAGAAGTTATAAAATCCCGATAAAGTTGGGGAAGGGCTAGGCAGATTAATGAAGTAACAAGTGCGAGTCGGACTCTCACACGAAGGGTTCCGAACACGTTTCATACACGGGAGTCCCCTTTATTATTTAATTTAATTTGATTTTTATTATTTTTTGTTATAGCGGCATTTCAACTGTCTACCTATTACGGTTCTTGAGATACAGCTCGCTGTCAGACGGACGGATGGACGGACAGACGGACGGACGGACAGCGGAGGCTTAGTATGAGGGTTCCGTTGGTAGCCCTTTTGGTACGGAACCCTAAAAAGTGTCAAGGATGGTTGATTCTTAAATCCTATCTTTTACCACACTAGGCCGGCCGCACTTTGTATACGAGCTTGTATCGTAGGTACGTAAAAGTATGAATACTTGTCGTACGATTTGAGTACGCACACTGAATACGCTTTCCTCCGTCAAGCAGCAAAAGTATACCCGCTTTTGTGAAGTGTCAGGTTAACGCACAAAATTGTATAAAAATCCCAACAAGTTCGAAATGTTTTACGTATGACCAACTCACATCCAATCTACGCGCTCTCATAGTACTTCGAACGTCGAGATCGTTCATGCAAATTCGTACGTGTTCGCAAGAGTCGAATTCGGAAGAAAACGCGTCCAAATTGCGGCGGCCTAATATGATTTTCCGTCGGGCAGTTACCCTATTACTTTACCATCGCTCACTATCCATTTAAAAGGACACACAAAGTAAACACAGGTACAGTGTACCTGTGTTTACTGTCTGTTATTTACAGTTTCGCGCTCATGACATTAGCTAGGGATTGTAAAAGTCAACTGTTCGTTACTTTAAGCCCGACGGCGATCGGGATCTGCCAATATTTATGAATGGCACTGCAGCGGGACTGAGTCGGTGTTGCCAGAATATTACTTTTGTAACATTTTAACTGGGGTCTCACCAGAGAATGGGCAGCAGCATTCTCTGTACATTGTAACAACTACACTGCGATCGCCAACCCGCTTGCCAAGCGTGACGATTATGGTAAACCCCCCTCTTTGGGGGAGGCATATTTCCAGCAGTGGACGTCTTTTGGCTGATATGATCATGGTGATAAAAAATTTAACTGAAAGAAAGAAAGAAAGAAAAATAATTTATTTGGTACAGCATAAGGCACAAACACAAAAGCTCGGTAACACGTAAAATGAATAAAAATAACAAAAAAGTTTCAAAAACAGCACAAACAAAAAAAGATAACAATAAAGTTGCGTGCCTCATGACTGCATCAAAACAGGCTCAGTTCAGCATGAATGCCAGACAACTAGTGCCTGACGCTGGTTTTCAACTGACCTGTGTTGTGACGCAACGGACGCAAAGCCGCTTTGTAGGGTTGTGATTTTTACAAACAAAATGAACAAAACAAAAACAAAAAACAAATAAATAAAAAGAAATAAAAATAAATAACGGTAGTAAAAAAAAGATTCGAAATGGGGGTAGGTAAACCTTGACGAGTTAGGATGACTGCTCCGATAGTCTCGCAACTGCTGAGCGTGGGGTTCTGGATTCGATTCCCAGGTCGGGCGAAAGGTTTCTTGGGTGTTTCATTAGGAATTTAGACGTGACAACTCGGAGTTTGGAAGTTGGTGGTTTAACACCCCCGTGCCTCGAAAAGCACGTTAAGCCGTTGGTCCTGCGCCAGATCTCTCTCCGATCGCGTCGGATTGCCATCCTTTCAGATTATAAGATTGATTACCATCCTCTCATATTGTAGTGCACACACTTGTGCACTGCAATAGGTCCCGCGCCAATGGCTAATCTCCATTTTTGGCCGCCATTTTTTTTTATAATTTCACCCTCCTTCGTTACCTCCATGAAAAGTAATATTGTAAGTGGAGTAAGACTTAAAATGTAAGTTTAACGTAAAGTACGTTCCTTCCATTTTGTGAGGGAAAAAAAACATATTTTGTGTTATAAAGTGCATATTTTCATTTAAACGTCTTCTTCTACGAAAGTTAAAATTGTGTTACTTTTTCGAGGAAATGGTACTTTTTTGACAGTCGGCCACTGGCAACACTGGACTAATGGACGTTATTGCAGTGCAGAGACTGTTGGTAGTAATACTATAAGCTCGGTAAACTCTCCGTTCGAAGTAGTTAGGTATGTATGCAATTGTTGCCTCTGCTACGGGATAATGGGACTTAAAACCGTTTTACAAAAACGCTATTGTCACAAATCAAGGGAGGAATTCTCGTAGTTTAAGTAGCGATTCCATTCGCAAAGACTGTCGAAAACAACTCTAATTTTCTTAGATTATAGTAAGTTTTTGTAATTGATAGTCGCTGAGATGATAATGCGACTTGAATTTGAAAGCTTTTACGAGAATGATGAATCCATCGATGCCTTCTGATGTCTGAGCAAAAACAATCACCAGTGTCAAAAAAGCATCTGTGAAAAAAGCCTCAATTTCCATACATTTTTGACAGATGGCGACTGAGATGCGAATGTGAACGTTGCTTAAAAATTTTCAGTCTGAAAATTTCTTGGCCTTGGTTGGACTGGCCTGGTTCGATTCCCACCCAGGACTAATCTTTGTGTGATGAGCATGATCATTTGTTCTGTGTCTGGGTGTAATTTGTCTATAATATGTATGTATTTAGAAATATACAAGTATGTTTATCAGTTGTCTGGTTGCCATAGCATAGGCTCTGCCTAGTTTGGGATCGGATGCCCGTGAGTGAGTTGTCTAAAAAAAAAAAAAAAAACATGCGGCTTCTATATTTGAATCCTGAATTTGATATAGGTAAATAACAATAAAATTATGGAACAATAAACTATATCTTAAATTACAAAGTTCAAATTCTATTGCTAAATATAGTTTTCAGGGCATTTTAATTATTGCGACTTGAATCTGACCGCATTTTAAATACTAGAATAACTAACTTTCTGAGGGCCAATTGTACAAATTTCTAAGCAATCTATCAAAAAAATAAGGAAATTACATCAAATTTCCCATTTTTTTTTATGAGAAAAATTTGTAAAATTGACCTTCTAATGTGCGAATTTCATGAATGATGAAACAGTAGAAGAGAACTGAGATGTGTGTATGCTTAACTTCTTTTTGTCTTACTTTCCTTGTCTGTCTTGTCTTTACTCTCATATTTATATTCTAAGGTACTAGGCTAATAGGATTGACATATTTTGGCATTTCAACAGTCGCATCTCCCTCTCAATCAGCCTCGTTAATGTCGAAAATTATCCCAAGGGAACATACTTCCGGGATGAAAAGTATCCTATGTGTTATTCCAGACTATAATCTACCTCTGTGCCAAATTTCATCAAGATCCGTTCAGCCGTTCTGACGTGAAAGAGTAACAAACAAACATCCATACATACAAACTTTCGCGTTTATAATATTAGTGACGAAGTAAGGATATCTGTATGGTTAAACGGATAGAATAAATTATACTTTTGCTAACATACCTTTTTAAAAAATGAGATACAAAGACTACACACATATTCTGTTTAAAAGTGATTCCTACCATAGACGCACTTCAAATACAGAACGTCTCACCTGCCAGTAATTTCTCAACACAGCCTACATCTCAATTGATTTGCAAGCTGCCGACGCAAACAGTCTGTGGCCGACCGTCAGTACCATGTGAGATTGGTTTGCTGCCTCAAAGGATATCTAAATCGAACGCAGACATTGTATTATACAGGACTGAGATTCAAACAGATACGAAGTACTGAAAGGGAAGCATGCGAGAAAGGGATATGAATGGAAATTTTAATGGGTTCTCACCCATTATCTTCGTCTCAGAAGATGCAACTATTGCGCCATGCACCATGTTAAAATCAAAAGTCATGTATTCAAACTAGGCTGCAAATCAGCACTTTTTGGACGTCAAAATAAACATGGCGAAAGTCCCCCAAATGGTCCCGCCCGTCACCACTTCTTAGTGTTTTAGGTGAGAAGAAGAAGTGGCGCATGTGTTTTCACTGTCACTTTTCTTTTGTTTCGACGATAGTAATTGTAATTAAAACTTTTACTTTCGGTTTTTCTTATACGTCCTACCCATAGGTGACAGGTAATTGCCGTGCCGTTCTATGACCAGTGCGTCTCCGTCAAAAATCTGTCGCCACGTCAACCTGCCCGATAGCTTGCCATTGACTGACTGATGCGCCATTTCGGCGATTCCACACCGTTATAACTACACAGATATTTAAATAATACGTTTAACTACCTAGTTTTTTCCTAACTTTTATTTGATTAAGTATATTACTTAATTTATTTACGAATTTTAAAAACACACAACATAACTCATTAATATTTAGTCTAATCTTATTGGATTTATATTATTGATAATTGAGGAGTTGTTTCATCTCGTACAATCCTTGGTGGAGAATCAGGTCATAGTAATCATAAAAATAAATGTCATCGGACCTGAACCAACATGTAAAATTTTAACTGTATAAGATAAGAGGAAATTGTTCTAATTCAGCTTGCAAGATTTGACCTTAGGTTCGAGACAGAGTGTCATTCTATCCGCTAATGCGATTTTTGAAATGTAAATAGAAGGGATCGGTCACGTGACATTTTGCATTTCCCATACATTTTTGTTGTTTACACAACCTGTTGTGTCATCATGGCTGATGATGACACAACCGCTTTCACCACGCTTTTTTTTCGGATGGAATATTTTTTACATTAAATAGCTTCTTCCGCTCTAAAACTCATCCGTGTTCCTTCTAAAGCTCTTCGCGTTCCAGGACCGCGGTGACTGTTTCGAACAAATTCCGCAACCCTGGCAGGCTCTGGCCCTAGCGAGCCCCGTCTCCTATGCTGACATCTCTTTGAGGCGCGCGTGAAACACTAAGCGCCATCGACCCGGGCCTGGTGCTGATCGGACAGCGAGCCACCCAACTCTTGCCGTCCGCAGGCCCGCGCCTACGGTGGCCGGGGACCGCCCTGCGACTCCCGTCCCACGGGGCGTTTTCTTCGGCGGTTGGGGCGAAGGCCTCGTCTCTCCTCCGCACGGCCGGCCTCCTCCTTCGCTAGCATTACTGCTTCGCAGGAGGAGGTGCCCGCTTCCCAAGCGTCCTGGCTCCGGACGAACCAAGGCCGAAAGCAAGAGGTCGCCGCCGCCGATCAGGGGCATCAGGCGGAAGGTGAGGACGCCGATGTCAGACTCTTACTGACTAGAACCCACCCGTGTTCCTTCAAAATGCCCTTAGCGTTCCAGGCTGTAACTCTTTAATTTCTAATTCACTCATTAATGAAGGTTAATTTTTGTTTGTCACAGCTGTGAAGCAAAGATTTTGATTCTTTCAATACAATTGAAGAATATAGAACTCTTTATTACTGAAGTTTATTTTCCTCTCTTTGAACAAAAGTCTTCCGCTTCATAGGACAAAATAATAATAATGAGATTCCTCCCGCAAGCCATGCCTGTATATTCGAGTATTTTCTTTACAAAGACCTGTGTGTCCTGAGACGCCCGCCTTTGTAATATGTTCTTTTTTACTCGTGGCTTTCATTTTATAGCAGGTTTATTCGTTTTTATTGAACGAGGATTATGTTCGTAGAATGGCTTTTCTTTCATTAATTTTAAAGGGATTTTTGTGGGAAACACTCTTGCTTGTTTTGAATTGAGTATTTTTGTTTTTAGGATTACGTTCTAATGGAAAAACGGAACCCTTTCATCTTTTGAACGCTACTGTACGCCAATGTCACAAATATGTGACAAATTACGGTGTATTTATGGTTTGGCGTAAAGGGGCTACGCCGATGCGTTTTTACTCTGGCGTTCAAAATGTTAACGAGCAGGGCGTAGACTATGCCATCCAGTGTTGCAAAAAGTCTTTCACATTATAAATACTTGACATTGCCACTTCTGCACTGCCACTTATAGTTCGAGCACGTTTCTTATCGCTTGTGTCCGATCTATTTGTCCGTCTGTCCCACCCAATTTGCTCCGAATCTACCGGACCGATTCGGTTAAAAATTGGTACGCATTTATGTATTTCAGTGTCCCAAATACGGACTCAAAACGTGAATATTTTATTTTTTTATTGAATATTTTATTGCTGTTTTTATTTGATAGACTTTTGGCCCGCTTGCGCAAACAAGAGAACATTTAACTCGCAGTTAATTGCTAACACAAGGTTAAATAATAAATATTTCATATACAATATGCCCGGGTAACCCGGGATGTAACACGGAGCTATAAATTCACTCTGGTTTGTGCAAGTGGGCCTTACAGCGGTTCCGCACTGCATCCGATCCGAACCCGTGAAAAAACGGATTTAAAAATCTCGGACCGAATTTTGATATTGCTTACGGACTTATCCGATCTCTGATCCAAATCCAAGCTATTCAGCGGCCATCTTTGGATATGTCTATTTGAATCTGAGGTAGTCCGAAAGCGTTGATACAAACAGGGTCCGTAGGTAAATATTTCTTCCGAATTGGAGACTCACGGATGACGGAGAGAAATAGATTTATCTCCGTTATCCATGAGTCTCCAAATAAAAATACATCTATACAAATAGTTCTATGACTACTTCGGAACGAATTTTCTCGGATTCGGATCGGATGCACTGTGGAACCGCTCCTAATGTCCAATATTAAAACAAAACACGAATAATATACAACAGCTATTATTCTTTAATATATTAAAATATATACAGTTGCCATTGTATTAATTTTCGCATTAATTAATACTTTTCCAGTAACTCAAATGAATCTGTATTCTAGAATGGAAAATTTATTTTAATGAACTTTAACAACAAAATACATGTTTTTCCAATGTTTAGCAATTTTCCGAAGCAGCGATGTTACCCGATAGTCCCGATAAATGTGGAACAAAACATGTTTTGAAACTTGTTTTTAACTTCGGAACGGTTTCGTTTTTGTTAAAACTTAGCAGAACTTGGTCTCGATACAATGTAGCTATTAGTAAAGTTTACTTTGATTTAATGAGGGTAGATGGAACATTTTCACCTCAATTTGGTTGAGTAAACTTTGTAAAGTTGTTGATTTAAGTAAAATGGCGTCGTTATATAAAAACAAAGTGTGTCTTCCTTTACTTCTATTATTCGGTTAAAAATTAATAACTCACAGTTAATCATAAAAATATCTTTGGATATAGTTTTGTTTGGATAAGGAACAAACGCTTTTTAACCCCCGACGCAAAAACGACGGGGTGTTATAAGTTTGACGTGTCTGGGTGTGTGTGTGTTTGTGTCTGTTTGTGGAATCGTAGCTCTCGAACGGATGAACCGATTTTGATTTTTTTTTTTTTGTTTGAAAGGTGAATTAGTCGGGAGTGTTCTTAGCTTTGTTTGATGAAAATTGGTCCAAGATGGCTGCCGCCACAAAATGGCGGATTACATATTTTTTTACAACTCCCTAAATATGGGTATCAAATGAAAGGGCTTATCGTGTCGAGGGACCGCTACTATACAAAGTAGGTAAGTATGTAATTACAAAAATTATCGGTCTCCCGAGGTGATGACCCTTGGCCCAAAGAATCGTACCTTTATTAAACTAGAAGGATCAATCAATACATTTTATTTTTTACTTTTAAAGTTTTAGTGTCGGCCGTTTTTAAATTTTCTTTTTTCATTCATCCATTTAAAAACATATGAAGTGCTTTACCATCAGTCCGCTCGGCCGCGGCAGTTCTATACAACCGATTTGCTTTATTTTACTTTTTATTTAAAAGGCATTAATGCACAGATTTGTCATCAAGCATTGGAAATAACTTAACTTTAACCTTTCTTAAGCTAAAGGTACTCAAACGCGAATGCGTTCTGTTTCTGTACATTTATTTTGTTTTTTTTTTTATTTATCTCCGGTTTTTAAGGGGAAGGCGTTTTGGTCTAAGAACACTTGCTGAAATGAGCGCTTTCACTTAAGCTAGTCTAATAAAATTGATTTAACATTTAAACTTAACGGAGCTAGTGGCTAAAGAATAATGGCTGCACGGGTCTATCAGGTTAAGCAACGCTTGCCAAGTTTGGTCTGTGGATGGGTGACCGTCTTAACATACTGAGTTTGCTCCATGCCTCGGAAAGCACGTTAAGCCATTGGTCCCGGCTGTCATTTGTAGATCTTTGACAGTCGTTCTGGATTGACAGAAGCCAGTAAATCTGACTCCAGTCTTGCTAAGAACTACCGTGTTTTCCAGTTAAAGGGTTGTGGAGGTCTTGTAGGCATCCGCTCCACGTAAATACTAGTATTCAGCTGAATCTGGTTTGACTTGAAAACGACCCCAATATAGTTGGGAAAAGGCTAGCCAGATGATGATGATGATTTAAACTTAACTTGGTTAAAAATTTAGAATAGGGCTGTTTGTATCTATAGTATGCGCCAGATAAATGTGGAATAAAGTATATTGATCTTTCCCTAATAACTGTTCATAGGTACCTGAACAATTAAATATGAATCGTTTTTCATTATTAGACAATGTTAAGGATCACGAGAGATGATGATTCGGGACAGCTTTGTGTCATTAATTCCGTTTTTCAAATTAAAAATGTCAATAATTGTAGGTGGGTCAATGACCGTTATTCCACGATTATCTGGCGCCTACTATAGTAAAATAATGTGTTGTTTGTGAATGCATGTGTTTTTGATGTAAAACATCAATTGCGGCGGGTCAGAGTGACAGTCGTACATCTATTACGGTGTGGCGACGCGTCGCCATGCGCAATGAATATTTTATTTTGTATCAAATTAATATAAATATTTATTAAATATACATTATTTTTTTCTTTAAAAATCTGAATATTTTATTTTTGTTCATGCGATATTTACTGTCTTTAAAAAATATACTTTTATGCATATTATCTGTACAAAATTATATCGATGTTTCACATCTGCCCGGCGGCAAAAATCTAGACGATTGTACTATCTGAAAACATGCGTTATAGAAAAACACGAGATTCAAATAAACTACAAAGATGTACAAAGTGTTATTCTGTAACAATGTTACCCTGAAAAACTAAGTGAAGTGAGCTGTCAATCCGTCCAATCAAGGTGCAATGACAGTTCACTTCACCTAAGTTTACACAGTGATATGTTTACAGAATAGACTGCCACGTTACTCTAGAAGTAGTTAATGGTTTAATCACCTTATTGAACGTCTATTAGTGATATAGACATCAAAATAAAGAAAGAATGGATTATACATATTTAACACATACACAAAAATGGCTCTGTACATATAAAAACAACCCATTCAAATATTATTTGTATAATAATGTAATGCCGATACCATATCAGTTCAGAAACTCTTCCAACATTTAGAGAAGTTAATTTACAAGTTTGCGGTACAAATGGTTTATATTATAATTGTTGTAACTTCGTTGGACTATTGAAGGTTGCAAATAGTTTTCAATCCCTTGCTTACACGTGTTCGGCAGACTAAAGGATTATTATATTACTAGTTTCTGCCCTCGGGTTGGCCCGCGTGAATATAGAATATTGTCCCAAGGGAAATACTCCCGGGATAAAAAGTGCCTATGAGCTATTCCAGACTATAATCTATCTCTGTTCCAAATTTCATCAAGGCCCGATCAGCCGTTCTGGTGTGATTGAGTTGTAGCGGCAGCAGCCACCACATGAAAAAAACGAAGAAGCAAAATTTATACGGCAACAAAAAGAACCGCAACGCCATCTATCCTGTCAAAAATCCTGCATCGCGCAAGCAAAGTTCTCCGTGTGACTTGAACATATACAACAGTCCGAATATCAACTATCGAGCAGTTGCCCACTAGATACAACAATCGTCTAGTCGGAGGATCCTCCCATGTCAGTGGAGGTATGCGGGATTTTACTCCATGTTCCGCATACATCTATATTGGTGACCCCGACGTGATGAAGCGGCATCAATGCCACCAACAAACATCCATTCATTCATTCATTTTTTTTTTTATTACTAGCTTTATTACCGCTCGCGTCTCTGCCCGCATGTATGGATATTATATTAAATTCCAAGGGAACATACTCCCGGGATAGTATCCTATATGTTACTCCAGACTATAATCTACCTCTGAGCCAAATTTCATCAAGATCTGTTAAGCCGTTCTGGTATGTTAGTTAACATCCATCTAATCTTTCGCATTTATAGTATTAGTAAAAAGCACGAAGAGCTTATACGTAACACGTTTTTTTTTTTTAAGATGGGAAATCATCGAATGACTTCTTCCGCTCTGGGTGGAACGGAATGGCGTGTCAGACTCTTACTGACTAAAGCCCATCCGTGTTCCTTCTAAAGCCCTTTGCGTTCCTGGGCCGCGGTGACTCTTTCGAACAAATTCCGCAACCCTGGCTTATACATAACACCTACACGTATAACTTAGGTTTAACCTCTTGTTGCTAACCTTCTCTACTATTAGTAGAGTTTTCTTACGTAAGTAGAAGTTAATGTAACCCTCCGTACAATTCTTTAAAAATCTCACCATGAAAACTTACGTGAAGTGAGCTTGTCAAAGTGAGCTGTCAATCCATCCATTCATAGTGAACTGGCAGCTAAACTCAAACTCACTGCACCGAAGTTGTCACGGTGAGATGTTAATAGCCGGTCCATTCTGTCAACATCTCACCGGGTAAACTAAGGTAGAGTGAGCATGAAGAGACAGCTCACTTCACGTTCATTTCACCGAAGTTTACATAGTGAGATGATTACAGAATCACACTGCAGAATAGACAGGCCGAACACACAGCTACTTAGGTGCTTTTTTTATGAATGGGAAATCATCAAATGACCTCTTCCGCTCTGGGCGAAGCGGGAGGGAGTGTCAGACTCTTACTGACTAAAACCCAACCCGTGTTCCTTCAAATACCCTTTAAGTTCAGGGCCGTGGTAACTCTTTCGAACAATGCCGCAATCCTAAATTAGGTGCCTACTGATTATGTTTTGAAATAGAAAGAAAGGCTGGACAGCCGGTCGATTTTGGAAAAAAAAACTCACCACAAATATTTAGCTTCAACTTGATTGGATAAATTGACAGCCCACTTCACATTAGTTTTAGTTAGTAATTTTTCTGTTCTTGCAATGCAAAAGATAACAATCTGAAGCGTTTCAAAAAGATGTAATTCTCTTCTCTTTTTCATTTCCACGTTAAGTGTTGAAGGTGATATATTCAGAGAACAAACCTTTACAAATGAAGCTATTGAAATTCACGTTCAACGCCGGCCTATGCACACAAAGTTTAAACCACTTCAGTTATACCACTTTTCAACACCGGGCCTAAACAATCAGAGGCCAGCAATCCCATCATAATCCTCCTTTCAAAACGAAAGCCTCCTAGATAAACAGGCCACACATCCAAAATGTAAGCCGCAATCCCTCGAGGGCAAGTAGAAATGTACAGAAGTACCACGTGGCCTGAAACAATGATTAAAAGACTGTAAAAAGTTTATCATAAAGAAAAAAAAGAAAAAATGTTTATTTGGGACCCGCATAAGACAAATAAATTAATAATAACACTGATAACTTAGTAGTAAAAGATTACAACATAAAAAGGCCAATCTATGCGAGGTCAAATGTCTCATATGCATTATGCTGCTATATTAAAATTACATATTTTTTTATTCACAACTAGGAAGTTGTGAATAAAAATATGTATTGAGGGCAACATGGGTAACAAATGATAAGGGTAACGAAATAAAATAAGTAAAAAAAATATTTAAGTTAAACGGTTTAATAATGTACTAAAAGCTAAACAATAATCCGGTAGGTCCTAGGTACCAGTCATCACACCACTCTCCTCACCAATCTAGACCATTGATCAGACAAAAAAAAAATAACTCGTGGGCCGTAGCGTAACCTGAATAAATATGTTAATAGCATTTATAATGATATGAGCGGTTGACTGTTGATAGAAATTTCACTCACCCCATTTCAAATTTAATTCTAAACAGGGCAAGCTAAATAAAACCATTCAAAATAGCAGCGCTTTTGTTGTTTAATGAGCGAAGTTATCTAGCATCAAATGTATGAAAAATTATTTAAGATGTGTCTCATAATGTAATTATTACATTAATGAAATCATAAACCAAATATAAAAAGGGACGGCAAAAAAATCATTTGGAATCTAAAAATTCGTCCACATCGCTGTCAACGGGAAAAGTGCGCAAAACTGGCAGCAACGCCACGTTAAATGGCAATGCTAATTTTTTGGCCGAATAAAGGCCTGCAAGGTCACGTGAAGAGACTAGTTGCTTGCTAATTTAAAGATTATTTAAGTTCTTTTTTCGCTTACAAGAAGCAAGTTATTCAGCCGCTAACACTAGTCTACACGACGTTGTTGTACTTTTTCCAGCTTTTTCAGTGTCCGATCAGTGTTGACCTACTATATTTTTACTTTACTACGACTCTTATAAAATGTCGAACCACCGCCGTACAAACATAAATCAGTCGCCGACGGTGTTCCCCGGTGCCAGCCACATAGATTTACTGTACAAAATACTAGAAAAATACAGAAATGTCTTAAAAAACTGCGACACTGTGAGGAGACACGCATGTAGTTGTGTTTATGTCTGGCTGTACACATAAAGACGTGGGGTGGTGATAAAATGAACGATTTGTCAGGCTCAATGACATAGTTTATGTCACCTTGGTGTTTTTATTTACTTTTGTTTGTGATTTTTTTTGGGCTTGTGGCTTAGTTATAATAGTCCTACTAGGTTGATCTTCAAAGTTAAGCAACGCTTTGATCAGTCTGCGGATGGGTGGCCATGGCCAACTACCGAGACTCCTCAGAGCCTCGGATAGCTCATTAAATCGTTGGTCCTGTTGCTACTCATAGAGAGTAATTTTAAGATTTATACAAAGTGAAACAGAATAAACGCAATAACTGAAGAGGGGTCACTATACTCATTATTATGAACTATGGACCATAACTGAAATGGCGAAAAAAAAAAACGACTGCATCTATGTTCGCATATCGCGACAAAATGAACTAAACATCTGATTTTTTTTCGTGATTCCGGCTTTGATACCATAATAAAAGTTCTTCATAATGATGAATACGATGATCCCTTTTCCGGTATTGCGTTTATTATGTGACACATTGAATACAAAGTGAAAATTCACTCTTTCTAGCTCATGTTTTTTCGCGATTTCGGCTTAGATTCCACGGTAAAAGTTGTTCATAATGATGAATACGATGACCCCTTTTCCGGTATTGCGTTTATTATGTGACACATTGAATACAAAGTGAAAATTCACTCTTTCTTTCTCTCAAAACTCTTTTCCAAAAAGTTCTCTCAATAATTACCATTACCAAAAAGGATTAACAAATTCCTTTTTTTTTAGATCGACAATCATCAAATGACTCCTACAGGCTTAGCCAATGCTTTTCTGATTCATTATCTGCCTAACCTCTTCCGAACTAGGTATATTGGGGGGTCAAATCGGATTCAGCTGAATATTATTTTTAGTATTTTCCAAAATTATTTATTATTATTTTTTAGATTAATTTATTACCATTGGGTTAAACTGAATTACCATAAATTGGCCAACGATATCACGACTTCATAATTTAGCAGATTAAACTTTGGAGAGCAATTCCTTAAAACTCCTCGACTTCCCAAATTACCTGTAAATGGTCTAATTGAAATAAATGCTTTGTCTTTGAAAGTTTTCTGAGAGCATTTCATGAACGTTTCCAAACAAATGGTTCGAATGAATATAATGACCTGTTTTCGACAAAA
This sequence comes from Mamestra configurata, assembly GCA_002192655.3. Taxonomy (NCBI): domain Eukaryota; kingdom Metazoa; phylum Arthropoda; class Insecta; order Lepidoptera; family Noctuidae; genus Mamestra; species Mamestra configurata. Next base: position 125,702 of record NDFZ01004905.1, read on the forward strand.
GAACCGATTAATTCTACTTTTTAATATTAGTGGCTTGTGCCTCCTTATGATCGACCTGTTCCCGGGTATGATTACCATGATACTTATCCCTTTTGCCAAACTTATGTTAAAAGTACACTTTGTAAACAAGCATATTACAAATTAGAAGATTACATTGAGGATAAGAATGCTTGGAGACATGCTAGTCCTGCTCCATAGAACAATCAAAGGTGTAGACAAAATCAAACTGGTTGATTTAAGTATTAACTTTATAGACATACTGTTTCTTTTTTTGTGTTTTTATTTTTCTGTTGACTCACACACTGTTTAATTAATGGTTACAATGTTTGTAAATATGTGAGTACCTTTTACCTAAATTTCTTTAGAAAATGAATAAGTTTACCTCTGCTGGTGATACTTTGTTCTTATAAGTAGCATACTCTGGGTGCATCGTCCTCACATAATATTAAATTAATTTTTGTATACCAAATTTTGTAAATCATTATTTGAAAAGAGTAACTATGGAGTTTCTTGTCCGTTCTTCTCCATAAGAATCTACCTTTCCGAATGGACAGTAGAGTCACTTTATTAATGTAACATTATTATTTTACTGACTGTAAACGATGACGTTCAAAAGTGCCGTTTAATGGCCTAATTGAAATAAACGTTTTGACTTTTGACTTCGACTTTGACTTTTGCGAATCCGCGTAGCCGTGTTTTGCTTAACCCATATTATACTCATACAGCCGGTCAATTCTATGAACATGTCGATGTAAAGGCTTGGGTTAATCCATATAATCAAGATGTCACATGATCACGAAGTGAGCTGTCTGTCCATCTTGGTTGTATGGATTGACAGCTCACCTCGTGATCACTTCACCCAAGCCTTTACTTTGACTGTATACAGAATCGACCGGCTGGGTGACTCGTTAATTCGTCGGCATTTCTAATGTTAGTGTAGCATTGTTAGTTTTTTTTTTAATTGCACTGTACAAAGCCTTGGGTTTCTAACCTGTTTTTTAATGTTCATAAATAAAATTACACATAGTAAATTATAACCAGTTCTAAGAATACTGAAGGTCTTAAGTCAGGTGGATAAAGTCCCAGGTCAGTCAGTCAGCTCCGTTTATATTGCACTTGTGAGTTCTCACGAGTAAATATCGATGCCGCGACTATAAATAGCACCCATGCAATAGTAGTTCTTACCTGAAACAACTGTTAATGGATGAAGATTTTGCCCCTTGTCTTCGTAATAACGTGCGGTGGTTTTTATTTAAATGCAATTTTTTTTTTATTAATTTATCTTTAATGCGAATTTATTGACATCTTAAATTTTTTTTTATGTGTGTATGAGTATATTAATCATTATTATTAGTATTTTAACTTATTGACATTTTTTTATGTATTTAATTATATATATTTTTTATTATTATTATTTAAACGAATTTATTTTTTGTAATTGTGAATAATATGGACCTTGCATGGTCTGCAATAAAGATTTATTATTATTATTATTTATTATTCTTATAAAATAGTTCTTTACGCATAGATTACAGAACCACCTTTAAGAATTTTATGTCAGTTATGTAATTTACTGTTTACAACGTGTAACATAATAAACGCAATATCTGAAAAGGGGTCATTGCACTTATCATTATGAACAACTTTTACTATGGGACCAACCCAGAAATCGACGAAAATAAATTAGCTGTTTTCGCGATTTCAGTGTCCCATATTACAAATTGTTCATAATGATGAAGATAATGACACCTTGTTCAGGTATTGCGTTTATTCTGTTACACGTTGTATTACTGTAAAAAATTGTATAGATTACAGTATATTTTTTAGGAATTCTATGTCAATCATGTGAATCACTTGTTTTATTTAATATCAATACCACAATCAGAATACCGTATCTGTATTATAAAATATTAAATACGGTATTCTGATTGTAGTATAAAATAAATGATCTGTAATAACAGATCATTTATTTTTTCAACACTTTGTTTACTAAATACTGCGGCCTCAAATATATAGAATATTTGAGGCCGCAGTATTTGTAATAAATAATATTGACATGTACAATTCCTACACGCGAATACGGCGTAAGGATAAATTGCGCTCAGTAGGTAGCTAGCAAGACTCATGTAATGCATGAAAGTACTTATCTTTTGTACAGCTTCACGTATCTTTAATAATATTGCCATATATTAGACGATGGTGCGTCGTGTTCCACGCGCGCCTCAAAGAGTCAACGTAGGAGACGGAGCCCGCTGGGGCCAGAGCCTGCCAGGGTTGCAGAATGTGTTCGAAAGATTAACCTTACTTTGTAAAATTAGTGATAGACATAATTTTAATACTAGAAATAAAGACAAATTAGATCAACCATTTTTTAGATTAGCTAAAGTCCACAGTTCTTTCATGGGGTATTGTGTTAAATGTTACAATAAGATACCTTCTGACATATTAAAACTAAATGAAGGAAAATTTAAAACTTATGTTAAAAGTACACTTTGTAAACAAGCATATTACAAATTAGAAGATTACATTCAGGATAAGAATGCTTGGAAACATGCTGGTCCTGCTCCATAGGACAATCAAGGGTGTAGACAAAATCCAACTGGTTGATCTATGTATTAACTTTATAGATATACTGTTCCTTTTTTTGTGTTTCTATTTTTCTGTTGACTCACACACTGTTTAATTAATGGTTCCAATGTTTGTAAATATGTGAGTACCATTTACCTAAATTTCTTTAGAAAATGAATAAGTTTACCTCTACTGGTGATACTTTGTTCTTATAAGTAGCATACTCTGGGTGCATCGTCCTCACATAATATTAAATTAATTTTTGTATACCAAATTTTGTAAATCATTATTTGAAAAGAGTAACTATGGAGTTTCTTGTCCGTTCTTCTCCATAAGAATCTACCTTTCCGAATGGACAGTAGAGTCACTTTATTAATGTAAT
>NDFZ01004905.1:129606-146976 GCA_002192655.3 Mamestra configurata
CCGCTAGGGCCAGAGCCTGCCAGGGTTGCGGAATTTGTTCGAAAGAGTCACCGCTGCACTGGAACGCAAAGGGCTTTAGAAGGAACACGGATGGGTTTTAGTCAGTAAGAGTCTGACACGCCCTTCCGCTCCACCCAGAGCGGAAGAAGTCATTTGATGATATATCCTTTAAAAAAAAAAGAGCTATTAGAATATTTAGGGGAATTGTAAATTTCTATGATTTCAAAATAATCTCCATGATCTGTTAGCACACAAGTGTTAAGTACTACTCTTTAAAAGACTTCATGGCAGACAAATCACTGCTCCAATGCAGTCCCACACATTCATGATGCGTTCGTCGTCTCGTTTTTTTTGTATTTTTTCTATATTTTATGTAAAATCTATTGTGTGCTCTAAGGGCGGTACGTAGCTGATCGCAATTGAATTATTTATGTAGGTAACCTGTAAAAATCTTAACATTTTACTATTAAATTTAAATAAGTTCCTCGGTAACTTAGTGTAAATGATTTTTCTGTATTTTTCAAGTTAATCACTGTAATTGGCCCTGTTTTTTTAGCTGGAAGTCTTCCATAGAACTTTTAGAATTCTGTTTTTCACTAATTTTCTATCATTGTCTGCTGTATATTCTATGCTGGGATCACGTTCTGATATTATGTTCAGAATAACATTCGTCCGTTAGAAGTTAACCCAAGTTTAATTAATTTTGTGGCGTTGGTAGACAATCACGTGTCTCGTGGGGCATCCGTACGTGAGTTCTGTAGAACTTACCTACTGTAGATATCCTATTTAATGTAATATTTTAAGGTGTTCTTTTTTCTTTGTGCAGTCGAATTTTTAATTCAATATTATTTGATACCGACTTTAACTGTGTATATTTTAAGTTGATTATTCTGATTCAGATTATAATGCCAAGGAAGGGTTATTAAATGAGAAAGTGAATTTTAACTTATTCGTTTCAGAAATATAGTTCGGTTTTGCAATATTTAATACTTATCTCTGGAAGTACTGAGGACCTAGCACGAATGTTTTGACGTAAAGTAACTAGATAGTAGATTCTGCCGGTCGATTCTGTAAACGTGTCGAAGTGAAGGCTTGGGTGAAGTGATGATGAGGCGAATCCATATAATCAAGTGTATTGGTACAGACGCCACACGCACATCAAGCTACCCGAAACTGTCAAATTTTCCCAATCAACCTTGAACCTAAAACTTCGGCGATAAAGTTGAAAATCTATTAAAGAAATTTGACAGATTGTTGTAACTTCTTGCGCTGGCGTCTATACCAATCATGCGTGCAGCCGGCGTTCATCTTTTTATTAGACGTTGTCACGTCAAAACATAATCCGCCATCTTGGAGCGGCAGCCATACTAAAATAATTACAATATTGAGCATTGACTAAAGGTGTATGCAAAATTTCAGCTCAATCGAATACCAACAAAATGGTCGATTTTTTTTGCAAATTTTGATGAGCAATTTACATACATACGAACAATGAAAATTCAATAAAAACTTATAAAAATCATCATTGCTATATCTTCCGTCAAAATAGTCTCGACCTTACCAACTGACAATTATTCAAAGTCACACAGGTAAACCTAATAAAATGATATTTCTCATAGACGGTTGAGCAGAAAGGAATTTGCCTCTGCTCATCGAAATCACAGACAGACCCTCTGTAATTATAAATATAATTCGGTACCCTCTGTTTGTAACATTTATCGACCCCCCAGCCATTGAGAACAGTCCTACATTTACTTAAAGACCCATTTATAATCATTTTAACTTATTTATCACCGCAAGCTCCAAAGAGGCAAAATCTCATTATTTTTATCCGGGAAGCGGCGAGCCATTTAGTAGAATTATTACGGGCTCGGGATTGGCTAATGTAAGAGCCAATCAAAAAGATCGATACACATTTAGATTGGGTTCAGGTTTGGTATCGGATGCAGGGCGCGGTCGACTTCGGGGTTTGTAGTAAACGTCGGGTCTGCAAAGACGACGCTTAATCGCCAAATAAACGCAGCTTAGACGCAGTTGATTAAGATGTGTTATTGGTTACTTTATAGTTTCCTACATAGTATTTGAAGTACCTACTGTGCATTTCGTTGTACAGTATTAATTCGACAGCACGGTTGGCGCAGTGGTTGAGCGATTGACTGCTGCGCTGCGTGTCGCAGGTTTGATTCCCGCACGAAACAATTATTTGTATGGCCTACAGATAGTTGTTCCGGGTCTGGCTGTTTGTGTATGTGACTTTGTATGTTTGTAAACGCACCCATTGTATGTTTGTAAACGCACCCACGATACAGGAGAAATTCCTAGTGTGGGGCAAAGTTTAAAAAAAAAAAAAAAAAAAATATTGAATAGGGTCTGCAAAGACGACGCTTCATCGCCAAATAAACGCAGCTTAGACGCAGTTGAGTATGATGTGTTATTGGTTACTTTATAGTTTCCTACATAGTATTTGAAGTACCTACTGTGCATTTCGTTGTACAGTATTAATTGAATAGGGTCTGCAAAGACGACGCTTCATCGTCAAATAAACGCAGCTTAGACGCAGTTGAGTATGATGTGTTATTGGTTACTTTATAGTTTCCTACATATTATTTGAAGTACCTACTGTGCATTTCGTTGCACAGTATTAATTGAATAGGGTCCTATGTATAAGTCTCATGTTGGGCTAGATGTGATGCGGTATCAGCCGGGGATTGCGGAAGTCGCATACGTTCCCGCGATCCCCGGCGTAGGTGGGAGATGGAACACCGGGGTGGTTTTAGTCAGTAAGAGTCTGACAGACCCCTCCACCCGCCCCAGGGTGTACGATTTCCATGAGGATTTCCCCCCGACATCAAAAAAAAAAAAAAAAGATGTGATGCGGTATGTCTCCAGGAACCACAAGGCTTTGATCACTTTTCCGATTGCAATATAAACGTTGACTGTTACATTTATATATAAGTATTTTATGGAAGGAATGGTTTGGATATTGGCTAGGTTTTAAGAAGATGGCGGCTACTCGAAATGTGTCCCCACGTCGAGCGGCCCTCCTTATTTTATATTGTAGATTCGTAGGTACTTTTAAAAAAAATATCTGGACAGTGTTTTTTACATTATTTATTTACGTATTCTTAAATATTATTTATATTCCAAATATGTAAGTACCTATTTTATTTACCCACGTCCGTGTGTCAATGCGGGTGCCAACTGAAAACCAGCGCTGGGTGTCTGATGCCCAGCATAATGCTGAGATGGTAACCCGTTCTGTATGGGCACGCTCAGCACAGGTTTACTGTATCATTGTTATTTTTTTTTTTATTTAATATAGGTTTGCTCTTGACTCTAGTCTTGGTCATAGATGACAGAGACAAAGTCGACGATGGAGCGAGCTTACCCAGAAGAAGCCTGTTCACTCTAATTTTGAAGAGAATAGGGTTGTATGCGTTCGGAAACACAGACGCAGGCAGAGAGTTCCACTCCTTTGCTGTGCGCATTATGTTTTGTTATATTATTGTTTTTATTTTGTACTATGTGTTTGTTGCCGTTTTTTTGTGTCTGTGTCGAATAAAAGTTTTCTATTCTAAGTATGGATTTACTTTATTAGGCCCGCACTTATCACATCACCTAAAACTCCGGTTCCGACACCGACAAACAAAATTTAAAACCGGTTCGGACCTCCGTAACATCCCTGCCTTATTCTGAATAGCTAAGTCTCAAAGGACACGAACACGGGCGAGTTCCACAAACTATCCAACATCGCAGAATTTTAAAATAACTGTCTTCGGTGAAAATACTGAAAACAATAACAGTTTCTCAGAAGACTTAGCGGACGAGTTTTCTACAACTTTTTCCAGTATTAATAGTTAGCATAGCTTAAAGCCATTGAAAGAAAGAAAAAAACCTTTTATTCGTCGGCAGCTCAACAGGCAACACACACATCAATTAAAATTAAACTCGACAACGAAGACATAAAAATACAGCACAGGTAGAATAAAAACAGTTGAAAATTAAGGTAAATTTTGGTACTTTCAAGTTTTCGCGAAAATCTAAATTTGCCCATATCTTTTTATCGTGTTTACTCAGGACCTTGATTTTTATACACCTAACAGGGACTATAGACCTCAGTATCTGGTATAAATATCAACTTGCTAGGTCCACCCGTTCCTGAGAAAATTGGTGGTGACACACGGACAGACAGACAAACGGACAAGAGAGTGATCTTATAAGGGTTCCGTACCTTAATAGGTAAAAAAGGAACCGTATTGAAAAACAATTTATACCTCATTGACTATGACTAAGCAAGAAGAAACCAGTCTTTCTAATACTTGTCTGCAAAGAATCCGGGAGTATTTTGGTCACATTGCGAGGGAAGATGGATATAATGGATCCGAAAAACTATACCCGATTACAATGACAGGATAAGATGATTAGTATAAAAGAAAGGCGGATCCATTCTGACTTACTTATACTTCATAAAATTATAAATAGATGCGGAATCGATTAACTATTTTAACTTTAGGACTAGCCAACGTAGCAAGCGACATCATCGCATTTTCAATTGTCATATCTACTTTAAATACCACCTTTAATAGCCCTCTAACACGTATGGCAAGGTTATATAATGAAAGGTCCAATTTGACGGATTAACCTATCGAAGTTTTCTCTATGAGTTTCGCTTCATACAGACGTTCCCTCTTCGAACAGTGCGAACAATGTACGTCTTCATAGCTCAAATTGTTTTATTTTAGTGGTGTTCAGGATTTAGGTACACGGGACGCAGCTTTTAGTTTTTTTTTTGTCTCCAATATTCATTATGTTCAATGTCTTGCATACCTGTCATTTGCATGGTTACTGAAATGCCGATTTTGAATATAATTTTTTTGAATTATAAGTGACAGTGCTGTTGGTGTGCTTATTATAAACAAATAAATAACTTACAACTACTTTTCTTTTTTTTTTTAATTGGGAAATCATCAAATGACTTCTGCCGCTCTGGGTGGAGCGGAAGGGCATGTCAGACTCTTACTGACTAAAACCCATCCGTGTTCCTTCTAAAGCCCTTTGCGTTCCAGGGCCGCGGTGACTCTTTCGAACAAATTCCGCAACCCTGGCAGGCTCTGGCCCTATCGAGCCCCGTCTTCTATGCTGACATCTCTTTGAGGCGCGCTTGAAACACAACGCGCCATCGACCCGGGCCTGGTGGTGATCGGACAGCGAGCCACCCAACGCTCGCCGTCCGCAAGCCCGCGCCTACGGTGGCCGGGGATCGCCTTGCGACTCCCGACGCCCGACCGTCTTCTCTTATAGCGGCGGTTGGGGCGAAGGCCTTGACTTCCCTCGCGCGGCCCGCCTCTTCCTTCGCTAGCATTACTGCTTCGCAGCAGAACTAGCACTTCGCCTGCGACTTCGTCTGCGGAGATTTAGTACAAACAATTTACTAAGGGCTACTGGCAAGGTCGATGGCAAGCGTCCGAGAGGTCGCAGGTTACTTCGATAGTCGGATCAGTTTCGCTCATCCCTGAACACGAAATTCCACGAAGCGCTTCACAATGATACTAAGACTACCTACAGCACTGTCTTTCCTTTTTTCTCTAAAATCTATCCAAAGGTTGTGTTTAAAAGATCGCTTGTGTGCCCTATGTAATGTTTTCCTCATCTAGATTTTCTGTTACTTATATGGTGTACATAATAAAGAGTATTCTATTCTATTCTATTGCGGGTAGGCACAGATGGCGAAACATCATCAAGAAAATGATTACACGTTGGGGTAACACGACCCTCAGTTATGAGCAGTGATCTGATAATCGGACGCTAATATATCTAAACCACACTTTTATTCGCACGAAAGTACAACACGGACAATGGACATGCTTTACAGAATCCCGGATCCCGGAATCGTTCGAAATTTATGAGTTGGCTAAAAAATATCCCGCATACAAAATATAGTTAGAACTCGTTGGGAACTCTCATTGTATTTTTTTTTTAATTTAAAAGCCGATTCTAATGGAACTTTTAATGTACAATAAAGATATTAAATCACAATAACCACTGCTCTAACTTAATAAAGTTTGTTGTAGTTGTTTTACAAAATTTTTCAATCCCGGAAACCGGGATTACTTATTAATTCAGAAAGGAATGTCCATATTATTCTTTCACGGGAAGAAGTTTAGGTATAAAACCGCCCGATTATTCGATCACTGGTTATGAGGAATACGATACGAAGAACAAGTAGCATGTTTAATAACTTACACATTCGTTTTGTTTCTCCGTGACTGCTCACACTATTATCAAACTCAAAACAAAAGAAGGAATCCTTCAGAAATCACTAATCAATTTCACGAATAGTATAAAAGGTACTACCAGAATAGTATGTGATAAACTAAAAATATTGCAGAAGGTTGACTTGATACAAGCGCACGTCAGCCGATTGCAAGTACGCTTGCAATCGCTGTTCGTCAAGCCTGTCTAAGTGTGCGTGAATTTTAGTATTCAATCAATCTGCTAAATAAGTCTAAGATCCGAACACCAGTATTTTACGTGGAGCGATTCCCTACCAGACCTCTACAGCCCATTAACTGGGTAATACGGTACTTCTTGGCAAGACTGGAGTCAGATTTACTGGCTTCTGACAATCCGTAACGACTGCCAAAGATCTACAAATGACAGCCGGGACCAACGGCTTAACGTGCTTTCCAAGGCACGGAGGAAACTCGATTTGTTAAGTTTATCACCCATCCGCAGACCAACCTTGGCCAGTGTTACTTAACCTTTATCAACCTGTGCGACTGATATTCTTTAGCTACTAGCTCCTACCCCTCGTGCGACTATGAGAGGGGCTAAATGATATGCCACGAGAACTTCTCGATGTCCGATCTCTCCTTCAAGCTGCCTTGGAGCTGACCTTCTGTATTTTTCTGTCCTATATTAAAAGTTTACGATCCAGGCGAGATTTACTACGTTTACCCAGTGCCGATAGATAACACACCGTTGGATAGCTTCACCGATTTCGTATTTCCTGGCTTCGAAGAAGTTTCAAGTGAAAAAATATTTCTTTGGAATGAAATTGAATATTTTGGGTGGTTTATTGATTGGTATTATTATAATAATATAATAATAATAAATATTTTTATTTTCTCTTCCACAAAGGTGCCTTACGACTAACATTATATAAATAGATAGAAATATTCCTTTGTGGGAGACTGGTATCTGCACTAGGAAATCCTGTCACAAAGATTACCAGCACCAGCAAACAAACTACAATAACAAAAACAATACCCTCCTGAAGNTTAGTTTTACAAAAAATAAGACCTTTGGAAGAAACAAACTACAAAAACAATACCCTCCAGAATTTTTTGTGAATTTTTGGCGTGAAACGTCTTTCATTTCGATTAGGGGTCTCTTGCAAAACCATAGGTAACGCAATATGTTTTGCGAAGATCGACTTTTTAGACTCTCAAATCGAGATATAATTATTCTTCTTTACGAGTTAATTCCTCAGATTTTTTGGGCCCAGTAAGTGGCCACGTCAATTGGTGCGTCGGTGGCATTCATCAAATCCCCCAAAATACAGGTGCATGGGCACTTCGGGCACTCCAACGTGTGGCTCATGTTTTGACCAGGAGCACCGCACTCACACTGTGTATCCGAAAGGTCTTTGAAACCCCATTTTGCCAGCTATAATACAAATTAGGTACATAGAAAGAAGAAAAAGTACTGTAATAGGATAAACGCAAAACCTGAAAAGGGGGCATTGAACTCATAATAATTATGAACAACTTTTACCAATTCGCACTAAACGTTTCCAAACGTATTTTATAATGCGCACAGCAAAGGAGTGCAACTCTCTGCATGCGTCTGTGTTTCCGAACGCATACAACCCTAATCTCTTCAAAATTAGAGTGAACAGGCTTCTTCTGGGTAAGCTCGCTCCATCGTCGACTTTGTCTCTGTCATCTATGACCTAGACTAGAGTCAAGAGTAAACCCATATTAAATTAAAAAAAATGGCACGGCTCAGCCGCAACTGACCAGTCACTGCATAATCGCGATTTTTGGGTTGGTCTCATAGTAAAATTTGTTCATAATGATGAGTACAATAACCCCTCTTCAGGTATTGCGTTTATTATATACACGTTGTATACGTTCCACGGCTTTATTTACAGTTTCCTAACGCCATTCCTAGAAAAGCCTTCATAGAATTTCTGGACTCCTAGTACCTATCGGCCAGAGAATACTGTTTTCAACCAAATCTTCCTACTGTTTCATGAACAAAATACCGTTTTCACAAACAATACAATATGGCGCTTCCCGCTCAAATATGTAACAGCCTAATTTGAATATGAAAATGTGGCTTTTGACGATCATTATAGCTATAATTTAATTTAAATTGGTGGCTCGAAACCGTGGCCTGGCTGCATGTAAAACAAATGACATACGAGGCCACTGTTTGGAACATTCTAAACAGAGGCCTTATGCGTCCTTTTAGAAGAAGATTATGTCATCTAATGGTAATATATATTATGTTAGTCGGGTAATATGTCAGGTGTCTATATTCCTGAAGCTTCAGAAAAATTTAATGAATATAGCAGACTGAATATTGAGACTGAATATCCTACTAATATTATAAACGCGAAAGTTTTGTAAGTAAGGATGGATGGATGGATGGATGTTTCTTACTCAATCACGTCAGAACGGCTGAACGGATCTTGATGAAATTTGGCACAGAGATAGATTATAGTCTGGAATAACGTATAGGATACTTTTCGTCCCGGGAATATGTTCCTTTGGGATAATTTTCGACATTCACGCGGGTGAAGCCGCGGGCGGCAGCTCGTAACAGATAAAAATATGTCAAAAACGCAAAGTCAAAGTCTAAACGTTTATTCCAATTAGGCCATTAAAAGGCACTTTTAAACGTCAACATTACAGTTAAAAGAATATATATAAAAATAAATTGACTCTACTGTCCATTCAGAAAGGTAGATTCTTATGGAGAAGAACGGACAAGAAAGTCCATAGTTACTCTTTTAAAATAAAAGTTTTACAATAAAAGGTACTCACATATTTAAAAATATTGCAAATAATTGATTTAACAGTGTGTGAGTTATTTAATAGAAAAATAAAATTAAAAATATACACAAAAAGTACAAATATAAAATCTTGTTACATATTTTTCACGTTTCTTGACAGTTTCCATATCTATGTCAAATGATATTTATTTGATATTTAAATTGGTTATAAATAACACTTTTACACGTCTCAATTTTTTTGTCATTTTAAACTAGATGAGGCAGGTGTTTCCGAGCTGACTACCCTGAGAAGAAACACCGAATCAAACTCAGAGGTATCACACAGAATATCAGAATATATCGCTGGAATAAATCGCTATGATGTTTTTTTAAATATCGGGCGGACCTGTCCTCCAGTCAGTGCAAGCATTTGTCAGTAATCGTGTGTTTCAACTCGAGACTCTACTGTCGACAGGAGTCTATCAATAGGATTTAGGAGTACTACTGCTGAGCTTGACATCCTGGGTCCGATGCCCAAATCGTCCAGTAGGACAGTGTCATTGACATTCCATCTGCATTTTTTCAGCAGCATTCCGGAGTCAGCCGGTCGATTCTATAAACATGTAGAAATGAAGGTTTGGGTGAAGTGGTCACGAGGTTAGCTGTCAATTCATATAATCAATATGTCACGTGATCACGAAGTGAGCTGTCATTCCATCATGATTATATAGATTGACAGCTCACCTCGTGATCACTTCACCCAAGCCTTCACTTCGACATGTTTACAGAATTGACCGGCAGGATTTGTATCAATGTGATGGAAATAGGCTCGCCTTCTTACTAAAAAGTACCATGTCCACTCCTTGCAGGGTCTACTTAATAATTCTACCGGTGTGTACCTCTGAGTAACCCTTTGAGGATCCCAAACGTGACGGACTTTGTACAAACATTGTTTGCATTCAAAACGCGTATAAACTGTCCTGTGGGAAGACTGTGGCGACTGTGAGATTTGACTGAAGACCATTGACTGTACACATAAGTATTCAGCTATTTGAGAACAGTGGGGTATCAGTGATAAGGACCACGACTCAGGATGTTGCAGAACGTTAGTTCAAATCCAGGCAGGCACTATCCTGCCAGGGTTGCCTAATTGTTCTATAGTGTTACTGGAACGCAAATATTTGAAGGAACTAACCAGTACGCAGGGGGTCAAAGGTCAAATCGTTTGCTACGATTTGTCTTTTATGTTTATTTTTATTAGAGTGGTAGCAAAACCAACACTGCAGCCTATAATCTTTCCGGAGCGAGGAGGCTTGGGGAGCGGTCACCTCCTTCTGCGAAGCAGTAATGCTAGCGAAGGAGGAGGCGGGCTGTGCGAGGGAAAGGCAAGGCCTTCGCCCCAACCGCCGCTACAGGAGAAGACGCCCCGGGCGTCGGGAGTGGCAGGGCGATCCCCGGCCACCGTAGGCGCGGGCCTGCGGACGGCGAGCGTCGGGTGGCTCGCTGTCCGATCACCACCAGGCCCGGGTCGATGGCGCGTTTTGTTTCACGCGCGTCTGAAAGAGATGTCAGCATAGGAGATGTAGCCCGCTAGGGCCAGAGCCTGCCAGGGTTGCGGAATTTGTTCGAAAGAGTCACCGCGGACCTGAAACGCAAAGACTTTAGAAGGAACACGGATGGGTTTTAGTCAGTAAGAGTCTGACACGCCCTTCCGCTCCACCCAGAGTGGAAGAAGTCATTTGATGATTTCCCAAAAGGCCTATAATCTTTCTAAATCGCCTCTCAAGAATCCAAAAGCAAATGGACTAGAAAGAAAACATCTAAGTAGAAAATATGGTCAGCTTTTGCGTGACGCAAATCCGACATCAAAAACACTTAGACCGCGTTCAAATTTAGGCAACTTTAGCAGCGCGACAGTACCGCGGCAGAAGCACATACCTTCACATTATAGAAAACAAAAGTTAGAGAAACTTTAGTCGCGCAACTGTCGCGCTGCTAAAGTTGCCTAAATGTGAACGCGGTCTTACTGGTTTTTTCTAACATTACTATTGCTCAAGCCAGACGAAACAAATGCTATCGACCTAAGTGAAGAGCTCGTCTTACTCTCACTTCATTTGTCCTCCATTAACAGATTATTATCGTCGCATTTATCTTCAAAGAGAGAACGACAGCTCAAAGGTCAAATATATCGTTAAGACAATTTGGAGACTGAGCTGTGTTAGTAATGGGCTTAGTAATGTCTTGATCTAATTATTATAAGGAGTTGATTGTTCATTTCGTAGCAGTTTTTAAGAAACGTTTGCATCAACATTGCATCACTTTACAGCATCTACTTCTCCTATATCCTGACAAGTTTCTAGGTGATATTGCGATTTTAAATTTTAATGCTTTTTATTAAATATTAGCTGCCGCCTGCGGCTTCGCCCGCGTGAATTTCGAAAATTATCCCAAGGGAATTATAGATATCCCGGGCGTATGTACTTCCGGGATATCTATTATCCTGTGTCCTTTCCCCGGACTCAAACAATCTCTATACCAAATTTCATCTAAATCGATCCTGCTGTTTGCGCGTGATGAAGAAACAAACATACAGACACTCACAAATTTTTGCCTTTATAATATTAGTGTAATGAAATTTGTCCTTCAGGAGGCAAAACTAAATTTTTTAAGGGGTAACTTTAGAGAGTAAGGTTCTATAGCAAATAAATGACCATATGTAAATGGTGGACTTCCCATACATGCACAAAAAAATATTTGGAAAATGATGAAATGATTGTATTGAATTGTGCGTACAGTAAAGGAGTGGAATTCCATACCGGACTCTTTCCTGATAGCCTTAACCTGGATTCGTTAAGTGAAGAGTGAATAGGTTCTAAGTAGGCAGGGTCCATCACCGCTTACCGTCAGGTGAGATATTATAGTCGTAAAGCGAACCTACCAATAATTACAAAAAAAACTTACATTATGTGTCAATTATTAAAATCCATTATCACATGACCTCACCATTAACGTTTCATCAACCATCCTTTTCTTCTAAGTAACATTATCGGGCCATTATCGTTTACCCACAAGACATGGCCTGGCCTGACAACAACTATCAAGGCCACAAAATAGTCGTTATAGTCGCGTCAAATCTCTGATGTAATGTAGCGGTGACAATCGAGAAAATGGACTCAGAAATGGACTTACTTATTTCATTGTTTGAAGATTGACGTAGGTGACGGTGGGCGCCATCTTTGCTTTTGTTTTTGTTAATGACTGATGTGAAATGAGTAAGCCATTATACGGGCACGATAATAGGTACTGGCTGAATTTTCCAAGTGGGCGTGGATGGCTAAATCTAAAAGAGTTTTGGGCTCGATTTTGGTAAAAACTAAAATTGCATCATTGGATTTTTAAGGTAGTTCAAGTGGCCAGTTAGTGGTGATCCGACAATATTTAAAAAGTTGATTCAATCTTTCAAGATTGACCAATGACTAAGGGTTTCTAAAATGGCGACCGTGTCGAAAGGAGTAACGATGAAAGGCTTCTCTTAATGTGGACCGAAGACCTGGTGAAGGCTGCTGGATACAAGACGCACAGGAACGGTCAACCTCAACGCAATGCGGAACGCATTTCTAGAAAAAAAAAAATACAATGGTCAGAGCACTGGAATTCTACATATTTTTTAGCAACGTTCACATTCGCGCAATTGCTACAGCGGCAATTTGTCAAAATCACATGAATTTCGCAACATTTTTGACAATTACGACTGCCATGTGAATGCTAACGTTACAACAAAATTATCAATCTTAAAGAGTTTTATTCAAAGCATGTCTATCACCAAATAATGTCTAAATACCCTGCATTTATCCCTTAGCCTGCTCGGAATGATAAGCAGGTTCTCTCAATGCATTACAGTGCAGCCTCACAATATCGCTCTTTGCCGAGTCCCAATCTCCTTTGTACTACGGAAAAAGTCATACAGCAGAGAAGAGATCAGAAGGTTCAAAGTACATATATTATGATCAAATATTTAGGCAAGACAAAGGTGCAGACTTTTCTCAAAAATCAATATTTATACCTTGGCAAAACATTTTGAACTAAGTTCAGACTTTTAAGTCCACTCTACAATTTATTCGAAGGCCACTCACAAGTTCGCAACATAACCTTGTGAGGACCGCAGGAGTTCTCTGGATGCTTGAAGCATAGGGCCAGTTGATGTGGCGTCGTTTGGGGACGTCTTCAGCTGAAATGATAATGATGATGATGTCATGCTCACTCCAATGTCTCGCTGATGGTGGCGCGTGTATCATTCAGTTCCCTTCTAAATTGAATTGACTGGCCTGTTGGTCGAGTGGTTAGTGACCCTGACTGATAAACCGGAGGTCGTGGGTTCAATTCCTACCCAGGACAAATCTTTGTGTGATGAGCATGATCATTTGTTCTGTGTCTGGGTGTAATTTGTCTATAATATGTATGTATTTAGTAATATATAAGTATGTTTATCAGTTGTCTGGTTGCCATAGCACAGGCTCTGCCTAGTTTGGGATCGGATGACCGTGTGTAAGTTGTCCCAAGATATATTAAAAAAAAAAACAAAAAAAAAATGGTTGAGCTGAATGGTGCTGATGCACGCGTCATGTTCGTGAACGGGCGCCGTCAGTGGAGACTGATCATCCCTTAGTTGCCACTACCTCATTTTAATATTTGATACTGTAAATTTTTTTTTCTTTCTTTTTGTTTTTTCAAAAGTACCTGATCATGGTTTATTTTAAATAAATGCTTTGACTTTGATTTTGACTTTAATGATGAAGTTTTCTCAATTCCTACAAGCTTGTCGGATAGATACCTGCTTTTATCAAATACTACTTTAGTTGCATTTTCTTGTAATCTAGTAAACGACAAAATCTGCAGAAAGTCACCTGCTCCGATCCTTGAATACGTAATTGCTTCGTCCATCTTCATTCACCCATAGTGTGTCAAAAACTTAAATTTTTAAATCATATGCTACAAATATAATCAATAATAAAAAATTGGTTGTCTGTAAAGTCGGTTTTAACGTGACAAGGTCATAACAAAACATTGATTAAATGATCGTGACGTTACAATGAGTCATCCTTTTTCGTGCGTGCAGCCGGCGTTCATCGATTTATTAGACGTTGTCAAATTAAAAAAAATACAACTTGAACCTGTCTATAACCATCTTTCGTTCTTTCTTTATAACCATTTAAAAGTTAAGAACTGCCAATGTCACAATTCTTTCTCATCTGAACTCGTTCAGACTGGCCTTTCTTCATTGAAATATTTCTTGTGGAACTTTCGTATGAATATTAATAACGTTCATTTCTTTATTTCCGTCCTATTGTTTCTGGAATGGAGCTATATCAAGAGCTCGGACAGATATGAATGCTTCTTTGTAGCACCTTTAACAGAGTCAGCTGTTTCAGAATTTTATAGGTCAGAGTTTAAGAAATCTGCTATCGGGAATGTAGGTCGGTTTATTATGAATATGCAATGGTTTTATGGATGGGGAAATAGTCGATAGCGCATTTGTCGATAAGATGAGACACACATCTTGTGCTAGTGTGCGTTTTTAATAAAGTAGAGACTATATTGGGGTCGGCTTCCAGTCAAACTGGATTCAGCTGAATACCAGTATTTTACGTGGAGCGGCTGCCTACCAGACCTCCACAACCCATTAAGTGGGTAACATGGTAGTTCTAAGAACGTATATATATGTCACCGGAAAATGTGTCGATATATTATGAAAAAAACGTTCTGTATACAATAAATCCCATCCAAATTCAATTAGCATTGCCATTCAACGTGGCAATGCTGCCAGTCTTCTGGGCACGTTTCCGGATGACAGCGATATGGAGGAATACTTTGACGCCTGAGTGTACTTTGTATTTGTATATGTACATACTTAGGCTTAGTAGATGTAAATAGTTTTAAGATAGTATATAGTTATATTATGTTAGTCAAAAATAAATATATTCACTATGAATTAAATTATCTACCATAAAAAAATTAATTCAATTCAATAGTTTCCAATATATCCTTGTCTTATTAAGAAAAAAATGTTTACAATTTCACGCGATATTTTAAAATCTTACGGCGTTTGCTATTTTCCAGTGACATATTTAAGATATTTATAACAAAATTACGTTTACGTGTGTCTGATTGTTCCTGCTAATCTTCGAACCGGCTGAACTGATTTTGCCTGAAGCCAATGCTATTAGGAGAAACTGAGGCGGTTCCGCACGAAAGAAAAACAACGATACTGTTAACAGTATTTTTTGTTATTAATGGCAAAAAGGTCGATAGGTAGGCCATTTGTCGGTGAGTTGTCATTGCTAGTAGGTAGAATTCTGTAAAATCCTCACCGTGAAAACTTGGGAAAATGAAGCAAGCTGTCAACGCATACAAACCAGATGGAATGACAACTCACTTCATGCTCACTCCATCCAAGGGTACACGGTGAGATGTTGACAGAATATGCCGTAAAAAGTGCAGTAGCACCCCCAAAGCTGAATCGAATTTCAAGGAGAAAAAAAATTGAGGTGTAAAGTGCATCAACGTCATTTTCTCATTTCTGAGATCCTCAAATAAACTTAAAATCTTTAAATAATGTATAAAGGTATGCAGTACAGAGAGTAAAGTCCTGCATACTCCACTGGAGAGGAAGGATCCTCCCGACCAGACGATTGTTGTGTATGGTGGGGAACAGCCCGATAGCTGATATTCGGACTGTTATATGTGTTCAAATCGCACGGAGAACTTTGCTTGCGCGATGCAGGATATGCCGTACAAATTTCGCTTCTTTGTTTTTCATGTGGCAGCATTGATGCCCCTACAAATGAATCGACCGAGTTATAAAATTCAGAGAATTCATTTCGTTAGCTGAGAGTTTCAGTATATCGGACCAAATATCGAATTTAAAAATTCTGTTAAAAACACTACGAAAAGATCATTTTTGAAAATACGATGAATTCAATTTAAAATTTTATTTTTATTATTGTACACCTACCACAGTGTAGTCTTTATAACCCATAGGTTGACTGGTAGAGAATGCCTTGATGCATTAAGTCCGCTCATGTACCACTATTGTACATAAAGTTTAAATAAATAAGATCAGTATACAAATTGCAGGAAAACCGAATGTAAGCCAGCCAAGTTATCAGCTCCTTCTTCGGAATTAAGATTCCCTAATCTAAGCCCGTAAATTCCGATTTAAGGCATCGATATTCCGGATAAAGGCGTGTCCTGACTTAAGTTTCCAATTCCCGAAGTTAAATCCGCAATTCTCGACTTACACCTTACCAAGGACTTCTAACTGAAACCCAAAGCCGTAGACTTGAGGATCTTATTCTAGAGATTTGACCTACTTAGTTAGAAAATGTTTTCGCAACCCGTGCCCAAGAATTTGTTTTTGAGTTAACTCTTCAACTTGACTGCTGTGGTCATAAATGTAAATATAATACGTAGTTGAAACACTTGGGCCATGGGGTCCGAGTGCTCATCGAGTTTTTTGTGAAATCAGCAAACGGTTAGTCGACGCTTCACGTGACCACAGAGGATTGGCCTTTTCTTTGGCCAACGAATCAGTATTGCCATTCAACGTGGCAATGCGGCCAGTGTTCTGGGCACTTTTCCCGTTGACAGCGATGTTGGCGAATTTTTAGATGCCCTGTGAGTTCTTCCCCTCCCCTTTTAACTCCGCTTGTATATTTTCTAATCGCTTGTATATAGTATCTATAAGTTTTTATGTATTTGTAAATATTGCTTGATAGATAAAATAAAAATAAAGAAATACATTAAAATTCAAACCAATATAAATATTTATATAAAATTAATTAAATAATTAAGCGATATGAACAACATTATAAAATATAATTAGAATCATAAAATAAAATAAATACATAGTTCTAGTCATCACCTTCACATCAGATGGAAAACGTCCACTGCTGGACATCGGCCTCCCCTAAGTGTCGCCACAGCAACGGGACCTGTGCGTCTCGCATCCATCGGCTACCCGCGACCCTCACCAGGTCATCGGTCCACCTTGTGGGAGGCAATCCAACGCTACGTCTTCCGGTACGCGGTCGCCACTCCAGAACTTTTCGGCCCCATCGACCTGTTCTTACTGAACAGCTGTTTTTTTTTTTTGTGAGTGGCTTCTCGCAGTTCAACCTATAACTTTGCCGACTGTTTAACCGGGCTTGCCTGTGGTGGCCTTAATATAATATTAAAGCCTCCAGCCAGGGCTTATAAAAAACTTACAAATTAAGCGACTACACGCTAAGGGCACCCCTTGTGGGGTACGGGCCTCGGCTTAGGGCGTCGCTGGGGAGAGGACAGCTAGGGACGGGCTGGATCGAACTGGA
>NDFZ01004905.1:147524-199234 GCA_002192655.3 Mamestra configurata
AGTATCCCTTTCCAGGTATCGTGTTTATTCTGTTACACGTTGTATATGCTCTGCTATCCATACAAAGTCGGGGCGGCTTGCTACTATTTTAAATACCCAAGTTGACGCTGTAATTTTAGTTTACTTATAAACTAATTTTGCCAGTCATATGATCATATTCAAATTTATCTACAGTACATCCTCAGTACCATTTGACGATACTTCGAGTAACTTATAAGGGGACATACATATGCCTAACAGGCCTCCTATTGTTATAGCCCGAATACCGATCTACCGACCGATAACATAAACTGGGTTCCATTGTGTGAGAATAAACCGTTAGGAGCGTTAGGACCAAGCAGTTGGCGAACTGTAATCTGTAGTTCTTATCTTGTTTATTGGTATTCACTGGCGGATCTAGGGGAGGTGGGCTAAAGAGCTCAAGCACCCCCTAAAAGACCGAAATCTTTGTAGTCTACAATCTAACGAAGTCATCGAAAAATTTACGAAAACTATTCCAAGAAGGCTTGTTATGCGTTAAGCAAAATAAATTGTTATGTGCTTTTGAGGGTTCCGTACCCGAAAGGTAACCAACGGAACCCTATTACTAAACCTCCGCTGTCCATCCGTCCGTCCGTCTGACTGTCAGTTTTTGAGGCACATCCCGTACCTCAAGAACCGTAATAGGTAGAAATTTGAAATTTTCACAGAGTGTACTTCTTGCCGCTGTAACAAAGAATAATTATAATTAAATTAAATTAAAGGGAGCTCCCATACAAGAAATGTGTTTTTTTTCGGTTTATAGTATGAAACCGTTTGTGTGAAAGTCCGACCCGCTCTTGGCCGGTATTTCTTAGTTTTTACTTTACTAGAACCCACATTCAGTAGGGGTCAAGCCCCCCTTTCCCAAAACGACAATCCTGGATCCGCCACTGTTGGTATTTGAATCATATCTGGGGTTTCCAAGGGTATGTTTGTGAAGTTATAGTAAAATCCTGGTGATTTACAACAAAGTTACTTATACGCCTTTAATTATATGTAAGTAAATAACAACTCATAGATAAAATATGCAGTTGAGTTTGCGATTTGCAAACTAATGAAGTTATTACTTTAGAAATCTCAATCTCAGGTGCATGTATGTCTGCTACTATGTGTGTACCTAAAGCGCACAATTATTAATTTTAGCCAATTGTGTCCCACTGCAGGGTAAAGGCCTCCCTTTCTTCCTTCCATTCCCCCTAGCTTTGGGCAAGTGTGGACCAATCCTGCCGATAGGCCACGCTACCGCTTACAGAATGACACTTGTCTTTGGTGTCTCGAAAGAACTGTGAACACAGCATTATTATGTGACTGGAAAAAAGGAAGACATTCTTCTTCTTATTAGCGTGTCGATGGTCAAAATATGTTTAACCCAGTAACCAGCAACGGTGACACCGTTCCCTGACGCAGCCATAAGGTCCTCACACGTACTGGTGAGGTGACAGAGCAAGTGGCGTAACTGACTGGGGAGACACGCCACACAAACACCTGAAGATCGGAGATCGGGGTTGTCTTTACTGCAACCAATCTGAGGTAATCTTATTTTGAAAATCTTTAACCGAACATAATAATAAAAAGCGATATAACGTGTTAACATAAACGTAGGCACAGGTGTTCAAAGCAACTTTCATTGCCGATTTTATAGCTCCGAGAATCGAATCCCAGACCGCTAGTAGAAATAAATAAATAGGTTTTTATGACACGTTAACGAAACATGTTACCGACAGATAAAATTCATTTGAATTTTTTATCTTGTTATTTTAGACGTAAAAGCTGTGCCCACATTTGTAACTTTAAAACGGTCAAAACTTTACGTTTCTGCGTGTATAATCTGACTTTGTTAATGAGTAGTCAGATAGGGAATCGTGCCATGTAAAATACTGGTATTCAGCTGCATTCGTACTTGGAAAAAGACTAGGTAGATTGATTTTACTTGTTTAACCAACACTTCATCTTAACTTATCGTTACTAATATTATACAACGTGTTACAGAATAAACGCAAAACGCTGAAATCGCGAAAAAAAATGAGTAAACCATACATTTGTGAGCGCATAACTCGACAAAATGTACTGAACAGCAGATTTTTTTTTTCGCGATTTAATTGTTGGTCCCATGGTAAAAGTTCTTCATAATGATGAGGACAGTGACCCCTTTTCAGGTATTGCGTTTATTCTGTAACACGTTGCAAATATAGTGAGTTTGTTTGTTTGTTTGTTAGGCTTTCATGCCAAAATTCATGAATCGATTTTGATGAATTGTGGTTCAGAGATAGGATCCTACAGACGGATACACTTTAAATTATTTTGTGAAATTGTATATTAACACGAGCTAGGCCGCGGGCAAAAGCAACTAATTTATAAATATGGGCAAAAACAGCTCACTACACGTTGTGGGTGATTACAAAATTCCACATCGCGAATTTCATGTCGAGGCGTTTAAGAAAACCGCCACAACGCGTGATGGCAATGAACAAATCCATGACGCGTTCTATGAGCGTTTAATGAGCGTTTTCAGTCTTAAGGCGTAACATATACCTACTTATAACCAACATAGTAATACGCTCCTCGATGCACCAAACATGGTACACAAGCTTCAAAATTCTCAAGTAAAGCAGCTGTAACTTCCCTAAGCATAGTTCTCATACTTCAGTTGATAACTTCATGCGACAGCCTTGCCACAGTCGCAGCATGCATTTCCCAACGGCACGCCACTTTCAAGTGGTGTGCGCTGTTCATTTTACACTCGCATTATTTTTATAAAGTTTGCTGTTCATGCGCCGACTTTTTGTTGAGACAAAGACGTATCGCATGTAGAGGTGACCACTTTTGGCAATAGTAAAATCTATTATAAGTACTTTGTTTATTGCACAATAATAATACGTTGCCAAAACGATTTAGCACAAAGTGTTTGGGATAACACAGATGAACTCCCTCTTCCATCACTCCCTTTTCCGATGGGACAGCAATCCAATACGAACTGAGGAGTGGAACTCTCTGCCTGCGTCTGTGTTTCCGGACGCATACGACCCTAATCTCTTCAAAATTAGAGTGAACTGGCTTCTTCTGGGTAAGCTCGCTCCATCGTCGACTTTGTCTCTGTCATCTATGACCTAGACTAGAGTCAACAGCAAATCCATATTAAATTTAAAAAAAAAAAAAAAAAAAAAAAAAAACTGAGAGAGATCGGACGCATGACCTACGACTTAACATGTTTTTCGAGCCACGGGAGTGTCAGACCACCAACTTCTAAACTGCTGTCCCAGAGAAATTCCTAATGGAAAAACCCAATTATACATTTTCATTGAAGGAAAAAGGCGAGAGTTTATGAACTCCCCAGCTTAAGAGTTGATTTCTTGATCTCCCAACAAACCTACCGAGTCATAATTCATGAAATAACATCATTCGACGAGACAACCAAACAATAACATAAACACTCATCGAAGCATCCTCCAAAACTGCAACAACTCGTGCACCGAAACAGACATTGCAGTGATTCAACCACGCGATAAAATGTACCACGGAATAGTTTGCTACAGAAGGTCGGCTTGTACAACGAGTGAACACGCACGCACACATAGACGACACGCTTCACGTACAGCGAGTGCAAGCGCACTCGCGACCAGCTGACGTTTGAGATCGCCGCACGTACGAACACACACGCACACATAGGCACGCTTCACGTACAGCGAGTGCAAGCGCACTCGCGACCGGCTGACGTTTGAGATCGCCGCACGTACGAACACACACGCACACATAGGCACGCTTCACGTACAGCGAGTGCAAGCGCACTCGCGATAGGCCGACGTTTGAGATTGCCGCACGTAAGCGTCTATGTCTGCGTGCGACGAGATGTATGGATTCGTCCTTCTGTCATCTATATTTTTTGTAGCAATTCAACAATGCGACAAAATCTCTACTACCTACTATTTACCCACATCCAAACAAACGCTAGTGTCGCCCATAAACCAGCATTGTTCCGCGGTGCAATCGCGCGGCTGTAAAACAAACAGAACA
Organism: Mamestra configurata; assembly: GCA_002192655.3. Lineage (NCBI taxonomy): Eukaryota > Metazoa > Arthropoda > Insecta > Lepidoptera > Noctuidae > Mamestra > Mamestra configurata. Next base: position 151,557 of record NDFZ01004905.1, read on the forward strand.
CGCAAAATTGATCGTATTTCACAGCGGTTCTGTTTGAAATAATAATAGAAAGAGACATATGTACGTTATGAGCGACGTGGCTGACATTTGATACTTGTAGGATTAAAGTACGTTTTTTAAATGCGCTCATATATTATATTCATATTTACGCTTACGTTTTCAATTTCGCGTGATGGAAAGCGACGGAAAAGGTCTGCAATGGAATAAGCCTAGCCCAAAAGATGCCAACCCTTACTTGCAAGACTGCCGGTCGATTCTGTCAACATGTCGAAGTGAAGACTTGGGTGAAGGAATCACGAGGTGAGCTGTCCTTCCATCTTGATTATATGGATTGACAGCTCACCTCGTGATCACTTTACCCAAGCCTTTCTCTTCGACATATTTACAGAATCGACCAGATGAAGGGTTTTAGGTGCTAGGTAGGAGGTACCCAGATTCTGGCAAAGAGTCTGGGTATGCTGTGCGTGTTATAAATATAAATTGACGGCTCTCGAGATTTTAAACAACTTGTCTTATTTGAACGGCCTAACAACTAAAAATAAATACAGCACCACGCCACTATCTATGTCCGAATTACAAAGTGTCAATTCTACAAATTTTTAGCACCGTTCGCATTTGCATCTCAGCCGTAATTTGTCAAAAAAACCTCAATTTCCATAAATTTTTGACAGATTGTGAATGCGAAAGTTGCATAAAAAATAGTAGAATTGGCACTCTGATCTTCATGTATTTAAATTGTAATAAACGTATTTGTTCATTATTCAATATTCAAATGCATGGTATTACATACTATGTAATTTTTAAATGTAGAGCAGACTCGAGTCTTAGAGAATAGTGAGATGAAACAGAATGTGAAAAGGGAGAGGTAGGACTTTGCCCCTCTGTGGGACAATGCAAGCTAGTTGATTGGATACAGAACAGACATGACAAGTGAATGTGGACAAAGGGTACAAAATGAGTTCAAACTCGCCACGTGAGTTTCTCTAGTGCTGCTTCTGGCGGCTTTGTTGGTATTTTTGTACTTATTTGAAGCTATGTCTGGCTCCGGGTAAATAAAACAGTCAGTCTGTCAGTTAACAACTGTCAAACTTATACTTCTTCTTTTAACGCGAGCTAGGCGACTAATGTGGTTTTAAAATAAGCCCGTCGGCAAAGTTTGTTGTAGTAGTTGACAATAGTTTGCCAATATTTTGCTTGGTTTAAGCTTGTCTGTGGTTGTTCCAACTTTTGAATTTGCGGGACCAACCGTACTTCGTTTAATAATCATTTTAGTTTGTGAGCCTCTGCCAGCGAAAATTATCCCAAGGGAACATATTTCCGGGATAAAAAATTGCCTATATGCAATTGCAGACTATAATCTATCTCTGTGCCACATCCAGATCCGTTCAGCTGTTCTGACGTGATTGAGTAACGAATATCCTAATGGCAAGAGGCAAGATGAAACTATTATTAAAAAAATTAGCATCAAATTACATCAACCCATATTGATCAATTTAAATTAGAATCCGGCTCGAAGGACCACAAAATTATTATTATTATTATTATAATTTGCGTGACAGTCGAATATTCTCTCATGGAAATTTCAAATTTCATCCGAATCCGTTCATCGAATCGATTGATATTTTTTACATCAAACAATATAAATAAGTCAGTTAGGGACACTCATATCAGTTCTGTGAAAAGACATTTTCTCTCTTTCTTTTTTTTATTACTGTCCCGTTCATGACGTTATAAGACGCCGTTTCATTTTTTGCAGTCTATATTTTTTTTCTTCCTGCACTATTTTTTGTCAATATTATGACTGACTGAGTGACTGACAGACAACACACAGCCAAAATTACTGGTCGTAGAAAGCTGAAATTTGGCATGTAGGTTCCTTGTAGTGTAGGGGAGCTTTGATGGCGCGTTGTGTTTCACGCGCGCCTCAAAGAGATGTCAGCATAAAAGAAGGGGCCCGTTAGGGCCAGAGCCTGCCAGGGTTGCGGAATTTGTTCGAAAGAGTCACCGCGGCCCTGGAACGCAAAGGGCTTTAGAAGGAACACGGATGGGTTTTAGTCAGTAAGAGTCTGACACGCCCTTCCGCTCCACCCAGAGCGGAAGAAGTCATTTGATGATTTCAGATCCTTAAAAAAAAAAAAAGGGGGAGAACTGATAGTGTTTCCCGAAATTCCTATGGGAACGGAAAAAACGGGATATGCGCGTACGAAGTCGCGTGCAAAAGCTAGTCATTGCATAAAGTTGTCAAGTGTGAGAACTAGTAATGAAATAATGGTCAAATCATGAGAATGTGAGAACAAAATAAAACCGAGCAAAGTGAGAAATTTGGCATTTTGCTGTGGTATAATAAGTCGCAGGTTTTAAAGTAACACACACACGTGTGCGCACGTGTTTGCTTGTGTTTGCTCGTTGCATGCAGCCGACCTTCTGGACTATTCATTATTCTGTGCTTAAAAACTTTGCGAGATTATATTTGAATCTTGTGCGCCGGATTATTGCCTAGCTTATAACTGTCTAGGAACGTTCCACTGTTCTCCAAACTTTGGTGTAATACGACATGCTTGAAACTAATTGCAGAGAATAGTAGAAATTATTATGTAGAGAATTTTGAATGTAAATGGAAGCATTAAGAAGTTATTAGAACTCATGACATGGTATGGGCAGGACCTCGTGGCTAAAATATAGTAGCCGCACGGGTCGAACTTGTTGCGGAATTTGTTCGAGCGGAAGAAGTCATTTGATGATTTCCCATCCATAAAAAAAAAAAAAAAAAAAAAAAAAAAAAAAAAAAAAAAAAAAAAAAAAAAAAAAAAAAAAAAAAAAAAAAAAAAAAAAAAAAAAAAAAAAAAAAAAAAAAAAAAAAAAAAAAAAAAAAAAAAAAAAAAAAAAAAAAAAAAAAAAAAAAAAAAAAAAAAAAAAAAAAAAAAAAAAAAAAAAAAAAAAAAAAAAAAAAAAAAAAAAAAAAAAAAAAAAAAAAAAAAAAAAAAAAAAAAAAAAAAAAAAAAAAAAAAAAAAAAAAAAAAAAAAAAAAAAAAAAAAAAAAAAAAAAAAAAAAAAAAAAAAAAAAAAAAAAAAAAAAAAAAAAAAAAAAAAAAAAAAAAAAAAAAAAAAAAAAAAAAAAAAAAAAAAAAAAAAAAAAAAAACGGGTCGAACTTCAAGGTTAAGCAACGCTTGCCGAGGTCGGTCTGTGGATGGGTGACCATCTTAACATACCGAGATTCCTCCGTGCCTCTGAAAGCACGCTAAGCCGTTGGTCCCGGCTGTCATTTGGAGATAATTGGCAGTCGTTACGGATTGTCAGAAGCCAGAAAAATCTGACATCCAGTCTTGCGAAAAAGTTGATGAGTGGTGGAGGTCTGGTAGGCAACCACTCCATGTAATGTTTTGATTTTGACTTTGAACATACTGATATTTATCTGAGGATTTCGACAAAAATCGACGATATTGGGGTCGGCTGCCATTTAAACCACCCGGCCGGCCGGTTTGAATAGGAGACGACCCTAATATAGTTGGAAAAAAGCTAGGCAGATGATGAGTAGAAATGGTTTTTAAGATTATCTGTAAATATGTGAGTACCATTTACCTTAATTTCTTTAGAGAATGAATAAGTTTACCTCTGATGGTAATACTTTGTTCTTATAAGTAGCATACTCTTGGTGCATCGTCCTCACATTATATTAAATTAATTTTTGTATACCAAATTTTGTAAAATCATTATTTGAAAAGAGTAACTATGGAGTTTCTTGTCCGTTCTTCTCCATAAGAATCTACCTTTGACAGTAGAGTCACTTTATTAATGTTATATTATTATTTTACTGAACTGTAAATGATGACGTTCAAAAGTGCCGTTTAATGGCCTAATTGAAATAAACGTTTTGATTTTGACTTTGACTTTGGTATGGGCATGGGATGCGGAAGAATGGGGAAAGTCTTCAGCAAGTATGAATGTAGTGGGTTTGGGGCCGTTCAATCATTACGTAAGCACCAAAGGGGGGTTTGCTTTGCTATTTTTTGATGACATGGGGGCGAGGGCGTCAGATTATAGTGGTTACGTAAGCAATATAATTTTTCCCTTTTTAGCAAATTTTGTAGATTTTGATGTGTCATAATTATGAGTCTTTTCTGTGTGTTGCTAAAATAGTTGATATTACTTACTCACTCTCACGCAGTGTTTCATGGTTCAGTAAGAAATTACTGCAGTGGAAATGGAACCACGCGCGTAACAATAAAATTATACCGATTCTTACATAGGAGAGAGGGGTAAGAGCTTTGCTTACAAGGGGCGGGGGGGAGATTGGAAATTACCAAAATTCTGCTTACGTAATACTTGACAAAATGGACTGAACAGCTGATTTTTTATTCACTATTTCAATGTTGGTCTATTGTAAAATGATGAGTACAATGACCCCTTTTCAGGTATTGCGTTTATTCTGTTACACGTTGTATATGTCACCGGAAAATTTAAGACTGTAAGATTATAATTTCTCGATATATAATGAAAAAATCGTTTTGTATACAATCTTACGATGTTTGCAATTTCCCGGTGACATATACATGTTTAATCGCTCGCCGGGATTTTGTAGAACAAAATGGCGGCTGGTGGCTATGCCAGCTCACAGAAAGAAATATTCGAACCCCTCTTCTGGCTTCAGAAAGTCCGTAACGACTGCCAAAGATCTGTAAATAACAGCCGTGACTAAAGCTTGTTCTTTCCGAGGCAAGATGGTCACCCATCCACGGACCAACCTCGGCAAGCGTTGCTTAACGTTGACGATCGACCTCCTCTATGTTCTTTATTTATTCATTCAAGATTAGAATGAAATGTCATCGTGTGATATACCTGCTCATATGACACTGACAAATAATGTCAATTCTGATTTGAATAAATGAACAATTAAAGTTGATAGGCAATTTATTCAACATATCGCGGCTGTAGTTATCTAAATCTGCTATTGTGATTGGCTGACCAAAACGACCAATCAAATTAATGGACACGACATTTCACGACACACAGATTAAACAAAATAAGCTTTTATTGTCTAGGGATTAAAGTTGTAAATCCTTGACGTACGCGTGTTGTTCTACTCTGCCCTGACAGTTTATTTTGTTTTTTATCAACTTACTTCTGCTAGTGGGTTTGCCTGCTTGAAAGTCGGAAATCATTCCAAGGGAATATTATCATCTGCCTAGCCTTCCAACTATATTGGGGTCGGCTTTCAGTCAAACTGGATTCAACAAAATAACAGTATTTTGCGTGGAGCCGTTGCCTATCAGACCTCCACAACTCATTAACTGGTTAACACGATACTCCTTGGCAAGACTGGTGTCAGATTGTCTGACTTCTGACCATCCGTAACGACTGCCAAAGATCTACAAATGACAGCCGGGACCAACGGCTTGACGTGCTTTCCGAGGAGTCTCGATATGTTAAGATGGTCACCCATCAAACCTCGGCAAGCCTTGCTTAACCTTAAAGATCTACCCGTGCGGCTGTTATTATTTTGCCACGCGCTCCTCCAAGGGAATATATATTTCCAGAATAAAAGTATATCTCAAGTTTGTTTGCCAACTGAAAACAAATAGTTGTATCATTGTTTGTACTACTACGAAAAAAAATCTGAAAAACCTAAAACGACACAGTCATCGAAATATTCCTTCTTTAGTACTTCGAGTTTCTTGTTCTTCTCTACAACGTATAACAGAATAAACGAAATACCTCTTAAGGGGTCATTGTACTCATTATTATGTACAACTTTTACTATGGGACCAAAACTGAAATTAAATGGTAATATTCCCATGCAAGAAACGTGTTTTTTTCGGCTTATGGTACGGAACCCTTCGTGTGCAAGTCCAATTTGCACTTGGCCAGTTTTTTTTATGAATTCCGAAAGCAGTCACAGGAAACCTCATTTTTATGTACGTACATCGAGCCTAAGATTCAATCGTTGCGTTAACGACCACTAAACTGACGAGAATCTTCGTCATATGCTGGTGGAATTCAACATCATGTAATGGCTATCTGCAAAAAGGCAGGAGTAAGCCCTTAGCCAAAGTAAAGCCTGAAAATGCGCTCAAGGCAGAATACACAGACACTATGAATAAGGCTGTTGGAGGCAGCATGTACTAAGCGGTCCACACTGCATATGTCCGCATGACTTGGGGATGCGTCGTATGTGGTCGCAATCCTCAGCAATGAGGCAGCGACAAAGAACAAAAAGAACCGACGAGGCTATCTTAAAAGACCTTACTTCAGCAATATTTTATGGTGTTCTCGTAAAAAAACTTTGTGAAATATAATAATTTCATTTGAAATGTCTAACGGGACCTCTGCGGGTTGGCTTCGGGCCCTCGCACGCCTAACAAAGTACCGTGACCCGGTCCCCAGATTGTTAAAGTTTAAGAAAATAATAATAACAATAGTTCCCTTAATTTTGGGCAACTAAGGCCCATAAAACAAAATTCATATATAATTATAGAAACAATAAGTATAAACATATTTGATAAACAAAGCTTAAAAACTACTAGACACGAAGTGACGGCGTCGTGTTACGCTACGAGGTGTCGCGTAGCCGGCCGCGGAAATGAATCTTAACGAATATTATGTTCCTGTACGAACCCAGAAAATAATCAAACTTAGATGGTCCAATATGATGGCAGACCAATTAAGCATAGTTCCATTGCGCTAGAATCTGCGGATATGGCTCAATGCGATGTGATCAGACCCCGCCCCGGGGAAATCAAGGCTAATGTAGATCCACCATAAATTGGTATTGCAGAAGTCACATAATTATCAAATATATTATTTCCATTATCATTATTATTTTTATCATCAGGAAGGTATAATACTAGGGCGGATTGAAAAGTATTCGGCCTGATACAGATCCAGTTATTTATTCCAATCAAACTACTCACATTATTTCGTTTATTTCACACTGTTAACTATGCAAAGTGTGAAACGTGTGCGATAATTAGTTGTGATTTTACAAATTCATTTGTCAAGCAATCCGACGCTTGAATTGCTTGACATCTAGCCAGATTAGTTTCTAAAAAATGTTAAGTCTAAGGAAGAATACATTTCTTCAAAAGTCTGAACGCTGTGCTGGCGAAAGGGCAGAAGTGTAATAAACTGGGTAGTTATTACATAGAAAATTATTATTATTACTAAAAAAAATATACAAATAAAAATATATAAATATATTATTATTTTATATTATTAAAATATCAAATATAATTAATTTTATATCTGTTTATTTCCTTGGTTAAGCCGAATACTTTTTAATCCGCCCTAGTGTGTTAATAGCGCTATACAACGTGTAACAGAATAAACGCAATACCTTTTAAGGGATCATTGTATTCACCATTATGAATAACTTTTACTATGGGACCAACACCGAAATCGCGAAAAAAAATAAGCTGTTCAGTACATTTTGTCGAGTTATTCGCACAGAAATGTAAATTTCATTGTTGGTCCCATATTAAAAGTTTTTCATACGATGAGTACAATGACCCCTTAAGCGGTATTGCGTTTGTTCTGTTACACGTTGAATATTAGTAAATTTTATATTTTTCGAAGGCCTACCCACAAAATCAAATAATTCTGTGATATCGCGACGTTTTGCGGGTATTTAATCCGAGGGGACAATGTTTTATTTTTTATTTTTGTATAAATATTAGTGTATAGGTGGTTGAAAAATGTTGTTAGTAGCTAAATGATTACAGCGTCATCGATCGATCTTCAAGGTTGTACAAAGCTTGTTGGTCGGCGCGTAAATAACCATTCATTACATACCTGGACTATTTATTCCGTGCGTCATAAAAGCACGTTTGGTAAGCCGAGCGTCCTGACTGCCATTTGTAGAACTTTGACAGTCTTTGAGAAGTCGGAAGCCAGATCCGGTTAAAGTGAAAGCTGATGATGGTGGGAAATCATCAAATGACTTCTTCCGCTCTGGGTGGAGCGGAAGGTCGTGTCAGACTCTTGCTGACTAAAACCCACCCGTGTTCATTCCATTGCGTTCCACGGCCGCGGTGACTCTTTCGAACAAATTCCGCAACCCTGGCAAAAGCCGATCCCTACATAGTGCATTCGTTTCTGATGGTTTATATGAACCCAATAAAATATTTTAAGTTTAATAAAAGGGTTCCATAGACTTTTATTTAGTGTAGAGGTCGAATCGTTTCAAGTGATTCTTCTTAACATAATTTGTCACGGTTAGTCTGCGGTTGAAGTCTGCGGGTGAAGACGAAAGTCTACGACCAGTGCGTGTTGTCAGTGATGACTTATGGAACTGAACCGTGGTCGGTCACAATGGGCCTCATCAGAAGGCTTAAAGTCACCCAAAGAGCAATGGAGAGGGCAATGCTCGGAGTTTCCTTGCGTCATCCAATCAGGAATGACGATATCCACAAGAGAACCAAGGTTACCGACATAACCCGAAGGATTGCCAAACTGAAGTGGGCACATTGCTCGTAGAACAGATGGTCGATGGGGCCGAAAAGTTCTGGAGTGGCGACCGCGTACCGGAAGACGCAGCGTTGGAAGGCCTTCCACAAGGTGGACCGATGACCTGGTGAGGGTCGTTGGTAGCCGATGGATGCAAGACGCACAGGACCGGTTGTTGTGGCGACACTTGGGGGTGGCCTATGTCCAGCAGTGGACGTCTTTCGGCTGATATGATGATGATGATGATGATGATGATGATGATGAGTCTGCGGTTCCATGGCTAAACGTGGGTTTCTTTACTGCCATAACTTGGTTTCCATAACGATGTGAGCTAGCAGTTAGTAGAACCACAGATTAATATTTAATCGGCTGTGAATAACTTTAGATAATTGAGATTTATATGAGAGAACGATATGACTATCCGACTTAAAAAAATCAAGAGGTTTTCAATGTGAAACGTGATATATGATGTATGGTATTTATTTTGTAAATAGGTTATAATTAACAATTTTACACGTCTTTATTCTTGGTAATTTTAAACTAGATGAGGCCGGTGTTTCGGAGCTAACTACTCTGAGAAGAAACACCGAAATAAACTCAGTCAACAAAGTTTATTTTTAAAGTCCTTACAATGATACATTATACAGTATACAGTCTTATTACAAAAAGCGGTTTAACTAAAAACCCAGGTTTAAACTTCTAATAACAACGATTTAGGTTTAGGTCTAAGAAGATCAAGGTTTATTTATGTTTTGTAATACGGACAAATTTAGACCCTGGTTTTGCAGATAAGCCTGGACTTGATAGGGTTTAAACCAAAGTTTATTTAGCTTTTTGTAATGAGACCGTATACGGTCTTATAAAATTTATGCGCATAAAAGACAACTATTTGATAATAAGCTAATGATTAAATTAATCTAGGAGTGTTAAAAATATTGCGAATTAGTTATTTTGCATGGACATAAACTAAACATGTTGTCAATTGCAGTTTTTTTTCGTAACACTTTAATGTCGTTTTAATAGCGAATAATACGCCAACGTAGGTACGTCTGACGAAACGTGAAATCCTCACGCGTAATATGAATTCATCATAGCCATCACAAGAATAACTAAGTTCTTTAATTATTTAGCGAAGTGTTGAATAGCCTCTTGTTGTGCCAATTTTAAAGGATTTGAAGAATAAACTTGTTAATAATATTACCTATCTTCGTCCAAAATATTAATATTTTACGTGATGGACCAACAAAAGAGAAAACGGTCTAAGAACTGGAGTACCTACCGAGGAAAAAGTAATTCAACATGAATAATATTCATGTGCTTCATTCAAATCATACGAAAACCATGTAGGTGGTCGTTTGAGGAAAACACCACATAGAATTGACTAGCCCCACCCAGACAGAGCAAGCATTTGTCAGTCATCGTGTAGCTCAACTTAGAACTTTAAGGAACCCAGAGTAAGGACATTTGGGTAGGCCGCATAAAGAACTCAAACTGACACGTACAAGCTATTTTCCTGTACTAAATAATTCCCTAAAATATACTTTTTTATGAGACACAAAATGTCACAATATTATTAATCATAATAATTGCGCAGATTACCCTGTACCCATATCATTCATTGAATCGCTAAACCGCCGCCAATTGTACAGCTAAAAGGCTAAACACACAGGGGCTTAGCGGAAAAAAAATTCGGAAAAAGGATAATCCCTACAAACAAACGTAATAAGTGATAGCTTTATTAATGACCACTTTGCTACTGTGTTCCAGTAATCGGATCAAAGAAATTAGAGCAAAAAAACAAAAATGTTTGTGCCTGAAATAATAGGAGTAATCTGATTTAAGTTGAGAATCTTTTCGTATATAATGCGATGATTTGGCAACTCTTATTTTGTATCTAGCGCCGCGGCCGCGACTTTCTACGCACATATCCCGTTTTTTTTCGTTCCTGTAGGAATTGCCCGTTCCCGTATAGCCTATAATAGCCTTTCTCATGAATGTGCCTATCATAAAATACAAAAATAAATTTCCAAATTTGATTTCAGTACCAGAGATTAGCGCGGTCAAACAAACAAACATCAGTATTGTTATATTAGTACATATAGAGTACCTGGATGACCGACCTTGCTCGGTTTGTTTTGGTAAACGTTTTCTATAAATAAAACCTAGCTAGATCGTCGATCGCCCCCGAAACCCCCTGCATACTAAATTTCATGAAAATCGTTGGAGCCGTTTCCGAGATTCAGATTATATATATACATCTATACAAGAAATGCTCGTTTTGCTTTAATTTACTACTTTGGTGTGTGGAGAGTTCGACAAAATGTACTAAAAAGCTGTTTTTAGGGTTCCGTAGTAAAACAAGACAAGGGAACCCTTATAGTTCGCCATGTTCGTCCGTCCGGTCGTCCGATCGCGGTTTTACTCAGAGACTACTGCTGGTTTAAACTTTAATTTGGCGGGGTTATAGATATTAATCAAGACTACAAATTTGTAAACCAAAATCTGTTTTTTTTTTTAAGTTCAAACAAAAAAAAATATACAACATATAAACATAACATAACATATTTTTTTTTGTTGTTTTTACCATCGTGTGGCCCAGTGTGGAGTTTCTTTGGATAGGTATTTCAAAATGATTGTATCTTCAGACCATTTTTCGATTCAGAGATCCGTTTGCAAAATATTAGGCTACAGGTTCGCTGCCACCCACGCACCGGTGCGTGGAGCACTGCCCAAGTGGGGGGCCAACCACGCACCGGTGTGTGTTGGCGCCAAGTAAAGTTTATAGAATCAAATAAATCTGGCATCCGGCGTGGGACGTTGTGTTTGAATTGGCACTGTGCTTAAAATTTCAAAAATTCGTCACGTATTTGTGTTTTTTTCGTATCTTGAACGGTTTTGTTTAAAAGTGGAAATAACATGGCCTTGCGGTTGAACTTATATTTTGTAGGTGGCAGCGAAACTGTGCTAAGACTCCGCTGTCCGTCCGTCTGTCTGTCCGTCTGTCACCAGGCTGTTTCTCATGAACCGTGATAGTTAGACAGTTGACATTTTCACAGATGATAACTCAACTTTCAGTGATGCTCGCCTTTGTACATGAAATTTATTATGGCTGTTTTATAATATAAGTTGTTTTGTTGAACAATAAAGAATTATGAATTATGAAATACTAAAAACAGAATAAAATAAATATTTAAGAGGGCTCCCATACAACAGACACGATTTTTTTGCTGTTTTTATAGATACGTTGTACGGAACCCTTCGTGCGCGAGTCCGACTCGCACTTGGCCGGTTTTTAGATATGTGAACTATATCCATAACAAGTTAATGAGTTATCGTCGAAAAACTTATGAAATGTACAACTGAACTGTGTGAACTGGATAAATAAATATTTCATAAAAGTACCACCACTTCATAACTGGTGACAGATTACAGACATCTGACCAACCGTTACGACTGTCAAGGATGTACAAATGACAGCCGGGACTACATTTTATTTTTATTATTTGCTGTAGCATCGGCAATAGAAATTTTACACACTATGTGAAAATTTTAATTGTCTATTACGGGTCATGAGATAGACATACCGATGGACAGCGGTGGCTTAATAAGAGGCTTCCATTGGTAACTTTTCCGGTACGGAACCCTAAAAAGGTAAGAAAAACGTTATTACATTCCGCTGTTCACCTGCCAGAGTTCCGACCACAATGGAATCCAGTACCTATCAAAGACTGGAATCCGCCGCGTTTGATATTGGCCAACCAACTGACGTTAGCTGTCAGTTAGCTGTCAATGGAAAATGGATCGGCCTGATCGTGACCCACTGCAGGATAATGACGTCTCCTCATTCGGAGAAGTAATGAGTATTGATCATTTCGAATTGGTGGTTTCTACAATAGGGAACGTGCAAAGCGTAGACTATGCCACCTAGCGTTGTAAATTCGAAACTTTTACCTCATAGATACTTAACGCTGGCGTTTCTGTGCTTGCACCTTTTTTTTTTAAGAATGGGAAATCATCAAATGACTTCTTCCGCTCTGGGTGGAACGGAAGGGCGTGTCAGACTCTTACTGACTAAAACCCATCCGTGTTCCTTCTAAAGCCCTTTGCGTTCCAGGGCCGCGGTGACTATTTCGAACAAATTCCGCAACCCTGGCAGGCTCTGGCTCTAGCGGGCCCCGTCTCCTATGCTGACATCTCTTTCAGGCGCACGTGAAACACAACGCGCCATCGACCCGGGCCTCGTGGTGATCGGACAGCAAGCCACCCAACGCTCGCCGTCCGCAGGCCCGCGCCTTTGGTGGCTGGGGATCGCCCTGCGACTCCCGACGCCCGGGGCGTCTTCTCCTGTAGCGGCGGTTGGGGCGAAGGCCTTGACTTCCCTCAAGTTTTTATCTCGAGAGTATTATCCCTTGGGATAATTGTCGACAATCACGCGGGCGGAGCCGCGGGCGGTAACTAGTAAAAAATTAAGTCCACACAAAAAATAACTGTGGCTCATTTTTTAAAACGCATGAAATATCACCAGGCATTATGGTAACTACAGATAAAACTACCCAGCTCCCGTTCTGGCCATTAAAGTGAACCGTAAAACCTAACGAGACAATATACAATGTTACCACTAGTTATTGTATGAAACAGAGAAAAAACGCTAACATTTAAATAATGACTTTGTTTACGATTGCGGTGACACCATGAATGAAAATTAGAAGGTCAATGAAATATAAATAAAACCGGCCAAGTGCGAGTCGAATAACAAGATTAGTTCGGACTCTTTGTTCGAACCATGTCATACAATAAATCTGTTAGACATAAAATAGAAGTATACACGACAACAAGCATTTCAAAGTCAAAGTCAAAGTCAATTCATTTATTTCAACTAGACCATTAAAATGCACTTTTGAACGTCAAATTTACAGTTTAAAATTAAAATATAAGTGACTAGTTGTCCATTCGCAAAAAGTAGATTCTTATGGAGAAGAACGGACAAGAAACTCCACAGTTACTCTTTTCAAATATAAGTTTTTTCAAATATAAATAATTGTATTTGAACCAAATACAATTATTTGAAGTTTCTTTAATAATGCTTATGCATTATGTAAAAACTATCTAAACGCCTAGTTGGCACTTCGCGTGACCCTAGCGCTGGCTTATACCTCGGACAGAGGATAAGCATTGCCATATAACGTGGCAATGCCGCCAGTCTTTTGTTCTCACTTCCAGTCGACACCGATGCGAACGAATTTTTGACACCATTTTATAGTTAGGAGTTTTTATTTTTATTAAAAGTGTATATTATAGTTTAGATTTTCCTACCCCTGCTGTTATTTTGTAATTAATTTCGTTGCGGGACCAAAGATAGTTAAATCATCGTCGAGCTTCATTGGCGTTTTCTGGTGGTCGCCACTGTCAATTATGGCTTTCAAGAGTAGCAGTGTTTGGAAATAGTGTGGCGGGCTTTCCCAAAAAATAAGTAATTTTAGTATTTCAATTTTAGTATTGCCAGTCAGTCGGGCGTCATGCCATAGACAACTGCTGCACTGTATTCTGTTTTGTCTATGGTGTGACCAGAGACACGTTTTAATTAATGCCCGGTCCTGACATGGGCTTTATGCTTGGACATTTATTTTTTTGTTATAATTGTAATCGATAAGTTTTTAATTTTAAGTGTCTCTGAGCGTTTTTTCCGGCAGAATAAACTGATTTTCTTTCTTTTCTTTCCTTCTATTTAAAACATAGAATGTATATATTTTCTTCAAAATAAAAAAAAATCTTTATTCTATCTTTGATTCAGCGATTGTTGAAGCCGTCATCTATACCTATCTATGTGAGTTTGATCTCGTTACAACGTTGTTTGAAGTGGCTCTTCTGTTCAAGTGCCTTCATTGTTCTCTTGTCACGGATTTCAGATTGGCAAGTTGATTTGAATGTAAAGTGAATTTTATATTGTAGATTTTAAGAGGTAATTGTGCACGTTAGAGGAATGGAGACTCATTCAGCTCGTTTGTCGTTTGAAATACTGGTGTTTTCAAAGCAACCCTGAAAAATAATTTTATGCGTTGTGACAAAACTTTTTAAGACATCTTGTATGATTGCTGTAGTGTTCACTATGATCACTAGTTTAGGGCTTAGGGTGTTAACTAAGTACTCTCAATACTCAATGTTGGCACGTGCCACGATTATGAATGCGCCATCACTTATCTGAGCCATACATTTATTTGTGTATACCACAGGTGCTATACCCAAAAGTGTTCTATATGGTGTCGGATGTAAAAGAATAGCACCATCCCATCACTTCCCGTGGGTGTCGTAAAAGGCGACTAAGGGACTCACCAGAGAATGGGCAACAGCATTCTCTGTGCATTGCAACAGCTACACTGCGATCGCCAACCCGCCTGCCAAGCGTGGCGATTATGGCAATTAGGGGGAGGTTACCTTTGGGAGAGGTCTATGTCCAGCTGTGGACGTATTTCGGCTGAAATGATGATGATGATGACCCGAACTAAGTCTTCGCTGTCCTTCCGCCTGTCAGCGTACTTGTATCTCATGAACCGTAATAGGTAACAATTGAATTTGTCACAGAGTGTGTATTTCTATTGACGCTATGATTTATGTTAATAGGTAGACACTTAATCTCGGAAGTACATTCCTTTGTTATAATATCCCGCTTTCACGCGGCAGAAGCTCGTTTCCTATATTTTATTTTTCTAAACATGAAGGTACAATACTGGATGGATGGACAGGGACAGCCAAAGAAAAGATGGATGGATTGTAGTAGGAGTGAAATATGGAAGAAAAGGGAGTTAGTGATATCGTGACGGCTGACAGGACAGAATTGAAGAAAAAAACGTGTTGCGCCGACCCCAAGTAACATGGGATAAGGGCAGGAAGATGATGATGCACAATTATTATAAAATACAGATACCCGTTATTTAAAATGGATATTTATATGTCTCCGGTAAATTGCAAACATCGTAAGATTGTAAAATATTTTTTCTTAATAATAATACACGGATATATTGGAAACTATTAATAATTTGGATGGGATTTATTTTAGACAAAACGATTTTTTCATAATATATCGAGAAATTATAATCTAAAAAAGATTTATTACAATCTTACGGAGCCTGCAATTTTCTGGTGACAGATACATAGGCAAGCATAAATGTATGTAGGTATACGTGTAAAACATCTTTGACGATAATAAAGACAACAAAGTTATGAGCTGCATTCATCACACGGGATTATCTGGTGTTATTACGTCACGGTTATTACGTCATCATTATGTCGTATGGCGCCATACATTCATGTCATATGGCTGTCGTCGGACAAATATGGGAGATTCCTTTGGAGATAATGAGAATGCTTTGTCTAAGATGAACAAGGTTTTATTGTATTTTCCTGGTTTGGTATAACATATAATAAATTATTATGACAGAGCATTAATCAAAGTCAAAGTCAAAGTCAAAACGTTTATTTCAATTAGGCCATTAAACGGCACTTTTGAACGTCATCATTTACAGTTCAGTAAAATAATAGTATAAAATTAATAAAGTGACTCTACTGTCCATTCGGAAAGGTAGATTCTTATAGAGAAGAACGGACAAGAAACTCCATAGTTACTCTTTTCAAATAATGATTTTACAAAATTTGGTATACAAAAATTAATTTAATATTATGTGAGGATGATGCACCCAGAGTATGCTACTTATAAGAACAAAGTATTACCAACAGAGGTAAACTTACAGTGTTGTAGCTGGGAAGAAAAAGTGGCGCAACAAACTCGGGAGAGTTTGTTGCGCCACTTTTTCTTCCCATTGCATTCCGAGAAATTGTGGACTGACATAAAATGGCAACCAATCAGAGCACAAGTCTACAATTTATCCGGTTTCGTGTGATAGTAAACCTGGAAACAAGGCTATTGGTTTGTTCAGATACGAGCTCACGCCAACAAAGACCAATGAGCGGCCAATTTTCCAATTTAACTATCAAACCAAAACAGATAAATTGTAGACCAAAGTGCTGATTGGTCGCCAGTTCATGTCAGTCCACAATTTCTCGAACCGACACGGAGAGACTATCAAATTTTGATGCGTAAAAAAGTAGGTATTCCAAATGCTCAGTTGACAATTTATCGAGAGTTTACAATCTCTCAAGTTATTTTATAATCATACGGAGTTTGCCATTTTCCGGTGATTTATAGATTGTTCAGATTATTAGTATGCACTACTTGACCAAATAAACTTTGCCTGAAATAGTAGACACGTCTTGAAAATTTTCTTTTTATATCGATGTATTACCTCACCACTAGACTTTGCAATTTCTTTCTAACTCCAAGAAGATTTCAGATTTCTCATACATTGTTGAAAAGTTGAACTCTCTAAAATTCGTCGGTGCGAGACATTGCGGAAAGTTTTGAGAGATGTAGAACTTTGATCAAGATGAGCACACATGTACTTATGAGCTGGTTACATTCACTTGTTTCTGAAGTACCTAGGTATTCAAATAATGAGTGTATGGGAATCTAAACAGCTGCCATTAGTGATTTCTTCTACAGCTGTTAATAAGTTTGTAGAGAAAGTCATGTATTTTTCCGCTGTTTTCGAAAATCGGAAGACGATACCGACGGTAACGGTGTAAATCTGTTAATTTCCACTTGAGATATGGACATGTGTAATGCGGGAATACCTGTCAACACTCATTAGTCGGCACTATACACTTGTTTATTGTACGTACGTCCAGAGCTGTGAAAATAGGGTACTTTCCTGAAAAAAATCTAATTAGTCCGATAGAAAGATTTCCTAAAAATATTGGATGTTTTTTTAATTTTTACACTTAAACAAAAAAAGTGCGCTGAAAACTCGCATTACGTCATGTTTTTAGTGACGCCGCCAGCGCCCCCTCTTGGACTTTGATGAATTTTATCTTTGTAATTTTTATCGATTAAGAATGGCAAAAAATTCGTGTTTTTTTTTTTTTTTTTTTTTATTTAATATGGGTTTGCTCTTGACTCTAGTCTAGGTCATAGATGACAGAGACAAAGTCGACGATGGAGCGAGCTTACCCAGAAGAAGCCTGTTCACTCTAATTTTGAAGAGATTAGGGTTGTATGTAGAGTTCCACTCCTTTGCTGTGCGCATTATAAAAGACGTTTGGAAACGTGTCCAATATTTTTTGAAAATGAAACGGTTGGAAAGAATTCAGAAAGTCATACGAGTACAACTCGACTGGCACAGTTGATTTTCGATACTATGTATATATTCAATTATTCATATATAGAATCGAAAATAAACTATGAATGAGTATTTATTTATATACATACTCATTTACAGGATCACGTTGATTTCTTTCATTAGTACATTTAATATAGGAAAAACTAAAAAATAATGAAAATAACTTCTTTTTTTCGTGTCTTTGGTACTGACCACGTTGATAGCAGGTTCAGACTTTCAGAGGCATTCTTCAGACCATCATGGATGCAGGTGAGTGTACATTTGGGACACTCAACTGCATCCATGATGATGATGATACTTCAACCAATGACGTTTTACGAGTTACTTGTTTTTTTTTCTTTTCAGTTTTTAATAAAGCTCATTTTTATTACGGTTTGGTTTACTTGTGATACAGTCGGGTTTTTTTATTGAGTGTGGGTAACGCATCTATAGTTTATATATCATTGACTCCAACAGATTGAGACCGCATTCGCACTGTCTGTTGGATGTACCTTCTGATAATCCACCATTTCGTCAAGATATTTATGTTTGCAGCGGCATTCCTGGGTACGCAATCAATAGAGCTCTCTATTTATGTGTCACCGGAAAATTGCAGATTCCGAAAAAAATACTAACATGTATTACTAACATAGTATTTAAGTTTTTATGTATACTACACTGTCACACTGTGACATAGAATCGATATCGATATGCACAGTAGTTCACCATCGGGAGGCATGTGCTCTTTGAGTTCCAAATTTACGAAATCGTGAGAAAAATTATTTGAGAAAAAAAAATGTGTGAGTAACAAAAAATGTTTCCTTTTTCAGGTAAGTTACGCGATTTAGGAGAAACAGCAGTCATTGTACCTGAGTAAGATATTCTTTATAAGTTACTTGAAGTACAAACGTGATATCAAACTTGAATTGGTATTACAATAAATTATTGATGTGTAACATCTTTCCTCTCGCTTTCCTGCAATTTGTGGGAGTGATTTCGTGAAATGGGACGGAAGTGTGTAACAAGAAGATGAGGAAGCGCGCGCTATTTGATTTGACCAATGAGCGCGCCCTATTCGATTTGACCAATGAGCGCGCGCAGTGGTTTAGTTGGCTCTCAGTTGGTACTTTCAATGTTAATGTTGCTTTTTACCAAGGTGAGACGTCAGATGTAACACATCCTATGCGACTACCTACTGTAAGACTCGCTCGTTTATACATATTATATCTAACCTGAACCGTCCCACTGCTGGGCAAAGGCCTCCCTCGTCTGTGCTTCTTGCCAAGTCGTGAGGAAGACATCCAAGTCGTCCCGCCATCTTCTGCCACGGTCCTGTCTCGCGACTTCAGAGCACCAATTCGTCGTACGCGCATATCCCGTTTATTCCCGTCCCCTTAGATATTTTGGAAAATGCTCTTAGTGCTCCCATACACTCCTCAAGGACCTACATGCCAAATTTCAGCTTTTTACGGCCAGTAGTTTCGATTGAGCGTTGTCTGTCTGTCAGTCACTCAGTCAGTAACGGAAGAATTTTATATAAATACCAGCTACCGCCCGCGACTTCGCCCGCGTTAATGTCGAAAATTATCCCAAGGGAACATACTCCCTGAATGAAAAGTATCATATGTGTTATTCCAGACCATAATCTACCTCTGTGCCAAATTTCATCAAAATCCATTCAGTAGTTTTTTCGGGAAAAAGTAACAAACATACACACACACTCACAAACTTTTGCCTTTATAATATTTTTATGAGCTTGGGGTTCTTGACAATAAAAACAGCCGATTCAATAACCAAAAATGACACTTTAATTAAAAACACTAATTACAACTTTAAAGTCACTAATTATAAAACACAACTTCCCACTGATCACTTTAATCGCACTTGAAGATCGCTTCCGAAGTATTCGCTTGTATCGCAAATCCAATACTGACTCGGCCGCGGAATACGCGCTCCTTATATGGGTCAGTTATTTCTAGAGACTTCTATTCTCGAAACATCTGGAAAGTACTCGTAACTACCGCTGCCGACTGAACAGATATCGAGAAGTGTAGAAAGTTCTGGCAAAGAAATGTCTAGAAGGTACTTGACTCTACTAGTTCTGCTACTCGATACTAGAGAGCGCTAGTAGTAACTTAATGTACCCGACATTAATTCTAAAATATAAGCGGCGGAAATATAATAAACTTATTGGTAGTTATATTTTCGAGCCGTTTGGGGTTGAAACTCTCGGATCGTGGGGTCCGAGTGCGCTCTTGCTTAAAGTTAGTTGACACTTCACGTGACCCAAGGGCTGGCTTTTACCTTGGTCAAAGAATAAGCATTGCCATAAAACGTGGCAATGCCGCCAGTCTCTTGGGTACACTTCCAGTCGACAGCGATGCGGATGAATTTTTTGTCGCCATATTTTAGGGTTAATTTAGTTAGGGAGTTTATATTTTAATTTATTTAAAGTACTCAAAAAATAATTTACATCTTTAGGTATGTATCAGTTATTTAAAATGATGAGAAGGTATCCTTTCCATGTCAAAATAATATTTTCAAAATAAGATAGAAATAATAAATGTTGCTGCATTTGTGCCAAATCCAATTCATTACCAGGTAATTGACAGTTTACACAAGAATATTACTCAACCTCATTACGCATGTTCTTTCAAATAAAACTATAGTTTTATTACTTTCAGGAATTTGGCGTGTAGATAAGATATGAATAAACGATTCGTTAAACCTTAGTCAGGCAGGCCAAAGATTGCTTTTGAATTTAGAAGAAAATAATTAATCACTTGAAAACAAAGGTCAAAGCATATACCGTATACCAATTTCTAGTTGACACCAAACCAAAACTTTTTAACAGACTGGCCATTTTATGTTTTTTTTAATTACTTTTTTACTCTGTTTAATAACTTTTTATTTAGTTTTTTCTTTGGCAACTGACCCGAAGATTAGATTCCACTGTAGCGGCATCAATGCCGCCACATGAAAAACTAAGAAACGAAATTTGTACGGCAACAAAAAGAACCGCAGCACCATCTACGACGAACTAACATCGAAATCCTGCATCTCGCAAGCAAAGTTCTCCGTGCGATTTGAACATATACAACAGTCCGAATATCAACTATCGGGCAATTGCCCAAAAGACACAACAACCGTCCGGTTCGGAGATCCCCCTTTTTCGGTGGAGGTATGCGGGACTTTACTCTGTGTTCCGCATATCACTATTCTGCCAATTTTATTTAAATGATTGTTAGTGTAATTCTGAGACATTGTCATTTTGACAAATACGTCGATAACGCAGCAAAACTGTCGGTCGATTCTGTAAACATGTCAAAAGGAGCTGTCAGTCTATACAATCAAGATGGCACGTGATCACGGAGTGAGCTGTCATTCCATCTTGATTTGACAGCTCACCTCGTGATCACTTCACCCAAGCCTTCACTTCGACATACATATTTACAGAATCGACCGGCAGATTTTATCGTGAACGGAGCTTCCAAAGACGTGGACCAAGGTGACCTATTTTTACCGTGACTGTATATATGTATATCCACTTTAAAAATAAATTTTGAGACAGTTATAGCACTTATCTGCGTACGGAGAAATTTATTATAATGTGTTAAACATGCTAATTAGAAATGTAAGACATGTCAAATAAAATTATTGTCCAACCATCTTTGTAAGTAACATATTTTTGATATTATTAACTAATATTAAAAGTGCGTGTTCGTTTGTTTGTTACGCTATCACGTCTAAATAGATCGGTCCCTGGACACGGTTATAGGCTACTGCTTTTGCGAATATTTATATAAACGCGAGCAAAGCCGCTGACAGAGGTTGTTTTTTTTTCAAGTTAGACCACTATCACACCGAATAGTAAGCAAAGCAAAATTAGACATTTCACTGGAACCGCTTTTAAAAAAAAAAAAAAAACTTTGCCCCACACTAGTAATTTTTCCTGTATCGTGGGTGCGTTTAAAAACATATAAACTCACATACACCAACAGCCATCCCCGGAACAACTATCTGTAGGTCATACAAATATCTGTTCCGAGCGGGGATCGAACCCGTGACACGCAGCGCAGTAGTCAATCGCTCACTCTCGCTGGCCTTATGTGGACGTGTCATGCGCCAACATTTAAAACTCCACTCACTTACTCGTTATACTCACTCAGTGCATAAATCACACCAAATAAGTCCAAATAAGTCATAGATTTGGCACAATAGCGTAACTGCGACATCATTACTTACAATTTGTGGTCTGACAGCCGGGCCAACCCTCGGCAGACCTTCTATTTACACATAGGTACATAAATACCTACCTACGTACCAAGTTTCTAGATCGATTCCAACCTTGGCCTTTTTCCATTAACCTTATCATATTTTTTGTACTTTTTTATCGCATAAAGTCAAAGTCAAAGTCAATTCATTTATTTCAACTAGACCATTAAAAGGCACTTCTGAACGTCAAATTTACAGTTTGAAATTAAGAGCGTAAGAACAGAAATGAAAACCACATTGTTCAAAGCATTATGTACATCTTTCTACACGAGCAGCCTGTGGGTTACAAACACGCGCGGGCAGTACAGCGCCTTGCGTGTGCAATATAATAATGCATTCAGAGTGCTGATAGGGCTGCCCCAATTCTGTAGCGCATCAGGGATGTTCGCCGTGTCACAAGTAGACTGTTTCTACTCTACTATGCGAAAACGGTGCACATCCCTGGTGCGCAGGGTTCGGGCTAGTTTCAGCGGCATCCTGAGGGCATTCGCGCAGAGGTTCGATTGTCAGTACCTGAACCATTGCTGTGTGGTTCACTTACTGAGCAATCGAAACCAGTAATATGCATGTTTGTGGTATTTTTACGTGTGTGTGTTTTTGTTATTATTTTATAATGTGTAATGTGTGTGCTATGATCCATGTTGGTCGACATAAACGTTTATTATTATTATTATTAAAATGCATGAGAGAGGTTGGTCCACACATATCCGGGCCGTACCCGGGACGTGGCCGGGCCGTGGTAATTCTGAATCTCGAACACATATCAGTGCCCGTTTCTTTTTTGGATGGGAAATTATCAAATTCGTCCAAAAAAACCTAACCTACTGAAATTTTAAATATTTATTAACAGTTTTTTTATTTAATTTAATATGGGTTTGCTCTTGACTCTAGTCTAGGTCATAGATACCAGAGACAAAATTTCACTCTAATTTTGAAGAAATTAGGGTTGTATGCGTTCGGAAACACAGACGCAGGCAGAGAGTTCCACTCCTTTGCGACTGAGCTGCGAATGTGAGAATTGGCCCTCAGGGCAAGGATGTTATGAATTGAATTTTCGATTAGCCACTCAGCATTCTATGATTCTGATATGAGTTCGTTTTAAAATTCCTTATTAATTTCCATTTATCCTAAAATTATAAAAAAACACTTTGCCGATTGCGCTTCGATATATATGTTAAACTGTCGATATCTCTTGTCATTGGCTGTCACATACTTACAAAATCTTCGGAAACCTCCATAAACAGAGATTATTGCAATTCAACTAAAGGTTTACGAGAAGCGAGTGCCTTAAGCCATTACCCCTCGTGAACCAGAAATATTTTTCGGGCGATAAGTCTCCAATTGGGTACATTATAGAGGTATTATAACCCTTCGGTTGCCAACGCGACGTTGCCAAGAATTTAATGTACCGACTACCGTCCCAAGTATGATATAATATACCTGGCATTGTTGCCGGACTATTGTCAAATGTCCGGTCATAGGGACGAATTTATAAAATTCTTACGTAAAACGGGTATTGAAACTCACAATTTTTGCCTTATTGAGTGCTAGCTTCGGCCAGCGACTTCACCTGCGTGAATGTCAGAAATGATCCCAAGGATACTATTCTAGACTATAATCTATACCTGTGACAAATTTTATACAGATCCGTTCAACCGTTCTGGCGTGATTGGGTAACAAACATCACATCCTAACTTTCGCATTTATAAGAAAAAGTAGTGAGATTCATAATTAAGGCAGGCCCGTACGAGGAATGTTGATACATATTTTTGGGGTTCCGAAATTACTTATCGAAAACGGAGCGCTTAAGGATCACTCGTGTTTCAGTTTGTCTGGCTGGTTGGATGTCTGTAAGTCCGTTTGTCACAACCAATTTTCTCCGAATCTACTGGACTCTCTGACTCACTTTTTTTTTATAAATATGTACAGAAGTACGTTCTTCTGTGACGTTCTTGGTCGTATTTAAGGATGGTGTTCTATTTCAGATATGCAGTAAAGATAGCGTTCAAGTATTACGTAACGCAATTTTTGACGATTAACATGGTGGGAGGGAGGGTCAAGACCCTCTCTCCCCCCATGTTACGCGCCGTAACGTATATCTGTACCCCCTCCCCCTCCATAAACGTTACGTATCATCCAAGTGACAATTTTTACCTAAAAGTCACAATTATGTCTACTACTCTCATGTTACCAAATTTTTTAATTAATAAGTGTCATTTCAAGAAAAATATTGATGTTTATTTTTGTTTGGCAAAATGAGTACTGTTTAGTGACGGTGTAACTCGAAAATATGTTTAGTGAGCAAGCGTTAAATAAAAAAAAACAATGTTACGTAACGCATTGTTCGAACACCCCTCCCGGCCTGTAACGCATCGTAACGTTTTACAAGACCCCCCAAATTGCTAGCCCCCCATATAGACTTTTTCAAAAAACCCGAAACTTTTTAAACAGTCTGATGCAGTTGATGGCATTTATTTTAGTTCAATCTCTGAATTGATGCTACCAACTGCACCCAGACTGCTATCGTTTTTTGGGGTCGAGTATCTTGAAAAACGTAATTTTTAGGGTGCCGTTCTCAAAGGGACCAACGGAACCCTATTACTATATCCGTCCGTTCGTCCGTCTGTCTGTCAGCGAGCTGTAAGTCAGGAACCGTAATAGGTAGACAGTTGAAATTTTCACAGATTGTATGAATCACAAATTAAAGGGGGCTCCCATACAAGAAACGTGTTTTGTTCGGTTTGTGGTACGGAACCCTTCGAGTGAGAGTTCGACTCGCACTTAGCCGGTTTTGATTTTCACCATTAATTTTTACTATATTTCAGACACAGAACACCATTCTTAAATTTAACCATGCAGTTTTGAAACAAAGCTCCAAAGTTCTTATAGGATTTCCTTTAGATTACAGGAACCCGTAGGCACCTTAGAGTTAAAAAAAAATTTGCTCCGAATACCAACAAGTTCTCATAAATATAGTCAAGATAACATCGCCTTTAACCAGCCTAAAATAAAGGACAAACAATACTTCTATTTCTGTACTCTCACATTTAATATTCAATATGTAAATAAAAGGTCCGGATATAGGCGGCGTGAAAGCTTAGTATTCCAGGCTTAATATTCCATTAGTGTGGTTTTGGACAAACCTGACACATCCCTGTCTAGCGGTTTCTAAAATTACGTCATCGAAATATTTCGGGGAACAATGATAAAAAAGATTGAAGATAGAAATTTAATGTGTAGTTTTTATGTTTTTAAATATGTTGTACTAGAACAGAAACGTCTAGGCGCAAAAAAAGTAAAAAAAAACTCCCGAAAAATAGAACTCCACTTTCCTAACGGCGCGGCGGCCGCCATCTTGTTTTTTCTTTTAAAAAATCGTATCTTTGTCACTTGGACACTTAAGACTAACGTAAATCTGTCCAGCTGTTTAGACTACAGGACAAGGCCAAAGAAAACGACATTAAGGTGAAAGCGCCAGGGTAGCCCGCGAAATTTAAATTTTCATGTTTTTTGAATTTGACAGGTCAGTGTCAGGTTACAAATATAATAATTAAAATCATCAATACAATTCTATCATTCATGTAACTCGATTAAATGACTTTTTTATGAAATAACCATTCAATCGAGTTAAATGAACTTAGAGGATTGTATTGACGATTTTAATGATTATAATTCTGTAAATATTTATTTACAGAATTATAATCATTAAAATCACACACTTATTTAAGTGTTACGGTCGCGAGTCATATTTTGTTCAACAAACAGCCTGCCACTGACTTGAATATTGCAAAAAAACATAAGAAAATTTGAATTTCGCGGGCTCAGACGCCAACACATCAAGTTACAACAATCTGTCAAATTTCTTTATTAGATTTTCAACTTTATCGCAATGGTTCAAGGTTGATTGGGAAAATTTGACAGTTTCGGGTAGCTTGATGTGCAATTAATAAATGCTCTCTCTAGTCGCTTCCAGCAACGTGATTCCATGTTCTATATACACTTGGTTGCACCCAAAAGTCTTAATATTCTGCTATTGTACATTTTGCGGTTTTCATAGAATTTTAGCTTCAGATTTATGCTAAATGTGGTCCCAAGTAATGCTTTGGCAGTCCTTTGCACGGAAAATCCGCAAATAATATATTTTAGTGTCTGCTATTTTGAGAATTTAAAGGGTTAGGTACGAAAGAAGTATCGTGCCATCCTGTTTTATTAAAAGTCGTTCTTTTTAAACCGACTTCAAAAAAAGGAGGAGGTTCTCAATTCGTCGGAAACTTTTATTTTTTTCAAGTATGTTCCCCGATTACTCGAAGATGGCTAGACCGATTTAGTTTTTTATTTTTGTTTAAAAGGGTATACTTCCAAGGTGGTCCCATGATCAAGTCAGGATCTGATGATAGGATCCTGGAAAGAGAGAGAGAACTTCTTCAAATTTTATAGGCACACTTGAAGCGATTTAGGTATTTTTTGGAAGAATAATTTCTCGGAGTGGTCCCATTTCAATTTGGTGAAGATCTGATGAAGAACTCCGGAGATAGGCAACGGAACTCCTCAACAAATTATAGCAAATGGACGGGGATTGCTGAAATCTCATGTGTATCTATTGTTTACACCAGTTCATAACATAACATCACGATGGTACGCTGTGAAGGGATAAGCACATGTCATGACAGGAAGTCGGTGTCAAAAAACGAAAAAACAACAAAATACACCGACTGCCGAAATTAAAGTTATTTTATACTTTGTAGTGTTTTTATTTGGAAGTCGGTTTTATTTTTTTGTTAAAAGTTATTTTTCTTGTGCTTTTCTTTGGCTCATTGTAGGTATATCATATTGAACACCTTAAGTATTTGCAGACAGTGGAGAATTACACATAAGGCACTTGGGCACTTTAAAAAGGCACAATTTTGTCTAGTCCCCTGAAATTTGAGTTTTTTTTTTAAATAAATAGACACGTATTCTATCAAATTATAAATGAAGGCGTATGGTGCGACTATGTCTGCCTTTCTCCTTGTTTACAGTATGGCTGACTTAAGTCCAAACTAAAACCTGTGGACATAGATTTGACGGGCCTATTGGTCAAGTGGTTAGTGAACCTGATTGCTAAACCGGAGGTCGTGGGTTCGATTCCCACCCAGGACAAATCTTTGTGTGATGAGCATGATCATTTGTTCTGGGTCTGGGTGTAATTTGTCTATAATATGTATGTATTTAGAAATATATAAGTGTGTTTATCAGTTGTCTGGTAGCCATAGCACAGGCTCTGCCTAGTTTGGGATCGGATGACCGTGTGTGAGTTGTCCCAAAATATTATTATTATTATTTAAATAGTTGTGGTGGGGCCATCCGAACGTTTGCTTATATCTATGCGTTCACTAAACACACATGGCATTTTTAATGTTCTGCGCCATCTTGCGCACACAATCGCTCTCTCGACCGAATCGTGGCTGAAGAAAAACACGCGGTTTGCCTTATCTTACTAGATCGATGCCTATGAACTAATTATAGTATTTCAAGATTTATTCCGAAGGGTAAAGTAACTAATACGAACATGACACCATCCACTCAGTTCCGAAGTCACGACATTATTCAATCTTTCAAAAGTTTCCTCGCCAAGAAAACTTAGTTAGCAGCTACAAAAAACGAGATCTTTCACACATTACTGTCTGTCTAGAGCAGTGGTTCCCAACTTTTATTTGACCCGGGACCACTTTGATTTCTTTGTTGCTAGCAGGGACCAGGAAACAAGAAAAAAAAACTATGTTAAACTAAAGATAAAGTTATATCATATAAATAGATTTTCAAAACTTGTAGTATTGTAGTATGTACTTGTAGTATGCTTTGAAAATAAAATTAAAAAGTGTTGTCATAGGAGACACATTTCTAAAGAAACTTAGAATCAGTTTGCATCAATGACATTTTTGAGGTGAAAAGAGTGAAATTTTAAACCTTTCGCGGACCTTATTTTGGCCCTTGCGGACCACCACAGGTTGGGAACCACTGATCTAGACGGTGTCCAAACGAAGCACTTAATCAGGCTGGGTTCGCGCTTAAAATGACACTTGGAAGATTTATTACCCTTGCTGAAGTCTGGGGAAATTTATGACTATTCGCCTCAAGGCGGAGAACTTTAGTTACCGAGTTGGCGGAAATCTTAGTTGGATACGTTTCTAATGGCACGATTCTTGAATTGCAAGAAGAAAAGGCACTTTTTTTTTATTATTTAATATGGGTTTACTCTTGACTCTAGTCTATGTCATAGATACCAGAGACAAAGTCGACGTTGGAGCGAGCTTACCCAGAAGAAGCCTGTTCACTCTAATTTTGAAGAGATTAGGGTTGTATGCGTTCGGAAACACAGACGCAGGCAGAGAGTTCCACTCCTTTGCTGTGCGCATTATAAAAGACGTTTGGAAACGTTTAGTGCAAATTGGTGGAATAGCAACACGGTAGGGATGGTAACTTGCAGTGCTTCTAGATGTCCGATAGTAGAAGGGGGCCGGTGGAATGAGATCGTGGAGTTCTTGGACACTCTCCCCGAAGTACAATCTGTAGAAGACCGACAAGCAGGCAACCTTGCGGCGATGAGCCAAGCTGTGAAGCTTGGCATCCACCAGTTTTACGTCGCCAATGAGCCTTTTAGCTCTGCGTTCCACCGAGTCAAGCACGGCAAGTTGGTATTTAGATGAGCCATCCCAAAGGTGGCTGCAATACTCCATGCAGGTGTGAGTACTGTGTACCTTAAAGTTTTATTTTTTTTGGGTGTGTTTTTGTCTTGAATGTGCCCTGGTGGTTGGGAGTGTCATGCTCACTCAAAAGTCACTCTGATGGTGGCGCCAATGTGTGATTCATTATTTGGCCCCGTCAGCTGGGATTGCTCATCTCTCAACCGTCACGGTTTTCTTTTATTATATCGCTCATTTGGAGCGACAGTGACACAACTGCAAAAAAATGCGAAACTGACCTAATTACACCAAAATTGCTGCCTGATAATCTACGTTAGGAGTAAAAATGTCACATTTGTAAGTTCAAAAAACGTCCGCTATTTTGTCCGCTAGTCCGCGTTTGGCGCGCGGATTCCGGAAAAAATCTTAAAACTGGCGTAGTGTAAAATTTACAAATTTGCACTTGTGTCACTGTCGCTCCAAATGAGCGATATGTTCTTTGAATTGTTTATGTTTTACTCCGAACACTTTTATCGTGCACGACTTTCAACATCGTTCTCACATATGTATGTATGTTTTCGACAAGAACAATGTAACCACAACTTTGTAACAATTTATTGATTTAAAAGACACAGTGCCAGATAGTAATCTTGCCTGTTCCGTCAAACTGCTGGGCAAGTCTTACACTCCGTTTTCTACACACGTCTGTCCTCTGTCATTGAGCCAGTCTTTTTGGTAGGAGTCCATTTTGTCCCTCCATCTTCATCTTGGTCTGCCGCGTTGTTTCCGAGTCAATCCTTGGGACCCAACCAGTGGTTGTTTTTGCTTACACCCCAACTCACATTCATGAAACGAAAGACATGAAATATTCTCAACTCGTACTGCGTCACAAAACTCAAGTTGCTGGTGTTGGCTACTAAGCTAAAATAGAACTGGGCTGGCAACATCTGCCGCGGATCCGAGGAGCTAAGAGCTTAAGTACAGACGCCAGCACATCAAGCTACCCGAAACTGTCAAATTTTCCCAATCAACCTTGAACCTAATGCTTTGGTGATGAAGTTGAAAATCTATTAAAGAAATTTGTTGTAGCTTGATGTATTTCCAGGGTTGCGGAATTTGTTCGAAAGAGTCACCGCGGCCCTGCAACGCAAAGGGCTTTCGAAGGAACACGGATGTTTTTTAGTCAGTAAGAGCGGAAGAAGTCATTTGATGATTTCCCATACGAATATATGTATATAAAAAAGGGCTAAGGTAACACAATGGATCCCAATCAAATAAAGGAATACAACCGACTTCCAAATAAAAAAAGAAGTCCAAACAAGTCGGTGTTTTTTATTTTTCACTTTTTAGGTACCCCACACACCTTACAACATCACTGGATAGTCACAAGAAAAATAAAACACAATTTCGTTTACATGGATGATATATTCTATTTTCTCCATCAATTTTACACAAAAACACACACACAAACACACCCTAGTTTCACAAACTGCCATAAACACGATTTTCATTTTTCTTCTAATTGTTTTTTTTTTTTTTCTGCTGGGCAAAGGCCTCCCCCATATCCTTCCAGACATTCTTTTTCTAATTGGTTTTATAAAAGAAAAAAATGTGTAACTTATACCTAATTTAGAACAACGAAACGATTGTTAATTAATTGAGGAAGAGCGAAGTTATCCCATCACAAGTATCTTCGGATTACTTTCCGGGAAGCCCCGGTAACTTAATTGTATAGATTTAAGATAATAAACCCTTTTTTTTTAAACTATTGAACCGATTTTGATGAAATTTATAGGACCAATCGGAACGTATATCCTTTCACATGAAAAATATGACAGATCATAAATGACGGAGTTGTTATGGTGAAAAATAAGAAAAAATACAACCGAATTGAGAACCTCCTCCTGTTTTTGAAGTCGTTTAAAGGAAAAGCGCGTTGCCGTAATGCGTGGTGAGAAAACAGGCTTGCTGCACATGTAACTCTGGGGTGCGATTGTGTAAGGCAATCGTATTCATTTGATATTTCAAAACGTACGGTATAATCTGTCAAACGGCTAATTCTAATTGTGTACGGAGTTCATTTATCGATAACGATTGGGTCGTTAATTTTAAACGATGAGTGAATGATGTACAACTTTTTGACACATAATTCGAATTGCGTATGTTTTTTGAGCTCATTGCTAATGTCAAATGATTGCGGTGACTTGTGACTCATGACAATCGTAAATTATAGTGCTCGTAATTAATTGTTTTATTATTTTCTTTGAAAGAAAAGGGTAAGTAATCGAAACTATCGAAAGAAAAAGGTTGGTGGGTTGGTTGGAAGTGAGTCCAACCAAACGTCGTAGTGAATAATGTATAGTGTTTAGTGTTAAATGGAAATAAAATAAAGTGAGTCACAAGAGTTCTTTTTCAGCACAATTTATTGTTAATCCGCGTGATTTTTTAGAATAAAATGGCGCACGCCTACATTATGGGCATGATCGAACGGGAGCGTCGCATGAGACGCTCGCAGATGAGGAGGCAAGAGCTGCGGAGATCATCTATGCCCTGGGACATGCCGGATGGCGAGTTCATCAAGAACTACAGGCTGTCGTTGCCGTTATTTCAACAGCTTGTTGATGAACTCGCACCGTTCGTGCCCCAAAGGCTGAGATCTACAGGGATCTCTGCTGAGCTCAAAGTAAGTCTCCCTTATTAATAAGATATAGAGTTATTTTTAAGATGTAATAACAAAAAATAGCGGCTTTTTTTAATGTTAATTATTGAAATAATCCTAAAAAAATAAAGATTTTCTGAATATTTTGCATAATTAAACGCAATCTTATACGTTTGTATACGATCCAATACGATCGTTCACTCATTGGATGGACAGTTTTACACAATTCGAATTTTTTATTTACGATTAATGACTATCGTATTCATTATTCATCATGAACTAAAGTTAGACAATCGCAGATCAGGGGTGCGATTGTGTAAGGCAATCGTATTCATTTGATATTTCAAAACGTACGGTATAATCTGTCAAACGGCTAATTCTAATTGTGTACGGAGTTCATTTATCGATAACGATTGGGTCGTTAATTTTAAACGATGAGTGAATGATGTACAAGTTTTTGACACATAATTCGAATTGCGTATGTTTTTTGAGCTCATTGCTAATGTCAAATGATTGCGGTGACTTGTGACTCATGACAATCGTGAATTATAGTGCTCGTAATTAATTGTTTTATTATTTTCTTTGAAAGAAAAGGGTAAGTAATCGAAACTATCGAAAGAAAAAGGTTGGTGGGTTGGTTGGAAGTGAGTCCAACCAAACGTCGTAGTGAATAATGTATAGTGTTTAGTGTTAAATGGAAATAAAATAAAGTGAGTCACAAGAGTTCTTTTTCAGCACAATTTATTGTTAATCCGCGTGATTTTTTAGAATAAAATGGCGCACGCCTACATTATGGGCATGATCGAACGGGAGCGTCGCATGAGACGCTCGCAGATGAGGAGGCAAGAGCTGCGGAGATCATCTATGCCCTGGGACATGCCGGATGGCGAGTTCATCAAGAACTACAGGCTGTCGTTGCCGTTATTTCAACAGCTTGTTGATGAACTCGCACCGTTCGTGCCCCAAAGGCTGAGATCTACAGGGATCTCTGCTGAGCTCAAAGTAAGTCTCCCTTATTAATAAGATATAGAGTTATTTTTAAGATGTAATAACAAAAAATAGCGGCTTTTTTTAATGTTAATTATTGAAATAATCCTAAAAAAATAAAGATTTTCTGAATATTTTGCATAATTAAACGCAATCTTATACGTTTGTATACGATCCAATACGATCGTTCACTCATTGGATGGACAGTTTTACACAATTCGAATTTTTTATTTACGATTAATGACTATCGTATTCATTATTCATCATGAACTAAAGTTAGACAATCGCACCTCTGATCCAATACAAAATGTGTGCATCAGCCTTCCTCTCCACATTCCTTCTTTTTCTTTCTTCTTCTCCCTCTACCCTCCTATTTGAATTTGGAATGAACACAGTAAATGTCAATCCAAATTAAAATAAATGCAAACAACCTTTTTGGGTCTTTTTTAAATTAACCTTTTGAACGCCAGAGTATAAATGCATCGGCGTACCCCCCACGCCAGGCCACAAATTCGCCGTACATTTTGTCACATATTTGTGTCGTTTGGCGTACAGGGCACGCACTTGCTTGTCACTTTTATGTGACAATGGCGTTCAAAATGTTAAAAAGCCGAGGTCATATATTGATCAGGGTCGTATTTGAGGCTATTGGCCCAAAATAGCTCGACCTACCCCGATCACTGATATAAATGAACAACAAAGACATTGTCCGTACAAACAAGAGCAGATAGGTGACATGTTCTACGACAGAACTTGTTTGTAGGCGTAGTCTATAGCCACAGCTGCTGACCTTCCCACGCTAATAGAAAGGGTCGGAGGATGCATGACGGCAGCTCAATAGTGAAGCACAATCTTGTTGAATTTTAAGGACTACCTATATTATAAGCGTTTTTACTTCATCACGCCTGCATTCGGTAGGTTTGGTTTTAACACAAACTCATACGTCCTAATTAAAGCGCAGGTCTCACTGCCATCTAGCGAGCGAGCGAGCGAGCTGGCGGGCGATGCGAGGCGAGGTAAAATATATAAACTAAGCGAAGCTATGGCGAGCTAAACTATGTGGGTTCACACCGAAAACTTCGGGCGCACGGGCGAGCGAGCCGAGCAAGCATTGTTTCACCTCTTTTCATACTTTGGTTCACACCGCGAACTACAGAGCTAAGCTACGCTAACGAGGTGAGCGAATAGCAACGCTGGCATCGTCGGTTATTTCGTTCGCATCGTTTGTATCGCTGACGTAGCTCTTCTCTGTAGTTCGGGTGTGATCCGAAGTATGAAAAGAGATGAAACGATGCCTGCCTGGCTCGCTCGCTCACTCTCTAGTTGGCGGTATGGCCTGCGCTTAATACAAGGTTACTTCGGAGACAATGCGCATTTTTCTTCCAAGCAATCAGAAGCGTTAATAGAACATAAAAAACTTGAGAGGTGTCAAGGGACACCCGGGTTCGAAGTTCCTTTCGATTAATTAGTGAAGGAATTGTAATAATTTTTTTTTTTTTTAATTTAAATAATATTTTTTTTTATTATTAACCAATATAATGTAATATAAACTTAATCAGTAGGCTCAATAAATATATTTACTGTAGTTTCGGCTGTGCGATGTCTGTCAGTCACTCAGTCAGTAACGGAAGAATTTTAAAATTAAAAACATAACTACCGAGTTAGTTTGGTGTGAATGACAATGTTAGTTTGTGACATAATTTTAAATCCTATAGTGAACTCCCAAAGATGGCGGGAAAATTAAATTATTTTTATAGGGTTTGCTGAGAGTTAAGCGAATATTTTAAAAACTTGTTTATTTAAATGTTTTTAGAGTTCCGTACCCAAAAAGTAAAACGGGACCCTATTACTAAGACTCCGCTGTCCGTCTATCTGTCCGTATGTCTGTCTGTCCGTCCGTCAGTCCGTCTGTCTGTCCGTCTGTCTGTCCGTCTGTCTGTCCGTCTGTCTGTCCATCTGTCTGTCCGTCTGTCTGTGCGTCTGTCAGTCAGCCTGTCTGTCCATCTGTCTGTCCGTCTGTCTATCCGTCTGTCTGTCCGTCTGTCTGTCCGTCTGTCTGTCCATCTGCCTGTCTGTCTGTCTGTCCGTCTGTCTGTCCGTCTGTCTGTCCGTCCGCCTGTCTGTCCGTCTGTCTGACTGTCAGTCTGTCCGCCTGTCTGTCCGTCTGTCTGTCTGTCCGTCTGTCTGTCCGTCTGTCTGTCCGTCTTTCTATCCGTCTGTCTGTCCGTCTGCCTGTCAGAGAGAGAGAGACAGACAGAGAAACATGCGCACGCCGCACGGCTTACAATAGCTTACTATATAGCAAAAAGTGTCGTTACAACTTTTCGTATGATTTTTTTCCGTCTAGCCCCCTTTCACAACGCGCGATAAGGAACTTCGTTCCAATATAAAACATAATATATATCAGGAAAACAAAAACTATTTTTTGCAATATTGGCAAAATGGCAACACTTATCTCGTTGCCATGTATCGATAAGAGTGACTGTGATAATTTTACTTGTAATTTTTTTGTTCGAAACATGGTAAAACAAAAAAAAATACGTGTCTTATTTTTTTTTTCATAATTGATAGGTTTTAAGCATTTGAGCACAATCTCACCTGATGAAATCGACGATGTGGTCGATGATGGAGCTCGCTTACCTAGAAGTAACCTGCAGTGCGATTCTGTAAACATGTCGAAGTGAAGGCTTGGGTGAAGTGATCACAAAGTTCCCGGCATTAATTCTGGCGCGGAACAATACGTAATTTAGCTGTGCTAATAACATTAACTAAAGGCATCTGCTGCACTACGCTCCATATACATCGATGTGGAGACTCGATAATGCCGGTATCGATACTCGTTGTACATAGATGCTCAATACCCTGTTGTTTGAGAACTGTTGCAATTAACCCACTCAGTAGCTAGGGAGGGGCAAACGACTGGTTCGTAATTATTTTTCCTTTTCCATAAAACGATTTAAAATTGTGACATTTTCAGTTTATTAACTGAAAAAAAATATTTTGAAGGTCTCAATTTTAAATTGGCCCTTATCTCCACCATGTCTTAATTTGCTACATACTAAAATCCGGAAAATATTTCTTTACCTAAAGATTACGGAAAAACGTATAAAAAGTCAATGGTTTTTAAAAACTAACAACAGAAATTCGTTCGGAATCCTATGCTTAGAAAGAAGTCAAAGTCAAAGTCAAAACGTTTATTTCAATTAGGCCATTAAACGGCACTTTTGAACGTCATCGTTTACAGTTCAGTAAAATAATAATGTTACATTAATAAAGTGACTCTACTGTCCATTCGGAAGGGTAGATT
The DNA here is from genome assembly GCA_002192655.3 of Mamestra configurata. Lineage (NCBI taxonomy): Eukaryota > Metazoa > Arthropoda > Insecta > Lepidoptera > Noctuidae > Mamestra > Mamestra configurata. Next base: position 187,096 of record NDFZ01004905.1, read on the forward strand.
CTTATGGAGAAGAACGGACAAGAAACTCCATAGTTACTCTTTTCAAATAATGATTTTACAAAATTTGGTATGCAAAAATTAATTTAATATTATGTGAGGACGATGCACCCAGAGTATGCTACTTATAAGAACAAAGTATCACCAGTAGAGATAAACTTATTATTATTATTATTATTATATTTACAAACATTGGAACCATTAATTAAAAAACAGTGTGTGAGTCAACAGAAAAATAAAAACACAAAAAAAGAAACAGTATATCTATAAAGTTAATACATAAATCAACCAGTTTGATTTTGTCTACACCCTTGATTGTCCTATGGAGCAGGACCAGCATGTTTCCAAGCATTCTTATCCTGAATGTAATCTTCTAATTTAAAATTATTTAATTCTAAAGAAAAAGAGTTTATTTGCGACAAACATGACGCATACCAAAAAAATAAAATAAACTAAAATGCTTGCAAGTCCAACTCGCATTTGGCCAGTATTTTTAAACCAGATTTTTTATTTTTAATTATTGGCGAAAACAATATTAACGACTTGACTTACAAATAGCTAGTAACATCACTGGCTCATTAGCATCAGGCCGATAGACCGGCTTGACAATAGACCGCTATTGTAGCAACTACTCAAGGTCCACTTATAGGATTCCCACACGCGTCCCGTCCGCATTGAACCAAACCGATAGCGTGGGATTCTATAATTCACTGGAGAATTAAACTTAACGAAAAAAAAAAAAAGAAAACTGTATTGCTCATTATTGTACCCATAGTTTCTAGTGATATTGTAATCATAGTTATTCTGTGTACACTTACTAATAATTTGTAACTGCATAGGAATCCTAAAAGCTTCCTGCGGGATAGGCCTAGCCTAGTGCAGGAAGTCTTTGAAAATTCTTTTAGGATTAATTTTTAAAGAAACTAAACAATCTTGTATAACACACAATAATTGTAACCTATATTTTCTCTTATTCTTATTCTTATTCTTATTCTTATTCTTATTCTTATTCTTATTCTTATTCTTATTCTTATTCTTATTCTTATTCTTATTCTTATTCTTATTCTTATTCTTATTCTTATTCTTATTCTTATTCTTATTCTTATTCTTATTCTTATTCTTATTCTTATTCTTATTCTTATTCTTATTCTTATTCTTATTCTTATTCTTATTCTTATTCTTATTCTTATTCTTATTCTTATTCTTATTCTTATTCTTATTCTTATTCTTATTCTTATTCTTATTCTTATTCTTATTCTTATTCTTATTCTTATTCTTATTCTTATTCTTATTCTTATTCTTATTCTTATTCTTATTCTTATTCTTATTCTTATTCTTATTCTTATTCTTATTCTTATTCTTATTCTTATTCTAAACCCCGGTTTATAACCAGCCTAAGGAGCTTGTTCAGTATTGCTTCCTTATGAGATGTTTTTGTTTGATTTACAAGTCTCAAAAATGATCAAAAAAGATTGACGTGTCAAAGTGTTATGTTTGACGACACGGTTGGCGCAGTGGTTAAGCGATTGACTGCTGCGCTGTCGCAGGTTCGATTCCCGCACGGAACAAATATTTGTATGGCCTACAGATTGTTCCGGGTCTGGCTGTTTGTGTATATGAATTTGTATGTTTGTAAGCGCACCCACGATACAGGAGAAATTCCTAGTGTGGGGCAACGTTTAAAAAAAATATATATATAATTTATCCTTCTATCCGTTTATACAAAGAATTTATTTTCTACACTAGCTGTTGCCCGCGACTTTTTTCACGTGTATGTCGGAAAATAAAATATGTCGTATATGATCGCTAAGATAAGACAAATGAACAGTCAATATCCTGCACAACCTGACCCCTCTTAGAATACGGATAATTTCCGTTTAAAATGCTGACCAGCCTTTTTCGTAATGAGAAACATTTTAAAAAACATGCATAGAGAAGCGCCCGCAACGGAGAATGCTGGCCTTGGGCTGGTCATGATGTATCATATTGGGAATTGAACACGTTTGAAACTTTACAGAAAATGATAAGGAATGAGGGGCAATTTATTTCATTCCCTGAATGATGACAACAACATCACCATAGCAACTGTTAGGATTTCAACAAAGTCAAAGTCAAAGCATTTATTTCAAATAAACCATTATCAGGTACTTTTGAATTGTCGAAGTCAGTCCGTCATAAACATGAAGCTATTTGCACGTTCGAAAGCGTAGATCTCTATGGAGAAGAACGTGCAAGAAACTCCACGGACACTCTTTTAAATCATTTTATGTTTACAAAAATCCTGGTTACATAAACCTTGTTGCTTCTATTTATGAGAACAATGTAAAGAAAGAAAAAAACAATTTATAGTATGAAATATTAAAATGAGGCAGTGGCAACTTCGGTGATATTTTTGAAGTTGGAGATTTATGACTTTCAGCCGACCGTGACCACATCATCAACAGAACCAAGACTACCGACACATTCCAAAGAATCGCCAATTTCCAGTGGCAGTGGGCAGGCACAATATTCACAGAACATAATCTGATGGTTGTTGAGGCCTATTGTATGCTGCAGCCCTTCGAACCAGTACCTTGCATTATGTAAAAAAGGTTTTAGGTAATAAATTCTTTTATAGGATTTTTTTCCATTTTTGTCTATCTTGTGCAATCTGATCTCAATACTTAGGTAGAGACCTAGATCGTCTCGCCATCTCCTTTCTAGTCTACCGCGACAGCCGTTCTTGATGTTTGGAAACCAATTCGTGGCTACTTTGCCCAAGTTCTCTCGTGGCACACAACACATATAACATGCTAAGTTTCATTTTAATTTGGCATCTGCGTAACCTTTTTGACGTGACAACGTCTAATAAATCGATGAACGCCAGCTGCACGCACGAAAAAGGATGACTCATTGTAACGTTACGCTCATTGTGACGTTACGATCATTTCATCAATGTTTTTTTATGACATTGTCACGTTAAACCATCGTCCGTAAAACGACTTTACAGACAACCAATTTTTTTTTTGGATGGGAAATCTTCAACTCCATAGGTGTGGATAGGAGAGAATGCAATTTGCGTTGCCTACATCTGCGATTTGAATTTTGAATCGAATTATACTTATTTATATTTATTATACAATTTATTTACGGTATTAAAAATACTGCAGATATAAACAAAGAACATGTCAAAATCAATAGAACAGTCTCCATCATTTACATCAGTGGTTCCCAACCTGAGGTCCGCGGACCATTGGTAATCCGGAAGGGTTAAAATATGGTCCGCGAAAGGTTAAAAATTTCAATCTTTTCACTTCAAAAATGTAACAACACAATATTTCTGAAAGACGCTTAAAATCAGTTTGCATCAACAAACTGATTCTGATTTTGATTTTGATTTGCGTCTTTCAGAAATATTGTGTTTTCTATGACAATGCTCATTAACTTCGATTACTTTGTTCTTATAAGTAGCATACTCTGGGTGTATCGTCCTCACATAATATAAAATTATTTTTTGTATACCAAATTTTGTAAATCATTATTTGAAAAGAGTAACTATGGAGTTTCTTGTCCGTTCTTCTCCATAAGAATCTACCTTTCCGAATGGACAGTAGAGTCACTTTATTAATGTAATATTATTATTTTACTGAACTGTAAATGCTGGCGTTCAAAAGTGCCGTTTAATGGCCTAATTGAAATAAACGTTTTGACTTTTGACTTTTTTTTTGACTTTACATATGTAGGTAGTTTTTATGCTACAAGTTTTGAATATCAATATTGTTTAGGATATATCTAAGTTTTTTTTTAAGACAAGTACCTACAGTTCAATTTTCTTCTTGATTTCTGGTCCCTGCTAACAACAAATAAATCAAAGTGGTCCCGGGTCAAATTAAGGTTGGGAACCACTGATTTACATTAAAGTTAATACTGCTGTTTAACGTACGGCCACTATAGAAACAATACAATCGTTTGAAGTCCGCACTAAATAAACAAAACGTTGCAAGTTTATAGCTTTGGAAATAGATTTGGGTTTACTGTGTAGTTAAATATAAATAATGGTCGGCGAGATACCTGTCGATACTCTTAAGCGGGATGCACTGAACGAACTTGTCCGCGGTCATTCTGTTCTGCACTGCTTGTCTACATGGTGCCATTTGTCGTCTTACAACGGCAGCCCACTTCATCTATCCAATGAAACATGCATTAAAAAAATATATATTTATGAAATTTGAATTATTATAAAAATGAAATTCATTATCATGACGTATGACGTAGTTTGAAACATCCTGTAGCGAGCGCAGTCAGAGCCTTGTGTTCCAAGAATGCGCGGAATGGAACGGTGACATTGTGACGGTGACACACCACACCACAACACACACCCGTCTGCCCTACACACACATCCACACAACACTTGCACATGACACGACACCCACACAAATACCCTCTTCACTTACACTCAATGCAAACCTTAGTTTTTACTTAAAAATATTAATTAATTAAATATATACATGTATAGCTTATATATTTCTGACCGTTTATTCTATATCTTGTCTGTGACTATCCGAGTCTGCTAGTACGCTCATAATTTAATCGTCCACTATTTATGCGAAGACACTGCCTCCTAAGATACAAAATCTTCCTAGTTTAGGAGTCAGGGCTCAAATTTTGTATTGACTGTACCCAAATAAAATTTTGTATTGTTGACCCATGTCTAGCACACTGTTTTTATACTTATTTTTTCTGTTTAGTAACAATTATGTGTACTTTAACATGTGTCAAACTGTGTTTTGCGAATAAATTATTATTATTATTGTTTCTACACGTAAACGTTGTTACCAGGGTGTTTCATAATTGTAATGCATTATTTATTTTTATTGTACCTATTATCTAAATAAATTACTTTTTAGAAATAATCGCGCCTAGTGGTAGTTTATGTCGGGTACATTAAGTAGGCCGTTTTTGTAAGACGACTAAAATGGCACTGTGTATAGGTCAATCTGTCTCTTTTGTTCTGGGTATCACGATACCCGTGGACAAGACTGCCAAAATTTTTTAGCTTCTGGCTACCCATAATAACTATGAAAAAATCAACGCATTGACAAACCTCGCAGTGAAGCGCATGCTGCGTTGGACAGGTGCCGTCACAAAGATAAAATTCGTAACCAGTATATACAAGATAGTTTCGAAGTTGCACCTATCCAAAAACTAACCGGATGGTACGGTCATGTAATGCAGACATTAGATGACCAGAAGGGCATTTTTAGTAGCGTAGCAGAGAGTACCACCTCAGTCCGGATCCAATGAAAAAATGCCCTTCTATCAGGACACAAAAGAAACGGAGACGTAGACTGCTAACCTCTTGGATGACGTGTGTTCAGAAAGACATGAGAAAGAGAAGAGCGGTCTATCGACTGATGATGCTTTCAGTGGAATAAGTGGCGCCTAGGACGAGGCCCGAGGAACGGTTCCCAGATGGATGAAGAAGAAGAATCCATTGAATGAAAGCCGAGACTCCTGGCTTAACGTGCTTTTCGAAGCACGGATAGGACGGAAACAGACGCGTTTTCGACTGCAAGATGGAAAGCGAGGTCGACGAAATGAGTTTGAAACTGAAAATTGACCTTTGTAATATTTTCAGTAACAGCAGAATTACTTGTAATACTTGCCTGCAAATTTGTAACAGGCATTATAGAAACATTTAGCTTCTATAATGTGTGTAAACAATTTATGTATCCAACCACGCATGCGATGATGGAGAGTATACTTTGAGCAAATATTTATAATCCATAAATTATATTTATGTTTGAACAGTGGTTCTTCAGCAGCTTTTTTGCCTTGTGTTACTGATTGTAATCTCGTTACGCAAACGTTTTCTTTTATAATTCTTCCCTGTCAATAGTTGAACCATTCACTTTATTTGTTTTCTTGCGTTATAAGGGTTCCGAACGTCTACAAAAAGCGGAAACATTATAGAATTACTCTTGTGTCTGTCTGCCTGTCTGTATGTTTGTCCGTCTATCGCAGCCTGTGTTCTCCGTACCTAAAATGATATGTGGTTATTTGATATACCAAATTATGAACTTTTGAGACACAAGCACGTTACGTAGATGAATAAATTTTGAAGAAAAAATTTGACGCTGTTTCCAAGACTTTTCCAGATATTTTTAAGTACATCATCATCCGTCAATCTACCTAGCCTTTTTTTCTATATGGGGTTTGACTTACAGTTATGGAAGTTAACCGGATTGAAATAAAAAAACAAAACAAAAAGTTTTTATTGAATATTTTACAATAAACTGCGTACCAGAAAAAGTTCGAAAGATATGCGTCACCTCCCTCTCCCAGTAAGTTGTAAAATACACGTTTAAGTTGGGGCTTATCTTCGTGATACATCGGGGGTTCTCATGGTAATATCCGTCCTTCGTTTTTAAGGTTGCATTAATCATCAAATGACCTCTTCCGCTCTGTGTAGAGAGGGCGTGTCAGACTCGTTCCAGGGTCCTGTGTCCAGCATATAGTCACTCCGAAGTACACTCCGAAAACAGTCCTTCTTAGTCAGGGTCACAATATCTTTGACCCTGACCGAAGAGCCCTTCACAGCAGACTTACGATCAACATTGGAGAACCTAAACAATATAAGCCAGCTACGTGTTCTTTGTGAGTCCTTTGTTTGATGGCCCCAGTCAATAACAAATGATGATGGTAGATGCTGTGATGTTGGGCAGGGCCAGCTTTTTGTTCAGTATGTTCAATACAAGTGCCCTGCTGTCCTCCTTGTCCGCAAGATAAGAGCTTTACGGCGAGTTCCTCTCTCCAATCAACATCAACCACTTTGGAGCACTGTGTCATCTACTTATTTACTATTCAAGGTTTACGTCCCCTTTGAATGTTCGGAACTCGGATCTTTGCAACGTTTTGTGCCTCAAGCTAATCCATTTTCTTTAGGAAGCATTCCTCTATTTCCTTCACAGATTTCCTGATTTAATTTAGCTCTTCATTAAGTTTCACCTTAAACAAGTCCTCCTTTGCAAATGTGACGCATATCTTCCCAAACGGTATAACATTTAAAATTTTGTTTTTTTTAATTTTTTTCTTTCTTCTTCTTCTGTCTTGGCTCTTGAATAGTAGAAACGTCAGAGAAAGCACAGTAATACTGACTGATAGCCATATCAAATCTCTTGGCGTATTTTAGTGCAAATTTTATTAAACATTTTGCCTTTTTCTCACAGTTTGTGTAAACAGAATTGTCATTGTTTATTTTACGCATGTTAAGCAATTCTTGCTCCCATTTCTTTAATACAGTCCAAGATTTCCCTGGCTCAAAAACTTTAAGGTTGACATCGACAATACTCCACCCAAGAAACGCCATGGAATCACCTGAGCATTTGACGTCAGACGATAGTTCAACACCCAAGTCAGAGAAATAGGACTTGAATAGGAATTGGAAAAAAATGTGTTAAACCATCGACAGCGATTAAGCATACAGGTGGCTGAAGACATTTGATGAAAGAATCGATGGTGTCAAACGCTTCCTTCTTCATTTTCGGATCAGGAATATTGAGATCATGGAGTGGTTTAAGGTGCAGTCGCAGGATCGCTTCTTCTTCTAGCTGTTTTCCTGGTTTTTTATCTAGCAGGTGCGCTCGTTTTATAGCTGACATATACAAAGCAGTAATACTCACTGTAGGTGCCTCAACCAAATCAATGTCATCGACGAGTAAGTCGTAACCAATAAATACGAATGTTCCAAACATTGTAACGGGTCCCTATATTACTTTAATTGTTTTTTAAATCACTAAAGAAAATGATGATTAACACTTTTTTACAAACAGTTGCGTTCCACGGGAATCCAGTACCTATCTCAACTGAGGCTCCAAACACAGGCTTCAATAATAGGTTGTTATCAATAGCTCAGGATAGTCTTATCTCTGCATTATTTACGTGAAGTGCAGCGACACAAATTAGCTTTTTCCTGCGGTTATGCCCGCGTTTAAGTTGAAAGTTATCACCAGAGATTGGAATAGGTAGAATATATTTACCTAATGTTCTTGGAAGTAAGTAACATAGAGTTGATAATACCTCCTCTAAAATCCCGGAACATATCGATCATGTCGAAACATGACGATTGTATCCCGGGATTTAAGAAATTGCAAATACTTATTGCGCTTTGAATACATTTGAAAAAAATATTATATTGAAGAATCTTATTATGTTTTTCTTACCTACTAAAACTGTTAAATTAAAAAGCTTTGTTTTCGCACAACTCTTTCTTCTCTTGATTCTTCAAATCAATAATTTGTAACTATACTCAAAATCCATTTCATGTTTTTATAAACCCGGGTTTTAATTGTCATGATTCCATTTATGATTCCGGGATTTTACATAAGATATTATTAACTCTATTTTACTTACTTCCACGAACATAAGGTAAATATAGTCTACCTATTCCGATCTTTTGTTGCCACACGGGAACATATTGTTACGAGCTTGGGGTCTGTTACAGTAAAAACAGTTGATAACCAAAAATGACACTTTAATTAAACAACAACTTTAAACTCGCTAATTATAAAACACGATTGTAGTAATGATCACTTTAATTCGCAGATGAAGATCTCTTTCGAAGTTGTCGCTCGTATCGCATATCCAATACTGCCGCGGTCGCAGGCCATGCGGTCCTTATATCGGGCGTTAGTTAATTTCAGAACCTTTTACTGTAGAAACATCTAGAAAGTTCACGTAAATACCTGTCCCGACTGACGAGATGTCGAGAACCCTAGAATGTTCTAGCATAGAAAAGTTTAGAAGGATCGTCCTTGATTCTACTAGTTCTGCTACTCGATACTAGATGGCGATAGTAGTAACTAATGTCGTTATGTACCCGTCATTAATTCTGGGGCGTAACAATATTATTTATTAAAATATTATTATTCATACATCTCATAATTCGCAAAGCACAAACATTTACAAAACCAAGTGTACCATGGACGGTCTTATCGCACAAGACAATCACTGCAGACAACTTTTGGATGGACTGAACGAAAGGAGATAGATTTAGGGCTGCCAGTGTATAAACATTATATATTCATTATATTAATTAGACTTATTAATATACACATACATATATGGAACAATATGAAAAACGCATTAGATAATTACAAAAAAATAATTCAGCCAACGAAATTACTCCAAAAATTTTGGTTACCCAATAAGAATCAAAAGAAGAAAGAGTTGTGCGAAAACAAAGCTATTTAATTTAACAGTTTTAGTACGTACGGAACTCGAAAAACATAATAAGATTCTTCAATATAATAATTTTGTTCAAAAGTTCCGGGATTTTAGAGGAGGTATTATCAACTCTCTGATACTTAATTCAGCGAACTTTAGGTAAAAATAGTCTACCTATTCCGATCTCTAGTTATAAGTATTGTATACTCGGAATAAATCGAGACTATGAACTACCTATATTCGAGTTTGTACAGGACCCTCGGTGCGCGAATCAAACTCGCGCTTGTCCAGTATTTTTTTAACTCATACCCAACACATTCAAGATATCGATATAATTTTTATAACTTATAACTGAACTTTTTATATTTTATTGAAGCATTCCTTGGCTTGACTACCAAATATTATTGTCTTAAGACAAAATTCAGTAGTCTAAATATAATAAAACAAAACATTATAAGTACAATTGCACAAGAAACGGTCGCTCCCCGGACGTCCTCCAAACTGGGACAAGTCCGGAGAAACTGGGACAAGTCCGGAGAAACTGGGACAAGTCCGGGGAAACCCGGACGGATGGCAAACCTACCTAAACCCAGCTCCAAACGGCTTCAAATCAACAATAACCATTCTCGCTGTTAATACTACGTACCTCCTTCAGCTCGTAAGTAAAAACGTGTATACCCGTGGGAGTCAACAGCTGGCGCCTATATTGTTACAGTAATTTAGACTAAATAGGGCACGAGGGGATCGTAGCCTTACACTTACCCGGAGGTCGTGGCTAAATAATAATAGACGCATGGGTCGATCTCGAAGGTTAAGCAACACTTGAAGAGGTCGGCCCGTGGATGGGTGGCAATATATTGAAAATTTTTATTTTTTATTATTTATACAATCTATCTTCTATCTATACATATAATAAATCAGTAGGAACCGTTGTGTCTGTACATTCAATAAATTTACTAAAAATGGGTTAAGGGTGATACAAAAGGAACATACAACACAAAAAAAGATTTTTTGAATTTTTTTTGTCGTTCTGTCTGTCTGTCTATTACGATTTACTTGCAGTTTTCACAGTTTTATGCGGGTTCGTTCAGAGCAACAATTCAGAGTTTTTTTTTTAATTCAGAGAAACACCCACAGTATACAAGTATTGAAAAATCTTTCAAATAATCAAATACTAATATTGTATTACAGCTGAAGAGTTGTTTGTTTGAACGCGCTTAAATCTGGTACTATAAATCAGATTTGAAAAAATATTTTTGTATATTTATGATAGCCACATTCATGAACAAGGCGAAAAGCCCGTACGAAGTCGCGGGCAAAGCTAGTTAAATTCAATCTATTGGTAGTTTCAGCGAGCGTCCTAACCCATGTTAGAGTCGAAAATAAAAGGCCATGGTCTATCCGTGAGCCGAGTTTCATCCAAATCTATCATCCGTAAAAACGTGAAGAGATAACAAACGAGACAGATAGACGTACGGAGTTATTTACGCATTTTATAGCATAGCTTTTCCACACGACTTCGTCCGCGTGGCATAGTTGGGCAGCCATTTTTATTTTTAAGATACTTTTTTTTTAAACGTTTGAACATATACCTAATATGTATATTTTTTATCAAACGCCTTTAATACAAAGGTTCATGGTTTTATCTTCAATCATGACGTACTCCCACACATACTTTCATTCCCTATTTCAAGCCCTTTTCTCGCAACAAAATGTAGCCTATGCCCTTTTCCAGGGTCTAATCTATCTCTGTGCCAAATTTCATCTAAATCGGTTCAGCGGTTTAAGCGTGAAGAGGTAGCACACAGACACACACACTTACTTATTTATAATATCAGTATGAATGTATATGGATAAATAAGCCTTTTTTTACTATCCTTTCTGTGCCACTTCGATTTATCGAAACGGTATTTATTTTAATTTCATGCAGCTATTGTGTTATATTTTTGGTACACCAAAAACACACAACCAGGATAGTTGCCCCAGGGGTATAGTTGCCTCTGGGCGGCTGACCTGACGGCCAGCACCATCACTGTTCTGCGGAGGCCGCAGAGGGTGATGGCCGTCAGAGTCATCAGGGGATATCGCACGATCTCCTACGAGGCGGCTTGCGCACTGGCCGGATCTCCGCCGTGGGACCTGGAGGCGAAAGTGCTCGCGTCACTACATAGGTGGCGCTAGGGCGCGCGGGCGCGCGGCGAAAGACTGACGCAGCAACACTTGGAGCTGCGTCGGTCGCAGCTGCGCGACGTCCTGGTGGCGGAATGGCGGGACAGGCTTTCGAGCCCTTCCGCCGGCCTTATCACCATCAAGGCCATCCGGCCAGTACTCGACCTGTGGCTCGGGAGAAGGCACGGCTCTCTGACGTTTCGTGCGACGCAGGTCCTCTCGGGGCATGGCTGCTTCGGGAGGTTCTTGTGTCGCATAGGCAGGGAGCCGGACGCTCGATGCCACCACTGCGTCGACTGTCGGGAGGACACGGCACGGCATACGCTTGCAGAGTGTGCAGCTTGGGAGGAGCCGCGCCGTGCCCTCATCTCTGTTGTAGGCGGTGACCTCTCGCTGCCGGCCGTAGTCCATGCTATGGTCGGCGGTGAGGAGTCCTGGGACGCGGTGGTCTCCTTCTGCGAGACAGTTATCGCGCAGAAGGAGGCTGCGGAAAGGGAGAGGGAGATCACAACCGCTCTCCCTGCCCGCAGCAGGCGCATCGGGCGTCGGAGGAGGGCATACGCTGCCCTCTTCCGGCCCCCCTAACTGGGTCCAGGGGCGGCGGACTTGGGGATGTCCGTCGCCCCCCATTCATCCGGACCCGAGGTGGCGGCGCGTGGTGTTCCCGTGCGCCCCTCTTTGACGTAGCGAGGGGAGTTAAACACCTCACTCCCCTCGCCGACGCGAGGTGGCCCGCAGAGGCGGGCCGGCACCAGCCGGGGATTGCGGA
>NDFZ01004906.1:0-43819 GCA_002192655.3 Mamestra configurata
CCAAGCTGTGAAGCTTGGCATCCACCAGTCTTACGTCGCCAATGAGCCTTTTAGCTCTGTGTTTCACCGAGTCAAGCGCGGCAAGTTGGTATTTAGCTGAGCCATCCCAACTATCCTTTAAAGACAAAACAAAATAGGTAATATATTTCTGTTCTTCCGTGTATATTGCTAAAGTACTTAGAACAAAAGGTAATAAGTTTCAAAGTCTTGTATAGAAACCCTGGTTGTCAGTAGCTAAAGCTGTTCTACCACGATCTTTAAACTCAACAGGTAAGAGATAGTTTCAGGTGAAGGAACTACTAATTTACTCTAAGGTCAGGTTTCATCTGCAACCAGCTTGGCAGCAAGTTTCATTACGTTGCGGGCGACTGAATTTAAATGTGATTCGATTGTGCACCTTGGTCTAAAATTAATTTTGATTTCTTTCTGTTGCCCATATTGGTCTAAAATAAAGCCATTTTACTATAACACACAAGATTGAAGCCGATGATTTTAATTATTATCTTTCCTTCATAAATTGCAATAGAGAATACATTTAAAATTCATCATTTTCATCATCATCATCATCATATCAGCCGAAAGATCCACTGCTGGACATAGGCTTCCCCCAAGTGTTGCGACAACAGCCGGTCCTGTGCGTCTCGCATCCATTGGCTACCCGCGACCCTCAACAAATTATTGTGCTCTAACTTCAGATACTAGTTTTCCTATACTACAACATTCTTACTACACTACTACTTATTGCTGGGTATGCAGATGACAGTTCGTTTTCAAAGAGATACTTGTCGAGCGCAAGATCCAGCGGGGAAGAAGTTTGTTCCTTGAGAGAGGCCATGGTAGAGCGGACAAATTTGACTTTAAGTCTTGTCTCCCAGTGAGGTGATGACAATCCGGTCTCTTTTAATGCCACCAAAACACAAGCGTGTCTTTTTACCTCAAAAAGGAGTCGTTTCGACCTAACTCCTACTTTTTGGGGTACATCTGTCCCTGTAACCGATCGGCTCGAGCTCCTAGGCATGGAGCTGACACCCAGTCTGAACTTCGGTGCCACCATTGAGCACAAAGCTCCAACTGCGGCCAAAAAGCTGGGCATCCTAAATAGAGTGAAGCGATACTTCACGCCTGGACAGCTTTTAACCCTCTACAAAGCACAAGTCCGATCCTGCATGGAGTATTGCAGCCACCTTTGGGATGGCTCAGCTAAATACCAACTTGCCGCGCTTGACTCGGTGGAACACAGAGCTAAAAGGCTCATTGGCGACGTAAGGCTGGTGGATGCCAAGCTGCACAGCTTGGCTCATCGCCGCAAGGTTGCCTGCTTGTCGGTCTTCTACAGATTGTACTTCGGGGAGAGTGTCCAGGAACTCCACGATCTCATCCCACCGGCCCCCTTCTACCATCGGACATCTAGACGCACTGCAAGTTACCATCCCTACCTTGTTGCTATTCCACCAATTCGCACTAAACGTTTCCAAACGTCTTTTATAATGCGCACAGCAAAGGAGTGGAACTCTCTGCCTGCGTCTGTGTTTCCGAACGCATACAACCCTAATCTCTTCAAAATTAGAGTGAACAGGCTTCTTCTGGGTAAGCTCGCTCCATTGTCGGCTTTGTCTCTGTCATCTATGACCTAGACTAGAGTCAAGAGCAAACCCATAATAAATTTAAAAAAAAACACAAGTTACTTTACGGTAGCCAAATCATAGGGTCTCATTGATATCATCATCAGTTTTTAATCAATAGAAATACATATGTATTCCTCTCTATAGAACAAGTTCTCTCCATGTCTTACGCACCCTATTATTTCAAGAACTTACAAACAAAATATCAGTAAATAACCGCGCCTGACCGCACCACCAACTCCATTATACACTACATCAAAATGTACACTGAGGAGATGAAGTGCGTACATTGTTCTCTTCCACGCAACTGTACTAAATCATTCTGGGAGTTCGTCACGCACAACTCTTTTGTTCGCCATTGTACTCGCTTCTAAAGGGTATTGTCGAGTACAGGTGAATGGATGCGGTAGTTTGTAGTTCAACAACAGGTAGGGTTGTACTAAAATGTTTTGTGGAGGCAAGGTAATGCACGGAAGGGTTGGATTTTTTGTTGGAGTAGTTTTTACGGGTTGGGGAATGAGTGTTTGTGTAACTCCGGGGTTTTATTGAAATGATTCTCGTAATGGTGTAGTTAAAGTTGGGTTCAGGCTGCTACGTGAAAATTTTCGGTGCGTAAACTTTTTATACCAGAAAAATGCTTTTGCTTACTCGAACTAAAATTTCCGAAACAACTCGCTTAATCAAACTACAAAAATAGAACTGATTTCACATAAAACCTGTAGACACAACACCCGTTTAGTCGGAGAATTATCCCTTTTCATTCGGAGATGCAGAACTTCATACCCTCTTTCGTACACTTTTATAAAGTTAAAGCAAATCTAAAATACCAAATTGCTTATCAAATACAAAACCAAAAACATATCATAATACCATCGGCTTATAAACTCAATACGAACACATGAAGAGCCAGCAATTTTGTACAATGGCCGTCTAGGATTACATTTTCAATACCCTTTAACGAAGCCACACTGTCATCCTTTTTAAATCCTCCAATATTACCACATGTTCTTTCATTTTCTCTTCCTACATCATATCCACGTCTTATACAATCTTCAAGGGTTACTGTGGTGCTATTGTTAATTATGCTTTAGGCTTATTTACGAGGTTCCTCCTTGAATTATGAGATGTCACCGCCGGGTTGATTTATACGCTGAGTGGAAAGCACGACACGCGATCGGCCGTAGATGGTGCGTTAAACTTAATTAATGTTGGTTTTAGATTATTCATATCTTGGTTTGGCACTTAGCATTTGAAATGAGTTCATACTGAATTTTAATATTCGTAATTTAAGACTATCGTAGGCCTTAATAGATCAAGAATAAATTGTAATTAACTCATGTTAGTGAGTTAAGTTGGTATTATGTTATATTTATATTATTTATTTTTTTTGTGGTACGCGTCATACTTGTCGCAAATAAACTCTTTCTTGTTCTTTCTTTCTACGTATGGGTAGATCTTCATCTTAAATTTTCCTACAATTTCAGTCAATTGTATTGTATTTTTTATATGTAGGCTCCCGTTTTTCCACAATCTCACCTGATTGAAAGCGATGAGACAGAATGAAAGTATTTATACTTTTTCTTTTTTTCTTCTTCTTCTTCTTCAGGTCGACGATAGAGAAAAACTTTAATGGAAACTCTTCTCTACAAAACTGTGATGTTTCACTGTTGAAACTCCTCAACTAAAGATATAGTAAACCATCAATCCTCACCAAACACTCGATTATTATCAATTACAAATCAGGAACTTCCGCAATCCAATTAGTTCAATCGATCAAATACATTGTCACTGAGCTAAGTGATTGCTACATGAAGGAGTTGCCACTCAAAATATAGGTGCAGAAGATCTATTCCACAATAATAGTCCTTTTTGACAGTCAATCTTTGCGGAGACTAGGCACAGATTACATTGCAAAAGTGAGTACGCAAATACTCTTTCCTTTCTCACTTTCTTTTTGAGCAGGTAACTTGTATTTTTGTTCAACCTACGAGTAGCAAATTAGATTGCTATTTTGTAAGCATCATTTTCAGTTTGATGAAATGGAAATCTGACATGACCAGAGTACATCTTCAACTCATACATATCTTTTTTTATAGTATGGGAAGTCACCAAATGACTCCTTCCGCTCTGGGTGGAGCGGAAGGGCGTGTCAGACTCTTACTGACTAAAACCCATCCGTGTTCCTTCTAAAGCCATTTGCGATCCAGGGCCGCGGTGACTCTTTCGAACAAATTCCGCAACCCTGGTAGGCTCTGGCCCTAGCGGGCCCCGTCTTCTATGCTGACATTTCTTTGAGGCGCGCGTGGAAACCAAAGCTCCCCGTGTCCTCCGGGCGATCTTCACAGTGCTGATACCCGGGCGTGTCCGCCCGCTGAATCTGAAATAGGTACCTCCCGAAACAGCTGCGTCAGGCGGAAGGTCCTCTCCAGCCAATCCCCAAAGAGGGGTCTTACTGCCTCAATTGTGGCGAGCCCAAACTCATACATATGCTACGCATCTGTTTTTTGCTCGAAGCATGAACTCAGTCTTCTGCACCTTTTTGCGTAATTCTTTTGAAACTGAACAACGTCAATGAATGGAACGGAGTTCTTGTCTTGTTGAATCGTTTTACTTGAAACTTGTTACAACTTGTTCATAAGTTTCAAGTCTTTGTACGTATTGTCTCGGTTTTTATTGAGTGAGTTCAGTTTTAGTAGCTCTTTGTCAATAGGTCAGGTCAATTTAAGTTTTAGAAGTTCCCAATTTGTTAGAAAATGGAAATGTTCATTTATTCTATCTTTTTGATATAAATTCAAGCACAAATCATGATAAAGCTTCAAAATCTTTAGTATGATGTGTTGATATTACTCATGGCCATCCCAATCTGTCCAAAACACCTATATCGATTTTTTAAACTAAATTATTATACATACATTGTTATAAAGTTCAAGTTTAGTTTTTATAAAGCAAGTAAATGCAAAAAATTTCACCTACCCAAAAATGTTAATTTAATGATGAATTGCGAAAAATTATAACACCGTTCACAAGTGCTTGTCATCGTCCGTTACTTTGAGAAATAAACCGAGTGTAAAATTAGATTTCTGAATACGAAAGTTAAACTAGTTACTTCTCATTATTCACACTGAAATTAATTATAATGTATGGGTCTCATTACTAATGTTCGATTCACCGCAACACGTTGGCAAAGCGTTATAGCTGTGTATGATAGCGGTTTTGATGCATCTGTCGACCGATTTATTTTAGTAAGGATAGATTTGACATGAAGATATTATCCGAATTAATTTAAAAGATTAGACGTAAAACTCCGAAATGTTAAAAGAGACGTCGAATATCTTACTTATAAATTTACATAGCAAGCACTCAAACACAATCATATATTTTTATAGAGACAGGTTTAAATATTGTGAAGGTTTTCAACTAATTGCTAAACAGGGCAAAATCAGTAGACGCATATGTATAAGATTTGCCATATCCAAACATAGTGCATTAGTTCATCACTAGAAAAAACGGTAGTTGACGAAATAATAAGTTACAATAGGACGACAAAAACGTTTTAAACATAAAGATGTTTCTGGCTATCCTAAAATCGTGGCAATGCAAAGAGTCCTACCAAAGATGATTTCTACAAAAAAGTGATGGATAAAGCTTTTAAAAGACCAAAAAATAAACGGCCTAAAAAGAACTAACATAGTAACGGAAAATAAAGTAAAAGAATATGATAAAACAGAGTAAATTGAATTTGATGAAGTGCGGACACTAAGAATACGTAATGGGGGAAAGTTTTGCCATTTCAACACCTTCGAACGTGGCGAAGAATAAATTGGAATCCAATTGTTTGATGTAAACATTAGAAACGTATTTCGGATGATTTACTTAGTTATTGAAATTATTGGTGGTTATCTGGGAAGGTTTTGCGAATTATTTTATTGGAATTTGGATAAAAAATATTTTAAATTAATTACTGCTTCATTTTGTTATTGTTTCCTGTATAATCTATTTTCTAGATCACGTGAAGTGTCAACTAAGCGTCTTGAGAGATCTTTAAACAAGTTATGTCCACTCGGACCCCAAGACCCGAGAGTTTCAACCCCACGTTGACACTTCAACTGACCCAAGGCCTGGCTTTTACCTTGGTCAAAGAATAAGCATTGCCATAAAACGTGGCAATGCCGCCAGTCTTTTGGGTACACTTCCAGTCGACAGCGGTGCGGATGAATTTTTTGACGCCATATTTTAGGGTTAATTTAGTTAGGAGTTTTTATTTCTAGTGTATATAGTTAGTTAAGTATTTATGGAATAGAGTTATTTTTCTAGATTGTGTAAGCCCACTATTTAAAAAAATCTCTTATCTGTTGATTTGCTTATAATTATTTTTTATTTATTTTATAGATCCATGTATAGCTTATTTTTTATTTATTTTATTCACATGTATAATGTTCTGTTTCATTATCATCATATAAGCCGAAAGACGTCCACAGCTGGACATAGGCCTTCCCAAGGAGTGGGTGAAAGGGTGTTTGCCATAATCGCCACGCTTGGCAGGCGGGCTGGCGATCGCAGTGTAGCTGTTGCCATGCATAGAGAATGCTGCTGGCCATTCTCTAATGTTTGTTTATTTCATTAATTTACTTTTTACTGCAGTTAAACTTCGTTTGAAATCAGTTTCTGTAGCACTACTTTATTTTGTGTACCTGCCGAGGTTTTTTCCAACAATTTTGGGGTCGACTTCCAGTTTAAACGGATGCAAATTAGGACCAGTATTTACCATTCAGCGACTACCCATCTGACCTCCACAATTCTCACTGGGTACCACGATCCCCTTGTCAAATGATAAATGATATTTATTTTGCAAGTAGGTTAAACATAACACTTTTACACGTCAATCTTTTTTGGTCATTTTAAGCTAGATGAGGCCGGTGTTTCCTAGCTGACTACCCTGAGAAGAAACACCGAAACTAACTCAGAGGTTAAAGTCCATACAATCTGTACTGGTCAAATCATATGAGAACCATGTAGGTTAATGTCTGAGGTGGCCTTTTGAGGAAAATGCCACACAGATTTGAGTGGAACTGTCCAGACAGTGCAAGCATTTGTCAGTTATCGTGTAGCTCAAACTTAGAACTTTAAGTAGCTCAACGATTTGACGAACAATACCAAAGTAAGGATATTTGGGCAGGCTGCATAAACAACTCAAACTGCCAGACTAACTAAAATTAAACCCTAATATGGCGATCGTCATAGTCCTCACATTCACAATACGTTATATGAAAGCCATGCAGACCAGTGTCAGAATGACAGTCAGGTGCTTAACCGAGGCACGGGGGAATCGCGACATGGTAAGGCTCATCGACAAACCGACCGCAGCAATCGTCACTTAACCTTGAAGATCGACCCATAAAGGCTGCAATTTTTAGCAACGAGCTCGAGTTTAATAAAATAGTTGCACAAAATATAGCGCAAATAGTTTAACAAAGAGTTAACATTTTTAGTTTTATTTTACTCGCTTCATGCGATTGCAATACCGAGCACGTCGGTCAGTACTCATTCTTTTGCAATCTGAACGAGAAAATAAAGAAAATCTTTCAATACTCCGAGTTGAAATGTGCAATATTTATTGCTATCTTCCGCCATGTTTTCTCATAACAAAATATTGTAAAGTGTTCAATTCACATAGTCTCATAAAAAACTATGTGAATTGAATGAAACTTGGAACTGCTTGAAAAGGGGGAAAAAGAACTGTCTGCTTTTATCGATATGATGCCTCTAGACGCCATTTTAATGTCTGTGACTAGGTTATTATAGGCTAAGCATGAGCTGTACTTTTTCCTGGATAAAAAAGTAGTCAGTGAAAACTCAGCCATAATGTTGCTTTCTTTCGTAATAAGATCAATAGTTCCCGAAACAGCCCTTTTCAAACAAAATAACACTTTTATTTATTTAAACTTCATGTACAATAGTGGTACCTACATGGGCGGACTTAGCGCATCAAGGCATTCTCTACCAGTCAACCTTTGGGTTAAAAAGACTACACTGTGGCAGGTTTCAAACAAATTAAATAAAATTTAAAGTAGATTTTTTTTTCGGAAATAATACACAAATAATATACATACAGATGCTAAAATAATAAACTAATAAATATGATATTTGATTATTAAGAAAATTCATAATAATCATGACGAAGAACAACTAAGAACGACAAGGTTTTAAGTAGTGTTTTTTTTTATTTGGGCATTTTGTTCATAATTAAGTAGATACTACAGTTTCAATATCTAGTTTATTGTATTAAGTTTAATGCATGTGCAGAGAGTCTAATGGCCCTGTTGAATGCAATAAATTGAAGCAATTACAAAAGTTGTACCGTCTAATGCTCACTCCAGTTTTACTCTATTATACCATCCATTAATTGTAAGCAACAGCTGATTTTAATTGCTTAAGCTATGCCATACATTCGTATTTGACAGCTAACTTCTGCCCGTGGCTCTACCTGCGTTAAATATGTTTTCAGGTGTAAACATTCTCTTCATCATCTTTACATCTTACTTTTTTCCTTTTGGCCGGGCTGGCGTCAGATTTTCTGGCTTCTGACAATCCGTGACGACTGTCAACAAAATATATACTATAATGACACCAAGGACCAACGGCTTAACGTTCTTTCAGGGGCAAGGAGGAGTCTCAGTATGTAACGGATGGTCCTCCACCCACAGACCGGCCTCAGCAAGCGTTGCTTAACCTTAAAGATCGACACGTATCCTTCATTGGCGGTTATTACTTAGCTTTAACAATTCATAATTGCATTGGATAAAAAATAGAATAATTCTAAACGACAAGGGCAAAGCGGGTCACAGTCCTTTCAAACTAAGTCATCAATTCTATCCGAGCAGATGGCAATGAAATCGCTTCTAGGCTTCGCTGAAATTCATGATTTCGTAGTCACCCAATCATATTGTCTCATATTTTTACCCCAACAGATATTGAACGCTCGAATTCTGATAGAATTTATCGTTAGCAATTTGAACCCTCTAGGTATTTAGTTAGGGGTTTGCGGAACAAACTGAAGTCTAAATGAACAAAATAAATAAATTAGAACTTAATTTACTGTATGTACACTTAAATAGATTTTAGTTTCCACAGCTGTATACAATTTCTAATTAGCAAAACTAATAGAACGGTTTGAACTGGTATGAGTGATAATTATACACACAACCAATTCAGAATGTATAATGTAATGAATTAATGTATGTATGTACAAAAATGTTCGCTATTCTCCTATCTTGTGTATTTCAACTAAACACGCTACATACTTTTACCAGTATAACAAATCTATACTTCTATCTATATATACTAATTATAATAAAGCTGATCAGTTTGTGTGTTTGTTTGAACGCGCTAATCTCTGGAACTTTCAGTCGGATTTGGAAAATTATTTTTGTATATTATAGCTAAATTCATGAGGCAGGCTATAAGCAGGAAAAAACGGGATATGCGCGATATATATGATATAAGAAAAAATATGGCAAAAAGTTTATAATATACCTATCCTTCAAAATAAAACTCATTCCGTTTATTGCCGTAGTCCTGAAGAATAACAAAAAGTCAGTGAAGAATCTTCATTCACTTTAATGACCTACAAAAACCTGAAGCTCTTTTGAACCGACATTCTTTACAAAGCAGAGAAAAAATCTATTAAAAGTGTAGTTAAATCACTAATTAGTTTTAAAGAGTCGGAAAAAAGTCGGAATTGAGTACAGTCAGTGCAATTTACTTGATTCTGAAGTCTATGTCATAAGGCATAAATTGCAATGAAAGACGCGCGTTTGTGAAATGTTTACAAGTATAAAAGAAATTAAACACAATTACGTCCGAAGTTCAAAGAGATTATTCCATTTTATTATTGCAATTTAAAATGCATGGCGGTAAAGCTGTTCCAGTTGTTTTATGCTTCGAGGAAATATTATTTATATTTTTTTTGTGTCGATGAGTGTGGAATTAATTATTTTCTTTTTTTACTGTTGGTACTAATTAGACTGGAATAGGATTGAGAGCAATGGGTTTAAGTAGATTTGACATTAGATTGCAGGTTATTTCTGCTCTAGGGTTAGGAAATTATTCGGAAGAGCTACTGATTAGCCGAAACTTATAGCACCGCTGATTAAATTATTTAAGTTGTGTCAGTGGGTAATTACTTTGTTTAACATGCACATATTGCACATACATAATAATTAATTACAAAGGTTGTGTGAAGAGATTTAAAAGATAACAGTAATAAAACAATTATTGCACTGAACACAACGGATTCATTTTTTTCCCTTTTATATCCGAACTGACATTACAAAAACTCTCCATCTCGGTACTAAATCTATAAGCCAGCAAGATGGGCGAACACAAAATATTTGTAGCAAAAACATAAATATGCATGTACCCAGTCCAGCTTAACGTGTAGAAATATGAATTATGAGCGAACAGCGGAATTCCCTTTTTGTGTTTAGCGTTGCAATGGAACAATGCAAAAGAATTTGGAGTTTTTTATTCCGGTGTTTGCAAAAAATGTGAAAATACATAAAGCAATACATTTTCTTCGGGGAGATTTTTCTCCTATCTTTGATTCCGGGTAAATAGTGAAATATTTATAAAATCAAAATTAAGATTTTTCAAGCAGGTGGCCCGCTGACGATGAGTGGCGTGGTCACCTTCACTAAGAGTATTTTCGCCAGAAATCACTCTTGGTAGGTAGGTGGTGCGAGGATGCGTAGCAGCACTGTGAAAATAGAAGAGAAAGAAAAAATATTTAATGTTTTAATAAATAATTAACTAACTACACTAGAAATAAAAATAATAACTCCTAACTAAATTAACCCTAAAAAATGGCTTCAAAAAATTCATCCGCATCGCTGTTGATTGGAAGTGTACCCAAAAGACTGGCGGCATTGCCACGTTGTATGGCAATGCTTATTCTTTGACCAAGATAAAAGCCAGCCCTTGGTCATAGTATTTAATTGCCATAAAACGACATACCTTAATACGTAAGTTTAATTTGCTTAAACTAAACCCTAGAATTAGCAGTTCTTAAATTATCTTAGTAGACACGTTAAAAAAAATAAGTAAAGAAATAACAAAAGTATGAGTAGGTATAAATAAAGTAGATGCATGTCGTGGTTGTGGCAAAAGGGCTTCCACTCAGTAAAATGTGTGACTGTGGTCCACCAAAACTGTGAGTGAAACTGGCGTTGTGGGGTTTCATGTTGTGAAACGAATATGTGTAGCAGAGTCTGTTCCACTATACGTGGCCAAACACATTTCTCGCACGCGCCCCTTGCACACATTCCTCGCATGCTTGCCTCGCACACACTTCTAGCCCGCATTTCTTGCATACAATTCTTGATTTGAAAATGTGCAAGTACCTAGCTGTGCTGGTCAATTTCTACTAGAGCTGCGGTCAACCTAGCAAGGTAAATTAAGTAAACTAATTGGTTGTTTATTTCCTTGCGCACCACCTCACTACCTCGTACATCTTCGGTAGATATCACCATAATGGTCACCTGTGATACCTGACTGGTTGAAAATGCCTATGGTCCCCCTCTGTCTGTTTGTGTGCAAAAAGTGTTACATAAAAAAATACCGTACCACAAAAATGTATCAAAGTCAATGTTAAAACGTTTATTAGGCCATTAAAAGGCACTTTTGAACGTCAAAATTACAGTTCAAAATATGTATAAAAATATGTATAAAAATAAAGTGACTCTACTGTCCATTCACAAAGGTAGATTCTTATGGAGAAGAACGGACAAGAAAATCCATAGTTACTCTTTTTTTTATTTGAGATGAGTTTGCTCTTGACTCTAGTCTAGGTTATAGATGACTGAGACAAAGTCAACGATGGAGCGAGCTCACCCAGAAGAAGCCTGTAAGAGTAACTATGGAGTTATTGGCGATGCGACTTGTCTCACCCAAATCCTTCATCGATTTTTGCATAGCTTGGCGACATAATCGCATCGCATTTAAAACTCTATTATCAACATTTTACTGAACTGAATAAAATCACATAATAAGAAAAGCTCTATGAGTGCGTTGTTCATCGCAAGAGTCTATAATTTGCAACGTTTTATAATAAAACTGAGTTCCTAAGATAGAGTTACTTACAGCGAATCTTTAACGACGCCTCATTTTGAACAAGACTAAGTAATATAATTTTGTTCCTTGCCTTACAAAGAATTTATAACTTCATTTTTATACGCGTTTTTTTTCTCCTGAAGTACTAGTTATCCTGTTCGTTATTTTTTTCCTTTACGGTGGGTTAGTCTTTTGACCCACCTAATAAACAATATCAATTTGTATTTTTACTTTGGTGATGCCCAAGAATTCAGTAAGTATCTTTTGAATCTAATGCAGAATTACTGGCCACTCTTTAAAACATAAATCCCTTGGATAAACTGCAAAACCCTTGTCTGTAAAATAAAACAAGTTAAAACCATACGTACCTTCGTATTCTAGATCTAATATTACCAGTCTACTTCCAATAGTGATTCTTCTTAATTTGACATAACTTTGTAACACTTTTTTATTTTATTTCCATCTATTCTATCTTACAGCTGGGCAAAGGTCGCTCTCAAATTCCTCCATATATTTTTGTCCCGAGCCAACTCGAACTAACCCTTGCAGAAGGCATCTAGGTCATCTCGCCACCTTCTTCTAAACCAAATATTAATTTAATGATATAAAATAGTGTTCGTGAAGGTTCTTGCACGTTCTTCTCCATGCAGGCCAACCCTTTTGATGTTCAAAAAGACGTCCCCTGCTGGACATAGGCCTTCCCCAAATGTCGCCACACGAACCGCTCCTGTGCGTCCTTGCATCCATCGGCTACCCGCGACCCTCACCAGGTCATCGGTCCACCTTGTATGAGGCCTTTAAACGCTGTGTCTCTCGGTACGCGGTCGTCACTCCGAATGTTTTGGCCCCACCGATCATCTGTTCTGGGAGCAATGTGCCCTGCCCACTGTCACTTCAATTTGGCGATCCTTTGGGTTATGTCAGTAACCTTGACTCTCTTGCAGGTATCGTCATTTCTGATTCGATCACGCAAGGAAATTCCGAGCATTGCCCTCTCCATTGCCCTTTGGGTGAATTTAAAGCTGACAATTCCTGTATTTAAAATGTATAATTCAGTGTAAGAGAAAGATTGATTTTTGTGATCTTAGCGAATGGACACTAGAGTCTCATTATTATTTTTATATAATATTCTATTAACTGTAAATGTAAATCTTAGGTATATAACAAGATACACTAATTCTATTAAAATTAAGTGCTTTGTGGTACCCTTATGCAACCCGTAATTAAATCAATCGTCTGCACAGATCCTTGGGCTCCGATTTCATCGTCGACTGCTTCAATAATTGTGTGCCAAACAGTTGCGCCAGACATTGCAATTAGCTGAAGACCGTAACTGATTGTATGTTGGAACGGCTAACTGGTTATTGACGGCTTAGCATTAACTGGTGGGTTTGTAGTTTCACAAAGGACGGCACAATTTATTAGTAAACGGTAGTTAAAGTAAAAATCAAAACGTTAATTTCAATGGCAACATTAAAAGCCACTTTTGAATGTCAACATTTACAGTTAAAATAAAATAATAACATATGTTTAGTGTTCATTCATTAAGGAAGATTCTTACGATGATGATAAAAAACTCCATAGTTACTCTTTTCAAATAAAAGTTTTACAACAGTTGGTTAGTATTTTTTGCCCGCGACTTCTTACGCGCATATTCCGTTTATTCCCGTTCCAGTTGGAATTTCGGGAAACTCTCTCTCTTAGGGTTCCTCTACGGAGTGTAGGGAAGCTACATGCCAAATTTCAGCTTTCTACGACCAGTTTCAGCTGTATGTTGTCTGTCAGTCACTCATGTACTCACTCAGTCAGTTAATCATCATCTTCCTGCCCTTATCCCATGATAGGTACTTGGGGTCGGCGCAACACGTTTTTTTTTCATTCTGTCCTGTCAGCCGTCACGCTATCACTAACTCCCTTTTCTTTCATATCACTTCTAACACAATCCATCCATTTTTTCTTTGGCCTCCCTCTCCCTGTCCATCCATCCACATTTATATTCATAACTCTTTTACGTACGTGCATTTCATCCCTCCTCTTCACATGACCATACCAAGATAAGCGGTTCCCTTTTAACTTCACTCGGTCAGTAACGGAAAAAAAAATATAGATATTGATTGATATTGCTAAGGACGATGCACCAAGACAAATCACATTTTTAAAGCTGCCGGTCGTCTCTTTCATCCAATCAATACATAATTCCAGCACTTATTAATTACAAGGGTGGCCCATTTCTCGTGCCACAGCACCATGTTATTATCAGTCACAACTAATTGACATGGCTAACGCGAACATCGTGCACAGGCGTGCTGAATTATTGGCCCGATCAGCCGTGAAATCTGAGCATAAGACAGATTCCGATGCGACGGAGTCTGAACGCGTTAAGGAGAGGACGGTTTGGTGTCCACGAGAATGAATAGTGAAGAGTTCAAACATCATGGTGCATGTTTTGAGAACAGTGGCCTTCGTTTGAGTTTCTAAACATTGCGTTGACGTTAGAATTTTAGTAGCACCCTGTGGTGTCAATCACGGAAAATTTTATTTTTTCCATATTCTTTGCCATAAGCCAAATGTTACGTTAATGCGATTAAATGAACATGAACAGCGGGCTTGGTTTCTGTACGTCATGTCCTAGGCGACCACTGAAATTCAGCGTCGTGCTGTGGGTCCCCCACGGCACAGCATTATGCTGAGTGGAAGCCTTTTTGCCACAACCATGACATGCATTTACTTTATATATATATTTTTCTTATTTAGTTTTTAACGTGTCTTTACTAATGTAATTTAAGAACAACTAACACTGTCGCTAAGGTTTAGTTTAAGAAAAATAAAATTATGCATGTAGGTGAGTATGTCGTTTTGTGGCAATTAAATACTTTTATCTTTCTTCTTTCTTTAAATCTCCATCATCATTACCAGCTTCTTTTTCCCTTAGTGTCACACTTACCAGTGTCTCTACACCACCTGAAAGTTAACTGGTAGAAAATTCCAAAGGCATTTGCAAGAGCGCCTTTGTAATTTGTCCCTAAAAAAAAACTCCCTCCCCTTTGATATATTCAAGGGATTCTGAGAATTCAATTTAATGGCCGATGCAGAAATGATGTTTCCAATGTCATCTAAGATTTTGTCAATTTTAGTAACCAACAATGGAGCTAACCGTTTCGACTCTTTGTTATTATTTTATCAAATGTCAATAGATATCCCGGATCCAAATTAATGCTAGGTTTGCGTATTTTAATTAGCGCGTTATATCTGACTGAGAGACTGATGGACGGAGCAAACAACAATACGCTGTATTAAGTGGGACATAAAGGATACGTGCAATGAAAATCTTGTCTACCATTACACGTGTTGACAATATACTCGTTTATTAAATTACCAAAGTTAACCATAAAACGATGAAACAAACGAAATAAACATTAACGCTCATTACAAACTTCACGATTACGAGTAACAACAAGTGACGTCACGCCACAAAGATGGCGGAGTCGTAATGGCGTTAAGTGGCAGTAGATGTACTTTATGTGTAGTGCTGGAAAGGAATTACTTGTTAACAAGAGAACAGTGGCTGTAGTGTATGTTTTTATTAGAACTCGGTCGCGTTATGTAACGTAAAGGTTCACTTATGTGTTTTTTTTTCAAATGTAAAAGGAGGATTGCCGTTACTGTCACCAGACGGTGTTTACCCAGTTTCAGTATAAATTGCCGTTAACGTTAACACTGTTGAGTTTGTATAAAAACTCGCATTAAGTTTACATGTAATATTATGTTGTCCGTATTGAACCACATTCCACATTTCATTGTATGGTGTCGGACGTAAAAGAATAGCAACATCTCAGTAAGAGGCGACTAAGGGACTCACCAGAGAATGGGCAGCAGCATTCTCTGTGCATTGCAACAGCTACACTGCGATCGCCAACCCGCCTGCCAAGCGTGGCGATTATGGTAACCCCTTCCCCCTTTAGGGGAGGCATATGTCCAGCAGTGGACGTCATTCGGCTGATGATGATGATGATGATGATGATGATGATTGAACCTTTCCTTGAATCTAAGATTTTGTCAATTTCAATGGAGCTAACCGTTTCGACCCTTTGTTATTATTTTATCAAATGTCAATAGATATCCCGGATCCAAATTAATGCTAGGTTTGCGTATTTTAATTAGCGCGTTATATCTGACTGAGAGACTGATGGACGGAGCAAAAAACAATACGCTGTATTAAGTGGGACATAAAGGATACGTGCAATGAAAATCTAGTCTACCATTACACGTGTTGACAACATACTCGTTTATTAAATTACCAAAGTTAACCATAAAACGATGAAACAAACGAAATAAACATTAACGCTCATTACAAACTTCACGATTACGAGTAACAACAAGTGACGTCACGCCACAAAGATGGCGGAGTCGTAATGGCGTTAAGTGGCAGTAGATGTACTTTATGTGT
This sequence comes from Mamestra configurata, assembly GCA_002192655.3. NCBI lineage: Eukaryota > Metazoa > Arthropoda > Insecta > Lepidoptera > Noctuidae > Mamestra > Mamestra configurata. The sequence goes on from NDFZ01004906.1 coordinate 16,177, forward strand.
AGTGCTGGAAAGGAATTACTTGTTAACAAGAGAACAGTGGCTGTAGTGTATGTTTTTATTAGAACTCGGTCGCGTTATGTAACGTAAAGGTTCACTTATGTGTTTTTTTTTTTTTCAAATATAAAAGGAGGATTGCCGTTACTGTCACCAGACGGTGTTTACCCAGTTTCAGTATAAATTGGCGTTAACGTTAACACTGTTGAGTTTGTATAAAAACTCGCATTAAGATTACATGTAATATTATGTTGTCCGTATTGAACCACATTCCACATTTCATTGTATGGTGTCGGACGTAAAAGAATAGCAACATCTCAGTAAGAGGCGACTAAGGGACTCACCAGAGAATGGGCAGCAGCATTCTCTGTGCATTGCAACAGCTACACTGCGATCGCCAACCCGCCTACCAAGCGTGGCGATTATGGTAACCCCGTCCCCCTTTAGGGGAGGCATATGTCCAGCAGTGGACGTCATTCGGCTGATGATGATGATGATGATAGAACCTTTCCTTGCTTCTCTTACTTTAAAAAAGTTTGTGGCATGCAATAATATTCAGTTAATACACTGGCAAGGCACAGTGGAGTAAGACAGTGACCGAGTGGCGTTCGAGGACTGGAAGAAGAAGTGTTGGTCGGCCGGCGGCGAGATGGGTGGACGACATTGATGCCATCGCGGGTAGAACCTAGATGAGGCTGGCACAGAAACGTGAGGATTGGCACAAGAAAAGAGAGGCCTATGCTCAGCAGTGGGCGAAGCGGGCTGTGGCTAATGATGATGAGTACTCTGACCCTGTTAATTGAAAAGCGTGCGTGAAAATATCTAAGTTCTGGCCAGTTACATTTTTGTTACCATCCTTTCTGGGTTATCTATTTAACACGGCTGGCATGGCATGAAATAGAAGATGAAACAGTAAGTATTAAATTTCTTCTTCCTCTTTTTTACCACGTACCAGGGTGAAGTGGGAATGGACTGGCCACAACGCAATGTACCCGGACAAGTGGGTGATGATTGTCACTCACTGGACGCCTGAGGGAGGAAGGACGTCGCCATCGAGGTCGACCACGGCGAAGGTAGTGTGAGGCAAGCTAAGTCAGAGATCGCGTAAGACGGAGAGGTTTGAAAGCAAAAAGGCCTTGCCTTTATTCAGCAATTGAACAAATTTGTAGGCTAACAAAAAAAAGTTAGTAGTAGGTTACCTACTGCTTACAAAATTTTGTGCAAATTCGAAAATGCTCTCTTTTCGTCTATTTATATATACACACGTTGACACGTCCAACTGATTAGGGTCGTTTCAGAACATTTTCGCATATGTACAATGCGAATAAAGTTTTAATGAAGAGTGACGCTATGTGTATCGAGTTTTCGTTCATTAATAGTTGATGGGCGCTTTTGGTTCGCAATATTCTACAAATGTAATATTTCAGAGAGGTACTTGGCAGTGATTTTCGTAAAAGCGTGCTAAGAAAATATTCATTTAATAGAGATTTACGTCAATGAGAATAAACGGCTCAATATAACTGCTTGAAAAGTCTGCTGTTGTTGGTTGAAATATTTATCTTTTGGTCAATATTATAGAAGTGTACAACCTCCATACGTATTGGTATTTAGCTACATTCTGCTTTAACTGAAAGTCTACCCTAATATACTTGGGAAGAGGCCAGGCAAATGTGATGTAATGACTGTAAAGGCGTAAACAGATACAGCCAATGTTCCTATAAATTATGCTGCCCGCCATTATTGACTTTTACGCAATAAGACGCAAGCGTGTGTCGTCGATGTTGGGCAGAGTATGCGGCGGCAGCAATAGCATTCTGAGGATCACTTCTAGTAAATATCAGTGTCCGACACACTCGCTCTGGGTAAGCATCCTGGTTGGGTCGGTAAAATAGTATGTATAGGTACATGTATGTTTTTAATTGTTATTCCAATTCTTTGCCTACTAACATAGTTCAAAATCAAAATCAAAAGTCATTTATTCAAATTAGGCTAAGTGCCAGCACTTTTTGAACGACAAAGTTCTACATAAAGACAGTCCCCCAAAACGCCCGCCCGTCACCACTTCCTAGTGTTTTAGCTGGGAAGAAGAAGTGGCGCAACAAACTCCCCAGCAACACATCTGTCTGTTGAGTTAAAAGAACTAGCATTTATACAAAGGTATGCAAAGTATTCTTACAAAGAAAACAATACAACAAAGGTAACACGTAAAAACCTAAAACTTAATAATTCGCTACTTGCACACTCCATTATGCCAGCATAAACAGACAAACTCAAGCATTAAAACAATATTAAATCAAACTAAATAAGCCTCCAGACATAAAGAGTGTGCCCGTTTATAAGTTCCTACTGACTTAAGTTCCTCCTACTAATATAAATAAAGAATAATAATAATTTATTCCCAAGGGGAGAAAAAAGAGGCTTTACCACAGATTTTGACAATAAAACCTCATCAAAATGAATATTCGAAAAACGTCATATTAATTGCTGAGAAAGTAAAAATATTTTCGCAGTTCCTATCTCGGTTAATGAAGAGCTGGTATTACCGGAGACAGTGCTAAGACCCCGGGCTTTGATTTCCCAAGGGAGAACCAACAGACCGTCAGAAAAATTGAAACTGAAAGCGCAACTTCATAACGATAATATTTCTCGTTTCATACTTTGAAGAAAATTAGATTTTTTTTTATTTTTTCACTTCAAGTTTATTACTCGAGTTGTTTTAAAAGTATTCCCTAAGTGTCAGTCCTACCTAAATTGGACTAGATTTAATATTAAATTGCTTGAATAATGGTATTAAATTTTGTGTCAGGGGAAATAAAATATACTTGGTAATAATTTGGAACTTAAATAAAGGAAACTGGAGGAACGAAAATTTAAGAGATTTGTTACATGCGTTATTACTATTGTAGCTTCACGGCATTTTAAAAATGTTATGCCCAGTTTCTGAAACTAAAATTCTCTGAAAATTAATGTGACAAGTTGTCAAACGTTTGTTATTTAGCTGCGGTGATTGGTTGATTGAATTTTTAACAGCCAATCGTAGCAGTTCATTAGCGTTTAATTTATCGGTGAGTGTTCTAAAACGTTCCTGAAACTGTTTTTTTGTTTTCATTCTTTCACTGTTTTTTTTTTATTTTTTATATTTATTTATTTAGGTTAGCCAACAATTTTTTACACATTACATTACATTTAAAAGTACACGATATACATTTATAAGTGCAACAATTACTTACAGGCTAACACCACATGCACAATTATATTTAAATATGTGGTGTTATATATATATGTAAGAATATAACTATATTAGATGGATCAAGGGTTCATTAGAAAACCAGCGTCAGACAGCATCAGTCTGTCTGACATATCGCTGAAATGGACCTTTTTAGTGCAGCCGTGAGACACACATTTAGTTCTTAGCATACCTACATTTTTAAAAAAAAATTATTTCTATTTACCGTGCGTGTTTCATGTTAGTGCTAAATAAATATTATTCTTATTCTTTATTATAAATTATACATTTTAAAAGAGTCTGACTGTAGATCTCATAGATTGTGTTGTGTTGTAACCAAAACAGCAGCTATAAATAAAAGCAATTCTTTGATTATATTTACATAAACGAGGCACATGGGCACTTTTAGACGAGAGACAGAGTACATCAAACATGAGCGTAAAGTTATCTTAAATACATAAAACTTCGTGAGCATTTTTATCTTTTGCATAATTTCGGCGTTTTCAGCACGCTTGTACGTGCTTTTTAGTATCCACTTTTTGGTTACATATCGAAAAAAATACAAAAAATGTCATTCGCATTAAAAAGCTCAACTTTTATTTGAAAATTAAATTTTCGCCGCGACTCCGCGCACCGATTTTACAAACGATTTGACCCTTTATACGTTTACGAAATTTTCCACAGAGACCACCATTTTATTCGAGAATTTTCTGCGACGTTACTACGGAAGCGGTTCTATCAATTTGTTGTGCATTCGAGTACAATACTGTATTGGTGTCAAACGGTGTTCAAATGGATGCATGGATTCCAATATTGAAGGAAATTGGAGTATTTGTCGGGAGGGAAATATAATTTTCCATGAGAAAAGGTTTTGATGTTTCTGTATCTAAAATTGTGAATGTATTTTGTTGACGAAGCTACCAAGGAGAATAATCTAAAATAATGTTAAAAATAATCATTTATCCTACTTCCTACTTATCCTAATTCCTACTAATATTATAAATGTGAAAGTTTGTGAGTATGTAATATGTATGTTTGATATTCTTTCACGCAAAAACTACTAAATGAATTTTGATGAAATTTGGCGCAGAGGTGAATGGTGAATAACACAAAGGATACTTTTTATCCCGGGAGTGTGTTCCCTTGGTATAATTGTCGACACTAACGCGGGCGGAGCCGCGGGCGGTAGTTAGTTTGTTTATAGATATGTGTATAGCTGTCACCCAAATACTATCCCAAGGGAACATACTCCCGGGACAGAAAGTATCATAATTATGTCCTATTCCAGGATATGGTCTATCCGCGTGGCAAGTTTCATCAAAATCGATTCAGCGGTTTAGGTGTGAAAGCGTAACAGACAGACAAAGTTACTTAAAGGTAAATGGTTAACTCTTGAAGATTTTATAATTTAATTTCCAACTTAAATTTCGAGAATCACTCGTTACCTACCTATTCATAAAAATTAAACTTGTTTAATGTCTTACGGTACTTACTACATTTATGTAAACTTGAACGATACAAATGTGTAAACAAGTTGACATCTCTGTAGTGTGGGGCAACGTTTATTTAAAAAAAAATATATCGGAGTACTGATCCTATAAACATAAGTTTTTTAAAAGCGGAGTAGCTTTCAATTGATTGTCAGCAAAATATATAATTATTTCCAATTGTAATAAGCTATTTTTTATCTCGGAAAAATTTAGGTTTCCTGTGGAATAAGCCAAGGCACGAAGCGATGGCAAAAATTTCGTCCGCATTAAAAACTTTGCACACAAATGGGCATACGTCTAGCAAAAACACCCGTTGAGAGGATCCTCACAAATGAGCGTCAGAGTTCTGTCTGCAAAAGTTTTCTCAATTTTTTTTTTTTTTTTTTTTTTTTTTTTTTTTTTTTTTTTTTTTTTTTTTTTTTTTTAAAAACGTTGCCCCACACTAGGAATTTCTCCTGTATCGTGGGTGCGTTTACAAACATACAAATTCACATACACAAACAGCCAGACCCGGAACAACTATCTGTAGGCCATACAAATATTAGTTCCGTGCGGGAATCGAACCCGCGACACGCACCGCAGCAGTCAATCGCTCAACCACTGCGCCAATCGTGTTCTCAATTAAAAAACAGAAAAGTCCTTCCACAGTCGCGGTTAAAGATTTAAATGGTCAGTAAGCCTATTATTACAGTCAAAGCACTCAAGAAAGCCCTTAAACGATTTTATTTCTTCTGTTTCTAGTAATAAAGTTCACAGTTGAGTAAAAACTTGCAAACAGGAACTCATCCAAACAGTTTTCACCGCCATTACTTCATCATTCTTCTGTCCAAAGTTTGACAGTTGTGCGTTACAAAAGTACAATATTATAAATCTTATTTAATGCCGACAAAAACATGTTTACGCGGCCATGTTGGTGACGTCATCGTGTTTTGATTCCTAGGTAGGAAGTCGTTTAAATAATATTGTTCACACCAATTATAAATGTGAAAGTTTGCCTCGGTTTATACGACGTGATTGTAGAACGAATTTCGACGACAATTCGGTTAAAGATTTTCTTATTTTGATCAACATCAGAATATTAGAATCTTTAACACAAATGGCATCAACATACTCTCATAGTTTTATAATTTTAATTTCAACATCAATCGAAAAGGCAGTCCACTCCTGGTTATAGACCTCCTGGACCAAAACCGTTTCCTGCGCAAAATCACGGGTGCCCCCTACTATGTCCGAAATGAGACTACATGTAGATTTCAACATACAGCAGTTCATGAAACGCATAGCCAAACGTTTCTTCAACATTGCTGTAAAACACCGTAACCCCCTTATCGCATCGGCCGCCCGATACGAACCCTCCAGCATCTCCAAGGTACGCCGACTGCGGCATACCCTCGTCACGCCCGACGACTCTACCACTCTCCTCCAAGAGAGTCGCAAAGAGACCAGCACTCTTCGCAAACCACGATCGCCGTCCTTCCGCCCTCGCCGCCGAGGCCCGCTGCGACGTCCCCGTCAAAATCCGTCCCAACCCTGCTCGAGCCAGCCCGCGCCGCTGAGCCTGTAGTCTTAATTTCGCCCCTTAATCATAATTCTAGTTCGATCCAGCCCGTCCCTAGCTGTCCTCCCCCCAGCGCCCTTAGCGTGTAGTCGCTTAGTTTGTAAGTTTTTTATAAGGCGGGGCTGGAGGCTTTAATATTATATTAAGGCCACCACAGGCAAGCCCGGTTACAACGTCGACAACCTTATAGGTTGAAATGCGAGACGCAACTCACAAAAAAAAAAAAAACCCTCGTTGGACTTATATGGTGATAATAAAGAGTATTATATTCTATTCTATTCCCTAAGTGTCGCCATATCGACTGGTCTAGTACCCCTTGCATGCAAAAAAAATCCAAGATCTTAGTACTTTTAATTTTGGAGAGTATCAAAACTCTCTTGGTTTTGATACCACCAGTTTAACAAGGGCAAATTTTAGAGCTCAGCATTTTATGTTTATTCTACACACAAGTAGCATATGTAATGTTAACATAACATTTCATAAGGAAGATAAAAACGAATGAATATTATATGTACGATAAAAAGGAATACACTTGGTGGAAAAGTAATGAAACATATTACAAGAGGCTGGATTTTAGAACACAAGTTTGAAGTTTTTGGACGAAAATTGTGTTATAGGTAAAAGTATCAACCATTGTCAAAATAAAATGTCTACCCATGACAAGAGCACATTCGCAAGAAGTTGGTAGAATCATCACAGCGTTAATTCGTTGGATCCGTTTTTTCTTCATACCTTTTTGTATGTATATGTATTTATCTATGTATATATACATTTTTTTTTTCTTCTCTCTATTTCTTTTCTTTAAGTTGCACCTGCCATGTTGTCTCTGCACCACTCTAAGGTCGACTGGTAGAAAATGCCTAAGGCATTAAGTCCGCCTTTAAATAAATAAAAGTTTATAAAAGCTTTTTGAAATTCATGCCTCTAAAAGCCCCTCGTCATGTTCTAAAAGAATTCTTTTCAACAATTACACAATGTAATTAAAGAACGTTTGACTGTTGAAAACGTAAGTTCATGTTTTATAAAATAATGTAAATTTAATGTTTGCATGTCGAATGGTAAAACATGGCTGAACTTTGACATACCATAGCAACTACATATTGTAAAACCCATATTTGCAAAATAAAATTCTATTCTTTTCTCATAAAAAAAAAAAATTGCAACCAGAATTCTGCCACTAGGTGTATTTTGTTCAAACGAAAAGGTTTCCTCCGGAGCTACTCTTTGACGTTTATTTCCTACAAGTTACATTTTAATTTGAAATATCGTTAAGATGCCTTCTAGATTGGATAATATTAGATTAAATTAAAGTTTGATAAAGGTTGAAAGTAAGCCCTCTGAAGACGAGATAAAATTTTATTATTTAGCGGCAAAAAGCATTAGTATTATATTAATTTTAGATTGCTTTAGTTACTCTTATAGTATAACTTAATAAATTTCAAACTGGTACTAAATAACGCATCTAAATACATGCATCAAATCACTTTGGGAACCTGATGATGAGATTGTAAGTCTTTGTTTCATACTATTTTAGTCAACGAAAATTCAAGAAAAAATCAAGAGAACCTCCCAATCTTCAGGTCCTGTTTAGGTTCGCTATCTCAGCAATCCGACTCCGATCTTCGATCTTCATTAAGCGCCATATCGAAGGATCCTCCTCGCCCGAAATCGTTGAAAGTTTCCAAAGGTCACAACAGTCGTATTTATAGGTGTTCGCGCCTCCCGTATTTTCTTCTTAATTGACACTTAGTTAGATTTATGCCTGTGGATGGTAATGCCAAAGAGTTGTTAAATGGGGGAGTAACGACAGGGTAAATGGTACAGGTAATAAAATTCTGTAAAGTACATTGAACTTTAGGGGTTTGGCAATTACAATTGTAGGGCATTATGTCGAACGAAATGATTTGAGTTTCCAATGTAAATAAAGGAAGAGTAAAGAAAGATCAGAATAATTGTCTTTTCTCCTGAGTGGTTAGTGACCCTGACTGCTAAACCGGAGGTCGTGGGTTCGATTCCCACCCAGGACAAATCTTTGTGTGATGAGCATGATCATTTGTTTTGTGTCTGGGTGTAATGTTTCTATAATACGTATGTATTTAGAAATATAAGTATGTTTATCAATTGCCTGGTTGCCATAGTACTGTCTCTGCCTAGTTTGGGATCGGATGACCGTGTGTGAGTTGTCCTAAGCTACTATTATTAGTCCCCTGACCAAATTACGATCACGCTGGCCAATCACAATGGGGATTAGCCATGTACGCTGGTGATATTACAGTGCACTATTTTGTGTGCAAGCACTCTCTGATCCTATACTTTGATAGTCCGGTGGGACAGCAATGCAACACAACCGGGGAGAGATCAGGCACAAGACCAACGGTTTTGCGTGCTTTCCGAGGTACCAGTTATATCAGCAACTTGGCTGGCCTGTTGGTCGAGTGGTTAGTGACCCTGACTGCTAAATCGGAGGTCGTAGGTTCGATTCCCACTCAAGACAAATCTTTGTGTGATGAGCATAATCATTTGTTCTGTGTCTGGGTGTCATTTTGTATGTATTTAGAAATATATAAGTATGTTTATCAGTTGTCTGGTTGCCATAGCACAGGCTCTGCCTAGTTTGGGATCGGATGACCGTGTGTGAGTTGTCCCAAGATATATATAAAAAAACTTCCAAACTCTAAGCTGTTACTGAGAAATTCCTAATGAAGAAACCCAATAAGCCTTTTTTGCTTGACCTGGAAACCAAACCCAGGACCTCACGCTCTGTAGTTGCGTTTGCAACCACGAGACCAACGAAACAGATAAGAGGAATGATAAAAGTATGGAAAAATGTGGCATAAGATCTGAGTCAATCTCAAATGAAAATAAAAGGGTCGATTGATACCCGTCATTTTACTTTTTGTAACTTTTCTAATACGTTACACCCTGATTGTTACAGTGAACAACATAAATATACCGGCGCAATTGTTGAGACTTTTCTACCTTAGACACTGTACCAAAGGTAGAAGTCTAAACAATACCTTAAATGCATTCTTGTACTGAATAAGCAGTATATTTTTATTTTAACCTTCCTACCCAGGAGAAATTTGAAGACTAACCCGCAAACTGCAGGTGAAAATAAAAATAGAAGAAGTGCTATCTACTGGGTACTGTGACCTGCAAGATAGCAGATTTCCAATTTAAAAAAATAGGCAACAATAATTCCTTCCCTGTCCTATCTACTTCCCTAATCATTGTTTTAAACCGTTCGCCTCAGAGATAATTGAGCCAGCGTCGAGACAGTGATAAATTCGCCTTTAATAAGTGCTTACTGCTTACACACAACATTATGTTTGTAGACAGATGCCTGTTGCGGTGGTGTAAGGCGTGTATAGATGAGATGAATCTACCCACGTAATTATTTGGTTGATGTTAATACAAAGGAAGTGTGGAGGAACATAAGATGGATAGGACAATCCGGATACAGAAGAAAATTAAATTAAGAAGCTTATTTCAATACTATTTCCAGTTTATGTAAATAACTTACTAAATGATGACCATTGGGATCGCCGTGTTCTTGGATGGAGTCTGCAATTCGGAAAAAAATTGTTAAGAGGCTCTCAGGTCAGTTGGACCGACAATCTTAGTAGGGTAGAGGTAACAGCTGGAAACCAAAACGCCCATCGCTAAGCATAATGTTTTTTTTTAGTATTGATAGGCACGCGTTTGACCACTTTCTCACCTGATGATAAGCGATGACGTGGTTGAAGATAGGGCATGCTTGCCTAGAAGTAATCCATTCACTCTTGACTCGTAGCTATCTGGAAACGGAGACTCTGACATGTAATTCCACTCCTGCTGTAAGCACAATGAATGTGTTCCCAAAACGTTTCGTTCGTATGGATGTGATGTTCACCATGTACCGGTGGCTCGTCGCCGTACGTCTTATGGTCCGATGACGGAACGAGCTTGGCGGAATTAAACTATGCAATTCTGTCGCACACTCCCCAAAATGCAACCGATAGAAAACCGACAGACTAGCAACTCGGCGTCGATGCTCAAGACTTTGGAGCTTCGACACGACGAGCCTATCATTGCCGATGATCCTCTGGCTGCTGGTGGTGCTGGCAGATCCGTCCCTCTTCACCGACGTTTAAGATACACTCCCTTGGATCACATTTATTTGGTAATCGTGTCCCATATTAAATACTTAACAGACATAATGAAGACAAACGACCACCGCCTCCAAACAAAACAAAGAAGAAAGAAAATAACAATAAAATAAAAGCCCAAAAATATAACAAAAACGTTGGCCACGTTTAAACACGACGCAGTCAGAAGTTTTCTCATTTCCTTTAAAAAGATTAACACGTTGTTGGCCTACGTGATCTGAACGTAATTTTCTTTGCTGTTAATATTCATTTTGGGTTTTTGATTTCGTTTTGTTTGTGTTTGTAGGCATTATGAACGGTTTAAAATTACAAAGTACTACTTCTACTTTGTAATTTTGTAACTTCAAAAGAGGCAGAAGCGTGTTGCTAACTTTCATGTAAATATTTTTTATGAGTGACAGCTAAATGAAAAACTATACTCAGTACGAAAATTATCAAAAAAAAATGTGACTAATAAATTTTCAAACGCGCGTCGATAAGTCGATATTTTATTTCCAGAAACCGTAGGATAGTTTCATTTTTTAATAGGGATTGAGCCAGGAAAACAATAACAGACGACTTCACAATAGCAAATAACCGCAAATAGTAATTAGTAGTTTGAATGAGTCTTTTAAATCCAATCGCTTCCCGTGGGTTATCGTAAGAGGCGACCAAGGGATTCACCAGAGAATGGGCAGCAGCTACGATCGCCAACGCACCTGCCAAGCGTGGCGATTATGGCAAACGCCCCCTTTGGAAGGCCTATATCTAGCAGCTGACGTCTTTCGGCTGATGATGACGATGATGATCAAATAAGAGTTGGAGGGAAAATGGAGAAGATAGAACAAAATAGAATAATCTTTTAATGTACACCATATAAGTTACAGAAGATAAAAAGGAGAATGCATTTCGTGGGGTAACACAATGTGCGGTCTTATCGCTTAAAATGATCTTTAAAAGACAAACTTTGTATGGTTATACTTACAAAGTTCGTCTTTTAAAGATCATTTTCGGCGATGTAATGCATTCTTCTTTTCAAAAGAAAGGAGGAGAGACACTATTGCAGGGAGTCTCTGGTGTAATACTAATAAGTTTTTGACTGAAGAAAGTCAATACCAAGAGAACTTATAATATGTTAGGTATCTATAGAATTATTGCGTGACATAATTCCAGACCCTCAAAAGTACAGTACATACAGGAATTTTATCTGAATTGAGTGGAACATTCGCGTCTGGCATTATATTTTATGCTGCTTTATCTGTTCGCCCCCGAGATGTGCGATATGGCCTAATGTCTCCGGAAAATTCACTTCTACAGAGGTTCTTTATTACATACGATACGGGGCCGATACGATTCTAGAATATAGCGCTATATGTAAAATTGCAAAATAAGAATCTAAATAATTTACAAGAATCAAATGCGATTCTCGATTCTTTGGGCTATTCGATTGTTTTCCAGACTCTTAGTCTTAAAGACACGATACCTGAACTTTGCTCAGTTTCTGAGGTTTTTTAACTGGACTTTCGTTTCAGAAACAGAAATTGCTTTGATATTTTGACATCTTGCGATTTTGAATTCTAAGTTAAGAATGTTATTTGCTTATACAAACTAACTTTTTATAATAAAAGCTATTGATAGTTGTACCAGTTAAAACAGAAATCTAAGTTTTAGGAACTGCGCAATTTAAGTGGTCACATTTCTCGCAGAAGGGATGGTCGATGAGGGCTGAAAACTATAGAGTGGAAGATGCAGGCATCGCAGCATTGGGAGGCCTAATGCAGTCCATAGACGTTTAAATAATTGGTTCAAACAGGTTGGTTCAATCAGTTTTATAAAATTGGCATGAATGTCTGTAGGAAAAATTTGATCAAAAATGAGTTGTAAAATGGCTCAAAGATATACGTAATTTCGTATTTCTATTCGATCAAACAGTTTGATAGTACTGTTTCATCAAATTACTTGAACGTCTGTGGCCGCATAAATGTATTCAGTTGGCACCATAGAAATATAAAAAAAAACACTTGTTTATTATATCTATGGTTGGCACCGATACACTATCAAGACCCACGGAATTCTGTTGAATGCTAGAAGATTGTCGATGAGGCTCAAGGCCTATTTCCAGCAATGGACGTCTTATATCCGAAATTATGATGACAGTGGCGAATAATTTAATTTTAGGATTTACTTATTACCTACCTATACTATTTTATTTTCTATGTCATAAAATGTTAATACTTTGCATACAATTGTATAATTATTAATTACGCTAGTTCTTCTACATCAACAGCCAGATTGCTGAGTTGGTTGCGCCCCTTCTTCTAAAACATATATTAAAATAGTATACGGGCCACTAGGATACATAATTAACGTAAATAGTATGTCTAATATGTTGAAGAGTATGCATATATGCTGATTATACTTGCCTTGTTAACAGCCACAATAATATCGATCTCATACAGGATGCGATGCAAAACGATTTTGACAGTGTAGTTCAGTGGGCACATGATAATGGAATTATAATTAACATTGCTAAAACTAAGTCTATGTTTATTCACTCGCCATATCATAAAAAGAAAAACAAACTATCAGTAGAAGTGAAAGGTCATTCATACGAATGTCTTCACAATAACAAGCAAAACTGTCAGTGCGTATTTTGAATAAAAAAAAAGAAATCTTCATTTTCTAACTTGTCGTCTTATATAAATGTCTCTTGCGTTATCTGAAAGCGAGCGCGCGAAGTGTACTAGGTAGTGCGATGTTGCGACCTCGTCTCTTGTGAGCGAATTTATTTCACGGAATCGCTTAATTGATATCGTCTCTAACAAAACAATTGCTGAGTGAATAGAATAAGATCTTGAAGATATTCACTTGTTTTGAAGTTTAACAGAACTGTAGTTTATTTGTCTCGTCTTTGTCTATGATGAAATTGAACGTCTCTTTTATTTTGAGTTTTTGGTACAATGTTATGGTAAAAAACCGGCCAAGTGCGGGTCGGACTCGCGTACGAAGGGTTCCGTACTATTAGTTATAAAAACAGCAAAAAAGTCATGGCCCCTTTAATATTTATGTGTGTGTGTTTGTTACTTCTTCACGCGCAAACGGCTGGACCAATTTTGATAAAATTTGGTATGCAGGAAGCTGACACCCTGGATTATTATATATGCTACTTTTTAACCACAGGACATGAACATTACACGCTGGCCAAGCCACGGACAGAAGCTAGTTATTAATATCGCTTCAGTTTGCTTCAATAACGTGATAAGTCCTTAATTTGTTTTTTTTTTAACGTTTTTTGAAACATTAAATCGGTCACGGCGGTTTCAATTACCAAATAAAAAAATAAAATAACCGTCGGACTTATCACTTATTAAAGCAAAGAGGCATTATTTTGATAAATTGTCATTCAGTAACTCCAAGACAAATCGGCGAAAATACAGACTTAATTTACTACAAACGTCAAACAAATGCTTATCTTAGACTATTTTTATAGTTCACGGTAAAAATTTTTCAAGAACTAAAAGTGGCAATTTCTTCGTCGACCATAAAGTTCCAGTAATTCACCGTAAGCATTAAGTTGAAAGGCCAGATCTACATGATACCGATAAAACGGCGCGAACAGATATACGTGGGACATAACTGAGACGTTGGTATTATGACATTCGACGGCATTAACTTTCTAGTAAAATGTTTGGGCCAAGTTATAGGAGGAACCTGCCAAGGTTGCGGAATAGGGAAATATTTTAATGACAAAGTCTAATAAAATAATCTTTATTTCGGAAAAAAAAAATATTAAAAAAAATGAAAAATATTTATTTAAAACAAAAAGCTTCATAAACAATGAATTGTGTTAAATTGTGTTTGGAGCCTCCTTTTAGACAAACAATGCCTGTGTTAGGAGACTCCGCTCTTCCAAATCTTAGATATATGTTACATAATAATATATTACAGCATAATGCTACTGTTAATTGAAACATCCGATTATTATGTATGTATCTTGTGGTAAGAAGAATAGTGTGCTTTATTTAGGTGTGGTGTAGTGTGGTTTGATGTGATCTGATGTGATCTGATGTGATGTGCAGTGTGTGGTGTGGTGTGGTGTGTGGTGTGGTTTGGTGTGTGGTGTGGTGTGTGGTGTGGTGTGTGGTGTGGTGTGTGGTGTGGTGGAGTGGTGCGGTGTGTGGTTTGGTGTGGTGTGATGTGATGTGATATGTGTTGTGGTGTGGTGTGAGGTATGGTGCAGGATAAGCAACACCCATATGGGTAAGTAAACAAAAAGATAACTATTCCTATGTTAGTAAACTTATAATCTATTTAGAAACTAGGCTGTTGTTGGAAGTGCATCTCCGAACAAAATCACCTTACAAAGGAGAATCATATCTCCCCGCTATGGTTTTGAGGATGGAGTTGGAGCTGACCCGCACTCTGCAGAGTTAGTCCGTCAGATAGACGACGTATTTTTTCTTTGTTTACGTAAACAAAAAATGAAGACGCTACAGTGCGTTGAAATACGCGTGACGTCACGTCGCTTGTAAAGGTTGTACCATCATACGCAACTTTTTCAACGCACTGTATCGTCTTTGTATTGTTTATGTGAAAAAAGTCTCGCCTTTTCGTTTTTCGAGCATCGATCCCTGCTTTTCGATAGCAAACTTGGCCGGCTTTGGTTGCAAATTAAAACATTAAAAAATTTAAATTAGGTACTTTTTTTCGCATGTAATTTTTGAAAGGAAAGTTTTGAATCTTACCTTTTTTATTACTTTACATATTATGATGTCGCCATTGACAAGCTAAAAAGACGCTAATGCACCATGTCCCTTGCTAGCAAACTTAATTTTATGTCTGCTGGTATTGCTTTGTTGTACCTGTATATTAGTGTAATGTTGGGTGCATTGTGCTCACATAATATAATCAATTTATCAATGTATGTATACAAAATATTGTAAAACTTATATTTGAAAAGAGTAACTATGGAGTTTCTTGTCCGTTCTTCTCCATAAGAATCTTTTTTTTGCGAATGGACTACTAGAGTCACTTATATTTTAATTTTAAACTGTAAATTTGACGTTCAAAAGTGCCTTTTAATGGTCTAGTTGAAATAAATGAATTGACTTTGACTTTGACTTTGAATGCTGCGACTAGTATCGGTAACTATTTCAATGATACCCAGCTCGAATGCCCAAAAATGGCATTTAGTAGGTGTAGTACTAAATGTTACACGAGGGACCCCACTGGAGAGCCGTATATTATTCAAACACAATCTGACTTGGAAGCTCTTATGCCATACGCCAAACCCAAATTCGCCCACTCCACTTTATGGGTAATTTTTACTTTTATGTCGTTTCTTTCAGCAAAATTAAATTACTTATGCGATGGGTGTGTTGCGTACTCTCCTGTTATTTCTACTTTCACGTTTATTGAGTCATTATTATTAAATAAGTACCTGCGTATTGAAACGGCTTGCTGATTTCTAAGCGGATAACATAATTAATAATAATAATATCTTGGGACAACTCACACACGGTCATCCGATCCCAAACTAGGCAGAGCCTCTGGCTATGGTAACCAGATATCTGATAAACATACTTATATATTTCTAAATACATACATATTATAGACAAATTACATCCAGACACAGAACAAATGATCATGCTCATCACACAAAGATTTGTCCTGTGTGGGAATCGAACCAACGACCTCCGGTTTAGCAGTCAGGGTCACTAACCACTAATACCGCGACTACCAGTTACTGAGATAACAAGTAATAGAGAGGTATGGAAGATGAAGACGTGCTGTGCAGACGCCAAATTAATTAAGGGCAAGGGAATTATGAATGATGGTGTGGCTGAATTTCTCGAAGGGACCGGAAGATGTGTAAATGAATATAAAGATAACCTTTTTTTTAAAGATGAGAATGGAATGGGAATTCATCAAATGACTCTTACTGACTAAAACACATCCGTAATCCTCCTAATGTCCGTTGCGTTCAGGGCCACGATGACTCTTTCCAACAAATTCCGCAACATATAGATTATCCACACCCATATAACCAGCTAAAGCAAAGCTATTGTACCAGTGGCTCTAGACAAGTGACGTTCTCACAGCGGTAGCGTGGCGAAGGCGTTGTCAAAACGTCAAAAATGGATGGGTTGATTGATCACGCAACATTTTGACAGCGTTTACCAATTCAGCTGTCGCGTGATCAATCCTAATATATAACATTCTTCCGTTACTGACTGACAAACAACGCACAGTCGAAACTACTGGTTGTAGGAAGTTGAAACTTGGTATGTCCCGAAATTCCTACGAGTAGGGAAAAAAAAAGAATATACGCATACGAAGTATCGGGCAAAAGCATATATATTTTATTTTAGCATTTCGACAATCGCTATCTCTAATAGTGCACTTTGTCTAAAGCTCCAGGAGATTTATGCATTGGCAGAACATACCATTATAACGCTTTTTAACCCACTTGAAAAAAAAAGAGCAGGTTCTCAATTCGGTTGTTTTTTTTATGTTTGTTACCTCATATATCCGTCATTTATGAACTGATATGAAAAAAACATTTTTCATGTGATAGGATACACGTTCCAATTGATCCTATAGATATTTCATCAAAATCGGTTCAGTAGTTTGGCTTTTAAATCAAAATAGCTTGAGGCAATAGAAAATATATGATCCAAGTAAGTAAACGAAATCGCGTGTTTTGCTTTCCTGTGACTTTCCAGTGGTGTTGTTAGGTGTGGGGTACCACTAAAAAGCGAAAAATAAAAACTTTTTTACAAAATATTAAAACCGACATCCAAATAAGAAAACACTAGAACACATACTTTGTAGTGATTTTTTCTATCTTTGTTTGAATACAGAAGTCGAGATCACTGTCGAACTTATTCCCTTCAGAATTTTACCAGTAAATGATTTTATCATTAAAGCAAATTTACCAGTTAAAATAACGGGTAAGTAACCTTATTACTGGTCAATTTAACGCGAAACAGCGCGCGACGTCGACGTACAAAATGCATTGTTCGTGTTTAAGTTAATGCTGTTAACGAATCGCCACTTTAATTTACAATTTACTGTTAATTAGTCCGAGGACCGCGGTCGCAAAATATTGGGATGTAAGAGAGAATTTCGGTAGTTACAAATGACATGACGTTTCACTGAAAGCTTTCAGTGGCTATTCAGTTGGTTTGAATTATCACAGTGATTGAAACAAGTGTGTGAATATTTCACACACTTGTTTCAATGACATGTGTTGTGTAGGTCAAAATGACAAAGATTGCGCTTCAAGGGTTAATAACTCCGACGTTTCGCTCCAAGACTGGAGCGGGCCGGGGCTGCCTTCAAGCGGCTCCGGTCCAAACGCCTAATGCCGGAGGCTCTATGCGGGGATCGTGATTATGGGGAACCAGTGTAGGCACTTACGTTGACGGGGCGACCTGCCCGCCAGCTCAACGTGTACCAAAGGGTCATGGCTATCCGGCTGGCCCGGGGATACCGCACGGTCTCCTGCGAGGCGGCGAGCCTCCTTGCCGGATTAACGCCATGGGATCTGGAGGTGAGAGCCCTCGCGCACGTTCACCCGTGGCGCGTGAAGGCGCTTCGTCCTCACCTTCCACCTAACACAGGTACTCACCGGACACGGCTGTTTCGGGAGGTACCTGTTTAGGATTAAGCGGGAGGACACGCCCGGGTGTCAGCACTGTGAGGATCGCCCGGAGGACACGGTGGAGCATACGGTGGAGGTCTGCCCTGCTTGGGCTGAGCACCGCCGTGTCCTCGTCGAGGCGATCGGCGGCGGCAACCTCTCGCGTCCGGCCCTGGTTGAATCCATGGTCCGGAGCGAGGAGGCTTGGGAAGCGGTCACCTCCTTCTGCGAAGCAGTAATAGCGAAGGAGGAGGCGTGCCACGCGAGTGAAAGGCAAGGCCTTCGCTCCAACCGCCGCAACAGTAGAAGACGCCCCGGGCGTTAGAAGTCGCAGGGTGATCCCCAGCCACCGTAGGCGCGGGCCTGCGGACGGCGAGCATTGGGTGGCTCGCTGTCCGATCACCACCAGGCCCGGGTCGATGGCGCGTTGTGTTTCACGCGCGCCTCAAAGAGATGTCAGCATAGAAGACGGGGCCCGTTAGGGCCAGAGTCTGCCAGGTTTGCGGAATTTGTTTGAAAGAGTCGCCGCGGCCTTGGAACGCAAAGGGCTTTTGAAGGAACACGGATGGGTTTTAGTCAGTAAGAGTCTGACACGCCCTTCCGCTCCACGCAGAGCAGAAGAAGTCATTTGATGATTTTCCATCCCTAAAAAAAAGGGTTTATGACAGCCAAATGAAAAAGATTTTGAAACGTATGTGGTTTCAAATAAGATTGAAATTGCTACACGAATAAATATGATGACTTTAGCACACTGTGCTTGTACGCGGTATCAGGCTTTACTATTTGACGACGTCAGTTACGCTGGGAAAGATTAGCGCTTGTCTGAAATATGCTAAGCTCATTTTATTGATGATGTGATTTGTATTACAACAAAACTGCCACTGAGTCTATATGTAAAAATATTCTGTAAACACTCTGTTTTGTAAAATGGAAAACGTTAAAAGAACATAAAAATCGAACTGCCGGATGCAGCTGAGTTCGAGTATCATACATGGAGCATCTACCTTTCTGACTTCCAAAACAACAAAATGCTCTTTGGCAAGACTTGTTTCAGATTTTCTGGCTTCTGATTACCCGTAACGACTGTCGAAGATGTTCAAATAACAGCCGGGACCAACGGCGTAACGTGCTGCCGAGGCACGGAGGAGTCTCGGTATGTAATGGATGTTCACCCATCCACAGACCGATCTCGGTATGCGATGCTTAACTTCGAGAATCGACCTGTGTTGCAGATATTTTTAAGTTACAATTCACACACAACATTCGATCACAAACAATTTCTATAAAACCAACCACATTTTCCCATCACTCCGTCATCACTTCCCGTGGGTGCCATAAGAGGCGACTTAGGGACTCACCAGAGAATGGGCAGCAGCATTTTCTGTGCATTGCAACAGCTATACTGCAGTCACTAACCCGCCAAGCAAACCTCCCTATTGGGGCCTATGTACAGCAGTGGACGTCATTCGGCTGATGATGATGATGAACCACATTTTAACAGCCTTTTT
The DNA here is from genome assembly GCA_002192655.3 of Mamestra configurata. Taxonomy (NCBI): domain Eukaryota; kingdom Metazoa; phylum Arthropoda; class Insecta; order Lepidoptera; family Noctuidae; genus Mamestra; species Mamestra configurata. The sequence goes on from NDFZ01004906.1 coordinate 35,725, forward strand.
TTTGTGGATGAGAAATTATCCGGTGACTCATCCTGCTCGGCATAGAGCGAGAAGAATTTCAGCCTTTTACTGACCAAAACCTACACGTGTTCGTATTTCTTTCGAACAATTTCGCAACCCTGGCAGGACATTTTATCAGCGTAGCAAATTCTCTTAAAACAAAAACCGCACGTGATCCAATCAATAAAGCCTTTACCACGAAAATATTATCGAACCAAACTCGAGCAAGAAATGCTATAGGTCTGTCCATCTAAGTACTAGTGGGTAGCAAAAAGTTCCATAAAACGGGATTCTTCGTCAGCGGTCGTATTCGTCAAGTTGTGACAAATGTGGGAATCCCGGGGCCGGGACCGATACGAGGCAATCAATCAACGCTCGGAGACCGGACGCATAGTGCTGGTAGGGTAAATTGTATCCCGGGATTCGAATATTTGTTACAATTGAAATTGAGAGTTACGAATATATGAGTCGCTTCATGGTAAATACTGGTTATAACCTTCATTTGGTTAGACGGGAAAATGCCCTAAATATAGAGATGGAGAAAGACCAGACGGATAGATTACGAAAATACAATATTAAATTCAGGAACCTTTATGAAATTCTCGAGAAAGAAGCCAGGTAATGTGTACTAACTAATATTACTATGTAGTATACATTTGAAAGTGAGTTTGTTGTAACACTTTTAGGCGATTTATGTTTGAATGCCTAAATTGCTGAACCAATTTTGGTGAACTTTAATACTAACGAAGCCGCGAATCTAGTAATCAATATGTTTTTTTAAAGATACCTGAGAGGCTTGCGCTTCTCATCTTCATAGAAAATCAAAAAACACAAAGACCTGTGCCCCTGTATTTCTTCGATCAAACAGAATTTATTTATCTTTCAGGTCCCGCTTTTTTGTATCCCGGAAAATTTCCCGACAAGCACACCACTATAAGAACCCTATCGATCTCCAGGCGTTTCCATTTACAGCTGGCACATACATCATACGTATTATTTAAAGCCGTGTTTCTACGAAATCGTATTTATATAGGAAAAACGTTGGTAAAAGTAGATACATACGTACTTACATCTGGTTCAGTATATGGCGGTTTCTAGGAAATTGAATTTAAAACGACTTTCGATACTGTTCTGATACAAATACTAATTCTTTCATTTGTATCGTGTTTTTTTTTATTATTTAATATGGGTTTGCTTTTGACTCTAGTCTAGGTCATAGATGACACAGACAAAGTCGACGATGGAGCGAGCTTACCCAGAAGAAGCCTGTTCACTCTAATTTTGAAAAGGTTATTATTTATTTTTATTTTTTATTTATATATATTTATTTATAATTATTAATTTTGAAGAGGTTGTATGCGTTCGGAAACACAGACGCAGGCAGAGAGTACACATAAATTACTCTTATCTTTTTCCTTCTTTTGCCTTATTGTCTAAATAGGCAGGCTAAAAAAACGCAAAAAAATCGAAGATATGTGAATTGAATTACAGTTTAACCTCACAGTGAGGAGGCATATGTTCCAACATGAAATGTTAAGGCCAGTTTCACACACGATTTGAAGATCAATTTGACACATTACCTTAGTGTATTAGGTAAGGTCAAAAACGAACAGGCAGGTGACTTAATAGGGTGGCGCCTACAGCCTAACTACCGATAACTAGCTAAGTGAAACAAACGTACTAAAATGTTCGTATTAGTGCGATTATTACTCTGGCAGCTTGGTGACTGATAATTCCTTTGCAAAATTTTGATTCTTGATCTTTTGTTACCATATTTCTCTGCAAATTAATCTTTGACTTTGATCAAAATGTTGCAAAGGAATCATCAAATTGAGCATCATCAGCAGCGGTGTGTAGAACTCCTTAGTTGCTAAACTATCTGGTAATACTTTGTTCCTATAAGTAGCATACTCTGGGTGCATCGTCCTCACATAATATTAAATTAATTTTTGTATACCAAATTTCGTAAAACCAATATTTGAAAAGAGTAACTATGGAGTAAAAGTGCCATTTAATGGCCTTATTAAAATAAACGTTTTGACTTTGACTTTAACTTTATCTTATCGTTATATCATAGCTTAACAATATCACTGCAAACTTCAGATCGCAGCAGCACTTTGCCACAACCGAGTCTCAAGCTCTCTCAACTAAATTCGAAGACTATCCCAAGTCAAGACTTGAGCTCAAACGGCTCATTGCTCCAGGATCCGAAGTATTCCAAGTCAATTGATATCTGTACCAAGTTCGACGGAAAACTTTCGGTCTGATTTTGCTAATTCGATTATACAACTTGGAAATACGGAATTACTTATGAAGGAATATTAAGTAGATTAAGCGATTACTTTGTTGGAATAAATGTCCAATGATAGATTTATTACGTCGTCTTTATTTATTGGGTACATTCAACCAGAAGGTTGTAGTATTGTTGGTTTTGTTTGAACTAGTAATTGAAATGAAAATGTTGATTTATTTGGTTCTCCGTATATATATTTGGATTCTTTGTAAGTTTTAGATTATTATTAATAAGACAGTTAGCAAAACGCGCGTTGTAATCTAATGTCACCATGCAAGCAAAACGATACGAAAGATCACATAAATCGTCATTGGTAGTTTAGTGTTTTTTTTTTTTGAGTTAGCACCTTCGATAATAAGAGTTATTAACCCTAATTAGAAAGAAAAGCAATTAAAGTTACAATACCCACCGGTACTAAACAGTTTAAAGTCTAAACACCGTAAAACAGCATTTCACAATTTTATTCCAGCAAGTTAAATTGAATCGCAGAAATAAAAACAACGCCTCCATTTTTCATTTCTTAAGACAATGCCTTCAAGCATCACAATTCTAATAAAAACACAATTTCATGACAAAGTTGACTCAAAACATAATAGACTAAGTTCCTTATCAAAGAGTGAAGCATGTTGTTATTCCGTTGAAGGAAATTGAAAATATAAAGGGACCGTCTGATTAAGTGGCCTTTGAGACCCCTTCCGCAAGGCACCATACTTGGTCCTCCTTTGTATGGTAATCTACATGTCCAGTCCCTGATGAGGGTATAGAAATGATTTTTGCATTGAGAATACGGTTCGTACGTACATTTCCTTTGTGTAATCTTTTTGATGGACCGGGATTGAATTTTCGGATGTGTCAAGTCTTGTAAAAATAGACTTAGATTGTATTCCTTATTTTTGCTGTATTTGTGTTAAGAATTTTGTTAACAGTGGAATAGTTTTATAAGTTTGGTAGAGCTATTCTGTAACAATCTCATTGTGAATACTAAGGTGAAGTAGATGTTAAGTGATCTGCCAATCCATCTAATCAAGGTGGAATAACAATTAGTAGTGCGATTCTGTTAACCTCTCATCGGTTAAGCTTAGTTGAAGTGAAAATGAAGTGATCTATCAATCTATACAAGACTAGTGGTCCCGACAGACGTTGTCCTGTCCGAACGTTTGCTTTGTGTCTGACGAAAAATTATAGAAATCGATTGCAGCGCCAACTAACGGGTCCAATTGTGAATTTAAACCATTCTCGAATCCCCTTGAACACACACAAAAAATTTTAATCAACATCGGTCTAGCCGTTTAGGAGGAGTTCAGTGACATACACACGTCCACAAACAATATATTTTATATACAAGCTGTGCCCGCGGCTTCGCTCCCTTCACCAACAACCGTCAACCGTTACCTACCCTACCTACCCTACATACCTACCCTACATACCTATATATATATATACAAAAATATATATAATTTTTTCATGCATTTTCCCTATTGGTGCTGTTTGCACTTAATTTAATATTAAAGTGATGAAGTACTTCAAATGGCCGAAATAAGCCAATTTTGACTTCCTAAATTAATGGATACCGGGTTCTATACTGTGTATTAGACAACGTGCTATCCGTTACTCAATTATTTGCAATTTAATTTTGAAATTTTGTTCTGGATTTTGAAGTACAGTGTAGGTATGTATAAATTGACTAGAAATATATTGTCATTGTATTCTGATTCAAAGTGGACTAGAAAGATAAAGAAATGTAATGAAAATGATAGGAACTGTACTGGAATAATGTTTTATGAAGAAATGATACTTCCTTTTTATGCATACCCTACCTACCCTACATACCTACCCTACATACCTACCCTACATACCTACCCTACATACCTACCCTACATACCTACCCTACATACCTACCCTACATACCTACCCTACATACCTACCCTACATACCTACCCTACATACCTACCCTACATACCTACCCTACATACCTACCCTACATACCTACCCTACATACCTACCCTACATACCTACCCTACATACCTACCCTACATACCTACCCTACATACCTACCCTACATACCTACCCTACATACCTACCCTACATACCTACCCTACATACCTACCCTACATACCTACCCTACATACCTACCCTACATACCTACCCTACATACCTACCCTACATACCTACCCTACATACCTACCCTACATACCTACCCTACATACCTACCCTACATACCTACCCTACATACCTACCCTACATACCTACCCTACATACCTACCCTACATACCTACCCTACATANTGTAGGGTAGGTATGTAGGGTAGGTATGTAGGGTAGGTATGTAGGGTAGGTATGTAGGGTAGGTAGGGTATGCATAAAAAGGAAGTATCATTTCTTCATAAAACATTATTCCAGTACAGTTCCTATCATTTTCATTACATTTCTTTATCTTTCTAGTCCACTTTGAATCAGAATACAATGACAATATATTTCTAGTCAATTTATACATACCTACACTGTACTTCAAAATCCAGAACAAAATTTCAAAATTAAATTGCAAATAATTGAGTAACGGATAGCACGTTGTCTAATACACAGTATAGAACCCGGTATCCATTAATTTAGGAAGTCAAAATTGGCTTATTTCGGCCATTTGAAGTACTTCATCACTTTAATATTAAATTAAGTGCAAACAGCACCAATAGGGAAAATGCATGAAAAAATTATATATATTTTTGTATATCTAGAAATATTCAAAAATATAATACTAACAGTGAAAATAGAATCGCAATTGACCGAAAAACAAACGAGATAAAACTATTTTAAACAAATATGTCTGTCCCTTTCGCGAAAACGCTGTTTTGTATGGCAGCTGTATAGGCGACATAGTATTTGACGTCACAGTTGGCATCGGACTTTTCTTTCTAATTGTCAACTTTGAAGCTTAATAACTTCATCGCTGATGAAGGTATTTTAAAAATTCTTTCATAATTGTTTACTAGGGATAATAAATATTTTATTTTGCAAAAAAAAAAAAATTGCATGCATATTCCCTATTCCTTGGCAAGACTTTCATAGAACAAGTACTAAAATATTCTTAGTTATTTCCATTCAACTTGTAGCGTCTCTTGAATAGAAAGCTGGTTTCTTAGAAACAACTTACTCTTCATTATCACGAACAATTTTCTAGTTTTATTTTTCTTCCCGGAAGGTACTTGGAGCGAAATTTCAATTAATTTGGATTCAAACACTCCACAGGAAAGCGAATGACAATCGAATTACTCGCTAATTGATTTTAAAGTTTGACGAATTTATGTGGGATGCGCTCGAGTGTAATTTTATTGTTGTTTAATTAGATGGGGTGATGGATGTTGATGAGAGTTTCTAATAAGGCGTTGTCTTTAAGTGTGTTTTTCATGAATGAGTGTTTTGTTCAATATTTAATTTTGTACTCGTCATTAACAAAAACTTATTTTCATTAAAAAATTATGACGCCGTGGTCAGTAACCACATAAATGTTAATGTTTAAAATGTATTTTTTAAACTGATTTTCTCACAATATTAGGTTCACTTGTGATTTGGCCTTAACGCTGAACTGGACCTATTTGCTCTTTTTTGTTGCAAAACCATTTTTTTTAAACCTTTTTTTTTGTTTGTTCTATCCTGTAACTGCGTACTGGTAGACGCAGCGTTGGAAGGCCTCCCACAAGAAGGACCAATGACCTGGCGAAGATCGCGGGTCTGTTGTGGCGAAACTGGGGGGAGGCCTATGACCAGCAGTGGACGTCTTTCGACTGATAAAATAATGATGAAGACGATCCTGTAACTATGTTTTCATTTATGTTTGTGCTCAATAAATGTATTTCCATTCTTTCTTTTATATAACCTATTCACTATAGTTTGTTACACAACTGTTATGAAACGTTTTTTAGCGCATCAGGCTTCAAAATTCCAAGCTATTGCTGAAATTAAAACCGAACCCTCGTTACTCTTAATCAGGAACAATAAATCATACTTTTCCTTTCTGTCAATTGCATCTGTTTCAAGTTGCCAAGGTTCCTTAAGGGGGAGACTTGAGTAAAATATAACCACAAATAAATTGCCGTCAATTGGCACTTGGGCAGCGGAAAACACGGTTAATTCTTTTTCAGACAGGTTTTCGGACAGTTAATTTTGAGCAAGGTTAAATAGTAGGTACAAGGGATGTTTTAAATATTTGTTGATAAAAAAAAATATCAATGTTGTCTTCTTCTAAAGGTGTTGGATTTACCGATTTATAATAAACCCAATTTTTGCCAGCTACGTTTAGGTCACGCGCGTCTATTGCATCATCCGGGCATGGATCCAGACCGCTGGAAAAACCCAATAACGACTCCCCCCTCCCCAATTTGAACCTAGGACCTCATTCTCAGCAGTTAGTAGACATCATTAGGTCACTGTAGAACTCGTGACCTAATGAGGTCTAGACTTTATTGAGACAAAATAAAAATAATGAAGCTACTAAAATTTATTCGACTGACCAAATATCGCTGTATACTTAAAATTGTCAATATTCGACGACTAGGCGTCAAAAAATCACACATAGTCACAGCGAATACGTACATTTTAGGATAGATACTAAAGTCACGGCCCATTGAAACGGATTCATCACGCAGTTTGTGTCCAAACACGGAAAAAAATTACAGAATTTTTTCCGAAACCTAACATTTTTAGGCCGTATTCTGGCTTTGTTCCAAAAAAATCGTAAATGGGTCTGTTTTCTAGTTTTACGGATCATTGCTTCGAATGTTTTGTTTCAAATAGGGTAACGTGTTTTGATTTTTATGATTATTCGATATATTTTTAGTTGAATATAAAACGACAGACAATTTGTCTTAAATCATAACCTTTTGTCGAGCGGTAGGAACTGGGGAATGTTTCCAATAAATTAGTGAGAATGAGTTTGTGAGCGCACGTCGCATTTTTTTATAAAATATTTATTTATTTTATATGATTTGCAGAATATGTTTTGTTTTATTTTTTTAGTCTTGCATGTTTACATTGTCTACATTTCAATTGCATAAAAATTACAAGTGGAAATGCGGAGTCTCCTAATACAAGCAATTCCTTGCTTAAAAGGTGGTCTCCAATAATATATATCAAAATGCCTATTGTAATTAAAATAAACATTTTTTTTTAAACAATTTTATGTGAAAAATGTTGTCGGTTTTACATTTGTCTCGGTCTTTAACTGATATTGTATGTAACCTAAAATACTATGTATAACCGTTTGTTTCCCAAAAAAAAAAAAAAGTTTTTCATCGCTTTTTAGTGTTGACTCGATGAAAAAAAACAAACAGTTAAAAATATCATTATTGTTTTTTTATATTTAAGTCGTCTGTTTGGTTTAAGGGTGTGGAAAATAAATTAAAGGTAGTTTTGAACGTATTTTTTTATATGAACGGCCTTTTCTGTAAACATCTCTCCGTGAAAACTTAGGCGGAGTGAGCTTCAATTGAAAAATCATTTCAATTTGTTTGTATGAATTGAACACACACATCAAATTCATTTCACCTAAGTTTACACGATTTTACAGCCGGTCTATTCTGTCAACATATCACCGTGCAAATTTAGATGGAGTGAGCATGAAACGAAATGTTCTGTAAAGTGTCGGACGTAAAAGAATAACACCATACCATCACTTCCCGTGTGTGTCATAAGAGGCAACTAAGGGACTCACCAGAGAATGGGTAGCAGCATTCTCTGTGCATTGCAACAGCTACACTGCGATCGCCAACCTGCCTGCCAATTGTGATGATTATAGTAATCCCGCCCCCCC
>NDFZ01004906.1:44317-71053 GCA_002192655.3 Mamestra configurata
GTGGGAAGCCTATGTCCTGTTTTCGGCTGATAATTATGAGGAGCATGAAACGAACTGCCATTCCACCTTGTTTGTATGGATTGACAGCTCACTTCATGTTCATTTTACCTAATTTTACACGGTGAGATGTTTACAGAATCATCTGCAGTATCGCACCACTGGACCTATCTGGCGTAGCTGAGGGAAACACAATGTTATTGTTTTAAAATTAAGACTCTTTATCTTTGTACTAACATTGTGTGCATCTATAGAGGTATGCGGAACAGATTGTAAACCTCCATTAAAAAGGGAGGATCTTCCGACCGGTCGGTTGTGGTGTCCGGTGCAACTGCCCGATACTTGACAGTTGTATATGTTCAAATCGCACAGAAAACTCTGATGCTGCGATGCAGGATTTCGTTAATAGTTAACGCTGGCGAGATACATCTATCCCGCCAGCGACAAACTATTAACGAAATTTGACGGCGAACGAAATGGTATCTTATCACCTAAATTTACCATCACTAAAATCCAGTAAACCATATCAAATCTCTTTTCCACTCCTCATCTTCGCTTATCACAAGTAACTCAACTCCACTTTAAACGAACATACCCACTTTTCCCTTTGAATTCTAAATCACTTGATCAAACACGCAATCTCGGAGCCATTACTCAAACCAAATTAACACAATAATTGTTACATCTCCGAAGTTAAAGCCATAACAGTATGTCATGCATAATGTAATAAGGGTTGCTCGATAAGAGGGAGGTGGGATGTTACTGTTTAATTTTTTGTCGGTACATCATGGAGCTTTTTTTTATTTGAATCATCAAAAGTCTCCGGAGAAGTCATTTTATGATCTGATCTGGGCGGGACAGGGGGCTACACTCTAAGCCCGAAGTCCGTAGTTTTGGGTTTAGTTGCGGGCGTATTCTACTCCGCCTTGCTACCCCTTGGAGCACTGAAAAAATAAAACTTCTAAGTCAAAATAATCTAAAGATAAGGCCGTTAATGCTTCGTTTCTGGCGATTCGCAAGGGAATCAAAACCTATAGGGTACTTCCCGTTGATTGATGAAATTTGGCAAGAAGATAATTTATAATACTTACATAACAAATTTAGGAAAAGTCTGAAAATAGGAATTTATGGTCTTACAATAATTTTTTTTATGATTATAAAACTTACATTTTCGGTTGAAGAATTAAAGAAAGAAAGAAAAATGTTAATTTGGACTCGCATAAGACAATTTGAAGACAAAGAGACAAGACAAGACAAATTGACCATGACGTACATTGATGTATAGAATATTTTTTCAACAACAAAGTTTGTACTTCAATCTTACCTGCTACATTTTGGTTTCATAGTTTATAAACTTCCGTAGGTAATGTTTACTCGGGAAAAAATCAAGACTCGATCGGAACCCTCGGTGCGCGAGTCCTACTCCAAAGAGTACTCTAAGTATACGAGTACTGACTCGCACTTGTCCGGGTTTTTTTCTCTGTGGTTTGACTTTTAACAGAGTTGAACTGTTATTGTTGCCATGTGATTAAAAATCTGATCCAAGTAATACGCAAGAACTTATATAACGTTACTATTGAATGCATATCCATTTACACATAGGAATCTTTCTCATAAAATCTGTATAAGAATAAACTATGAATTCAGCAGTAGTATTGAATGTCTACAAAAATAAACATGTAAAAAAATGGCAACAAAATTGGTTTGCGATTAAAAACAAAGAAAAATACGATTATTCCGCCAGAAATCACGCAACTAACTAAATACTAAATACAATCTGTTTCACTATCAAACTATATCTGGCATTGACTACCATGAGTCTCTGGTCACACCACAGATAAAACAGAACACAGTTCCACAGTTGTCTGTGGCATGACGTCCGGCACTGACTGACAGTGACAAGTTGACAACATAATAACAAAACAAACAATAATAATAGATTCTGATATAAATTATTGGTCTTTGTCACTAAAATCTCGGACCCCTCAGCCTTATTTTTCGGAATATACTGGCTATTATGGGATATAAAAAAAAACAAAAACATGCGGGGCAGTCTTGTGGGACTGCCGATAGAAGTGAAAACTAAGTAACTTGTGAATGGTATCGTCGAGCTATAATATTGTTCACCCAAAAAGTACACATATATACACAGTATACATCATATAGCTCATGGAAATCGTTCGGTGACGATGACGCGAGTTCCATGATTTTTGTTCACCCAAAAAGTACACATATATACACAGTATACATATAGCTCACGGAAATCGTTCGGTGACGATGACGCGAGTTCCATGATTTTAGGTCACCCAAAAAGGACACATATATACACAGTAAACATATAATTCATGGAAATCGTTCGGTGACGATGACGCGAGTTCCATGATTTTTGTTCACCCAAAAAGTGCTCAACGCGCCTAAAAACTAGGAAATAATGAAATGTTTAACTCTTCAAAGCATTTCACTCTTTCATAAGTTTCTAACAAACCCAGTCAGTTTCAATCATGGAGCAACCCTGATGTGTTTCTATCAAATAACGAGCGACAGATTTTAATAATTGGCTATAAAACTTGTGAACAGACGCCATTAGAGTGAGGAATACAAAATGGCCGCGCGAATATGAATCGCTGGAAATTGCAACGACATTTAGTAACCCATGAGATGGCATTAACTGAAATGTTTTACATTTTCACGATTTGCACACACTTTTTATTTTATAAAATCCTCTTTTAATAAACAAGCAACACATTTTTCATTTATTTGTTTATTTTCGTGTAACAGATTAAACGCAATACCTTAAAAGGGGTCATTTAACTCATAATGATGAGAACAATGACCAATTTTCAGGTATTGCGTTTATTCTGTTACACGGTGTTTATGTAATTTATAGTAGGTTTACCAAAAAACTTACAATTGGAGAGCTCAAATCATTCCGCGATCTCTTTATGGTCATTTCGCATAATTTAAAGATTTTTTTTTGTCATATTGTTTTTGTTATATTATTATTGTCAGTCAACTGCTGGTAAATAATGACGTGGTCGACGATAGAGCTCGCTTACCCAGAAGTAAACTATTCACTCTTGACTGTATTCATTTACTTTTCTAAAAAAATAATTAGTTGAATATTTTATACTGGATGCCATTTCTAGAAAATAAACAAAATAAATTACTGAAGGGACTAAAGCATGGTAATGGAAAATTATTAATAATGCATTGCAAATTTCCATGTTTAAAGAACAAAAAAAAAGTTTATTACGAAAAAATACAACCGACTTCCAAATAAAAAAAAACACTACACAAAAGTATAATTTTTACCCAAAATTACAACGTTCGACTGGAAATTTGAACGAAAACATGATCATTAACACAAAAAAGCTTAATTTACCGTTACCCGAATCTGAACTCAAAAAGCAAAACAAATCCGAATCAATAAAACACGTACTCTACTCGCACTGGGGCTATTATTTTTAATTACTCCCATCGCACCGTTCAATTTAAACTTTTTAATAGACTGCACGGCCGTTGTTATTACTGCAGAACTTATAAGTACTATATTAGTGAAATCATAACACTTTGCTCGTATCGGAGAAGTTTTCCCGGAGTGTTTAGTTAGATAGCTTGCCATGTTAGATAGTAGATACTGGTGTTGTGTTTAGTATGTGAAGTTCGATATTTTTGTTTCGGTCTCGTAATTAATTAAAAATAATCCCACCAATATTTCCTGTGAACTGGTTGACAAGACTCACAAGCTCATTTATACGCTCGCTGTTATTAAACGTTATCAGATCTGGAGTCTCATAACTGTGGAAAGCGTAACTCTACAAACCCTATACATTGGTTAAAAAAACTTTTTTACAAAAACATACAACCGACTTCCAAATAAAAAAAAACACTACAAAGTGTAAAAAAAGTTTTTTTAACCAATGTATGGTTAAAAAAACTTTTTTACAAAAACATACAACCGACTTCCAAATAAAAAAAAACACTACAAAGTGTAAAATAAGTTTAATTTTGGAAGTCGGTATTTTTTATTGTTTCTTCATATTTTAACACCGACTTCCGAAATTGTAGTTTTTTTGTAATTTTTCTTAGTGTTCTTTTTTATTTGGAAGTCGGTTGTATTTTTTTTATTTTTTTATTTTGCACTTTTTGTGGTAACCCAACACCTAACAACACCACTGGATAGTCACAGGAAAGCAAAACACGCAATTTAGTTTACTTGGATGATATATTTTCTATTTCCTCTAGCTATTTTGATTTAAAAACCAAACTACTCAACCGATTTTGATATAATTTCGATGGAACCAACCTTTCAAATGAAAAAAAATATCTTTAATATTTTTTCAAATAAATGACGGAGTTATGACAACAAACATAAAAAAAACAACCGAATTGAGAACTTCCTCCATTTTTTCATAAAATCAAAATGTGGTATCTGGTTTCGGAAGTGGTTGCTAAGTGGACACAGTTACAATACATTTTGGCCTTTTTCACAGTCGTTATCGCTGATCGACTATCAATTTGGTGGCTAATATAAAACTATCAAGCATGAACTGTGATGAATAAAAAACCCGTTTGGGTCACAGAATTTATAGTACCTATGTATGTACCAAATTTTGACTAAATCGCTTTGAAGTAGATTAGGAGTGAATGTTTACACGAGAGGGTCCGTATCCTTAATGTGTTTCGTTTTTTTCATTTAATTTTGGTCAATCGGAAAAAAAGTCATAAAATATAAAATTCATCAAAAAGTTTCACAATGTCGTAACATTGCATTAAATTACGTCACACGTGATGGGCTTTAATTTCGGTAAACTTTAATATTAAATGCGAATTTCCCGTTATTATTTATTATTGTTCCATCAGGGTTCAATTAAAAGTTTATAATCGATTGCACAGTGTTTTACGCAGAATCCACATTGAAACTGTGTTAAGTCTTCCGTAGTAAACCGTTCAATGTTTAATCTCAAACAGGTTAAAATTATTTCCTGTCATTTATTACAGTTGATTGCATAAAGAAATTCCTTGTTCTGGTATTTTTCGATAAATGCAGAGTGCAGGGAAGGTGTCTGTACGACGAAAAAGTGACTTTATTGTTGATTCCTCTTTGTATTTCATACAAACTTTTTATCTAATGACTTCTTTCGCTCTGGGTGGAGCGGAAAGACGTGTCAGACTCTTACTGACTAAAACCCATCCGTGTTCCTTTGCGTTCCAGGGCGGCCCTGACTCTTTCGAACAAATTCCGCAACCCTGGATTTCATACAAACTCACGATTCTTTATTCTAAAGGTTCCTCCCACATATCAGGGACGTGATCGGGCAGTGTCATTGCCGTGAATATGCAGATACCGTGCATCCGTGTCCTGTCAGACACGGATGCATGGATGCACGGTTGCTGTTCGCATACGTCAGGGACGTTACCGGGCAGTGACCGGTCCGAGGCGAGGCCGGGCTGTGCAAATGTCTCTCTCTCTCACCATTTTATTTTCGTGATTATCGCTTTAGTGTAAAAAGAGATTATTATACACCACACAATGACACTCACAGCCCTAAATTTATCTCCTATCGTTCAGTCCATCCGAAGGTTGCCCATTAACCGATTTTAATGATATCTACTTAATACCAATCAAAATAATAGTCAATTACTTAAACGGGTATCCATATTTCATTCCACATACAGCACAAGAACGCGTACATTCCCTTTGTTTCACCGTACATCCCTGGATCGATAAATAAAAGCCAGCCCAGTAATTTACATAAAACCTTTCACACTGAAGTACCTAAATAGGAAAATGAACTCAGTGCTTTTAGCAGCTTCTGAGTACTGGAGAGAAAGAGAATGTGTATTTATTTGTTTAAAACTCACTCTCAAATGCCACCATCATCGTCATTATCGTTTAAGCCGAAAGACGTCCACTGCTGGAAATAGACCTTCTCAAATAGTCGCCACACATAGACCGGTCCTATGCGTCTTGAATCTAGCGGATTCCCATCGCCTTCACCAAGTCGTCGGTCCACCTTGTGGGGGGCCTTCCAAAGCTTCATAGATAAATATAAATAACACATAGGTAATATTATAAACGATTTTCGAAATATGCTCGCCCTCTATTACATAGTATTAAACATAACTGGCAAATCGTGGGTGTTTATGTGATGCCTAATGTTTTATTTAAGTCAAGGAGACCAACGGAATTTCACAGAGGAACATAATGGCAAGTCGTCACCTAACTGACAGGCTGATGACCGCTCTGCAGGGGTCCGTATGATTTACGAATGAATGTTCACGCCTTTTGACTGAAAAGCTGATGACGATGATAAATGAAAGGTATCTGGATGTTTCCTCTATCATTTGCAGTTTTACGTGCTCATCGTTAGTAAATCAGCAAAAAATCGCTTCCGTACTTCAAGGAATATCAGAACAAAATCCAATCAAACCAGCCAGTAAATCCTACATCCACATAAAATTCTACTCCAAATTAGAATAACTAAAACTAAAAGGGATACGATATAAAAACTCCGAGATAAGCCAACAACGATCCATCTGACTATCTATCCATTAAAGCTGGGGCCGATCCACAGAATTTATTTCGGCAAAGTAAACCGGATCAGTTTTCAAGGCTGGTTTTTATTCCGAACATAAATATCTATAGACGCAAATTGTATTGATTATTTTTTTATGGGGGATGGATTGAATCGTTGTTTTGCAGGAAATAGGGGCATCAGAAAATCGTGTCGTAAAAGTGTATTGGAAGCTTTGAAGTGGCTTTTGGTTTTAATTATTTTTTTTAATGAATTTTGAGATTACATTAGACTGGCCTGTTGGTCGAGTGGTTAGTGACCCTGACTGCTAAACTGGAGGTCGTGGGTTCGATTCCCACCCAGGACAAATCTTTGTGTGATGAGCATGAGCATTTGTTCTGTGTCTGGGTGTAATTTGTCTATAATATGTATGTATATAGAAATATATAAGTATGTTTATCAGTTGTCTGGTTGCCATAGCACAGGCTCTGTAGTTTGGGATCGGATGACCGTGTGTGAGTTGTCCCAAGATATTATTATTATTTCCTTTATTATTTTAAGGAAAAATCCTGTCTTTCTTCTTTTACTTAAACTAGGTTTTTCTCGCGACTTCGTTCTTGTTGCTTATCTATTAGGAAGCGTGCATTGTTTCAGGATATATAGGTTATGACATTCAGCGATACAGTAGTTTTCTGAGTGATTTTTTTGTCTTAATAAGATCAATGCTTCTATGGGTTTCTTTATTTTTATTTTTTGTTGACTTATTTTAAAATATTCTTACTTACATATATCATATACCATCTATATTATTTACTCACGTCGATTCGACGCGTTCGCGATTTCAGAGTTGGTCCCGTAGTAACGATTTTTCAAAATTTTGAGTATATTGACGTCTTTTTAGGGTTCCATACCTTAAAACGGGACCCTATTACTAAGACTTCGCTGTCCGTCTGTCACCAGGCTGTATCTCATGAACCGTGATAGTAAGATAGTTGAAATGTTCACAGATGATGTATTTCTGTTGCCGCTAACAACAAATACTGAAAAACAGAATAAAATAAATATTTAAGGGGGCTCGCATACAGCAAACGTGTTTTTATAGATAATGGTACGGAACCCTTCGTGCGCGAGTCCGACTTGCACTTGGCCGGTTTTTAGGTATTGTGTTTATTCTGTTACACTTTTATAAATACAATTTAAGTAACCAACACAAAACCCTTAAATCCCGATGTAATTTCGCTTAAAATTAGTCATTATGAATCTGAAAATGATGATGCATCACTCAATTTTTAATATTTTATTGACGTGACAAAGTCTAATAAATTGATGAACGCCGGCTGCACGCAAGAAAAAGGATGACTCATTGTAACGTTACGCTCATAGTAACGTTACGCTTATAGTAACGTTACGCTCATGGTAACGTTACGCTTATAGTAACGTTACGCTCATAGTAACGTTACGCTCATAGTAACGTTACGCTTATAGTAACGTTACGCTCATAGTAACGTTATGCTCACTGTAACGTTACGCTCATTTTAATGACCTATAACCCGGTCGTACCGCCAATATTTTTACAGCGCCAAGTAATCAGTGCGCACATAAATTAATGAGTTTATTCTCCGTCCTTAGATTATCTTTTAGGCTTTGCAGTAAATATAATTAGCGGACGTTGGGAAGCATATTTATTTTGTAGTAATAACCCGACTGTTGAGAAATCCGTGAATTTTGTGCTAGCAATAAGTTACTTTATGTTGAAATTCTGTGAACAAGGGTCAAAGTTTTGTTATTATTTTTAGGGCTTTCGGGCTGTCAAATAAACTCGACTTGTTCGTTTTGCAGATGATGTTTGCATGTCAGACGAAAAATAATGTTTTTTTCTATCATAGATGGTGACTTGACATACAGGTTTTGTAAAAAACTTAGTTTAGGCACCAGTCTTCCACAAATTATTTATAAAATTGTGTCTGTAGACTATTGAACTACTTTCTCTGTTATTTGTGGTAAGAAATAAACAAATTATTATTATTAATAAATTATTATTATTATAGATAGCTAATACTGCCTGTGTTTTTTTTTAAGATATCCTCGCTCCATTCTAGAATTTTCTCCTGTATCGTGGGTGCGTTAACGAACATACAAAGTCACATACACAAACAGCCAGACCCGGAACAACTATCTGTAGGCCATACATATGTTTGTTCCGTCCGCTATCGAACCCGGTAGAGCGATTGACTGCTGCGCTACCAGCAGTCAATCGCTCTACCACTGCGCCAACCGTGTCGTATTTAGTTGATTGCTGTTCCTAGAACGAGAACAATTATTCGATCACCGTACTTCTTGCTCATTGAATGATTAAGGCACAGTTTTTATTGCTAAGTTAATGTGAAACGTCAAACGGGCATTAATTGCAGTGGTTCTTGGTTTGGTTTTTTGGTTTAATGGATTTTCTATAGTCAGTCACTTCTCAAGTTCCCCTCTCATTTTAGAGGTACCCGAAGCGAAACTAAGGGAACCCTATTACTAAGTGTCGTTGTACGCTCGTCAATCTATCAGTCAGCTGTTTCTCACCAGACAGAGTGTGTATGTATTGCTGCTGGTAGAAGAAACAAATGTAATTCATAATCTTAAAAATTAAAGAGAGCCCACTCTAAAGAAACTTGAAAACGAGTCCGGCTGGCACTTGGCCGGTTTTATTTACTATAGATGATACTGTTATGCGCCAGAATTAATGCCGGGTACATATTGGCATTAGTTACTACTAGCGCCATCTAGTATCGAGTAGCAGTACTAGTAGAGTCAGGTACCTTCTTGACATTTCTATGCCAGAACATTCTACATTTCTCGATATCTGGTCAGTCGGCAGCGGTAGTTACGAGTACTTTCCAGATGTTTCGACAGTAGAAGTTTCTAGAATTAACTGACCTATATTAGGAGCACGTAGTCCGCGACCTAGTCAGTATTGGATTTGCGATACAAGCGAATACTTCGGAAGCAATCTTCAAGCGCGATTAAAGTGATTAGTAGTGAAGTTGTGTTTTATAATTTTTGAGTTTAAAATTGTAATTAGTGTTTTTAAATTAAAAATGTTACATCAATAAGTTTTTTATAATAAAAGTGTAATTTTCGCTATTTAATCGGCTGTTTTTACTGTCACGAACCCCAAGCTCAACAATACTATTAAAGTATTACAGGACTTCAACAAAAACATTTATATAACTTAATCCACAAAATCATTTCTTAGATGCAAGTCACTCAAAATCACGATCTCATCAAAACAACACCCCAAACTTCATTACAAAGCAGGCCCTCTCGATAACTTGACTATTTAGGCACAAATTCCCTCCTTATTCATAAAGGCAACAATAGATAGCGTCATGAATATGCGATGCCATTGTTAACGGTTTTAGGCCCGTAAATAAATGGCTCTTAAGGCGGTGCTCGAAGGTATGAAGCCCACTAATGTACCACCGGTGGTTAAGATGATGTATGCGCACGGGACGTAGGGTTCCGGTTGCTGAATTGCTGAGAGCGTACCTTAGGACCAGGTGACGGAAGTCATAATAGTTGGCTGGCAAAGGATTTATGATTTAGGGGGTGTTGTGGTGACGGTATTCCATGTGTAAGTGAAAGGGGAGTCATGCAAAAGGGTAAGTAAATAAGTTAAATCTTTTCTTATAGATTTTATTTGTGGATAGAGATGTAAATTTAGTTTCTTCGTGTAGTTCGCTTAGTAAATTCTTACCGTAGCTTTTTATTATTTCAACAGAAATCCGTTTCCTGTTTAGACACATTTTAGGGAAACCAATGGGACCCTATTACTAAATCTCCGCTATCCGTCCGTCCGTGTGCTTGTTGTTGGAAGTTGAAATTTTCAGTGTATTTCAATTACGCTATAACAACAAATAAGAACAATTTAATTAAATTAAAGGGGGCTCTCATACAAGAAACCTGTTTTTTTCGACTTATTTTACGGAACCCTTCGTGTGAGAGTCTGAGTCGCAGATTTTGGTACCTTAATATAGTCTGTGTGTATATAGCCATTGTATAACGGGTCCACAGGATACAGACTTTGAACTCTGATAAAAAAAATCTATATCACTAACATTTGTTTGTGTAACTTTGTTGTACAAACAAAAATCAATAGAAGTTTGTGGAAGTCGCATCGTGTGGTCGGTCCATTAGTCTTTGATGTCTCCCCCTTAACAAAAACACTCAACAGAGGCTTAAATGATTCTTTGTCGCTAAAAACTTTGCTTAAGGCCATGAAAATGATCCGAAACATTTAAATAATAAATAAACATAAGATGGCCGGCTGTTACTTTTGAACAACTCGTGGTCGAGAATCTAATGGACGGATTAATAATAATCATGAATAGAGTTTTATGTTTAAGAAAGAGAGGGGAACGGAAAAGTTCTTCTTGGTTTGTAATGTCTAATACTACTGTTATGCTGGTTTTTTTTTACGTTTGGGAAATCATCAAATGACTTCTTCCGCTCTGGGTGGAGCGGAAGAGCATGTCAGACTCCTACTGACTAAAACCAATCAGTGTTCCTTCCAAAGCCCTTTGCGTTCCAGGGCCGCGGTGACTCTTTCGAATAAATTCCGCAACCGTGGCAGGCTCTGGCTCTAGCGGGCCCCGTCTTCTATGCTGACATCTCTTTTAGATGCGCGTGGAACACGACCCGCCATCGACCCGAGCCTGGTGGTGATCGGATAGTGAGCCACCAGTCTTGACCACCAGTCTTCTCCTGTAGCGGTGGTTGGGACGAAGGCCTTGCCTTTCCCTCGCGCGGTCCGCCTCCTCCTTCGCTAGCATTACTACTTCGGTTTAAGTGATGATTGTTACGTTCATCTATCTAAACACACCACAGAAAACATAACAGCAACTAACACATAGTAAAACAGAAGGATCATTTTGCAGTAAAATTGCACTGTGCGGGCCCGTACCAAAAGACTTACCATCTCAGCATTTGTTGGGCGTCAGACACCCAGCGCATGTTTTCAGTTGGCACCCGCAGTGACACACGGACGTGTTCCGTCAAATATGATACACAGTAAATTATATTTCAAAATACTTTCATAAATAATATAACATGTGTAATTTGAATAATAAATGTTATATTATTATGTACAATTATTAAAAACAAACAACATTGCGCGCGAAATGGAAACTGAGCCATACACTTGAAGAAATGAATGGATTTTGGGAATCTCGACTTATTATCATAATCATCTTAGCAGCCGAAAGACGTGCACTGCTGGACAAAGGCTTCCCCCAATGGGGGGTTGTCATAATCAGTGTAGCTGTTGCAATGCACACAAGCACAGAGAAGGCTGCTGCCCATTCTCTGGTGAATCCCTTAGTCACCTCCTACGACACCCACGGAAAGTGATGGGATGGTGCTATTATTTTAAGTCCGACACCATACAGAACCTCGACTAAGTTAAGCCTAACCCTTGGATAAAACACATGCAGTGTTTCACTAAATACTCGTAGGTACAACACGATTACAAAAAACATTTACCAACGTAACAAAGTCTGCACAGTTCGGAAACAAAACGCTCTTCTAATCCCAGTGCAGCAGTTCTTTTTGCGCGCCGTCAAACTTTAGTTCAACGTAACACACCCTGGGGTGTGCCGGGCTTTAGGGGATGTACGGCGTACTGCTGTGAGCGAGGACGATGAATGAGCAGATGGGGTACCAGTGACGTTAAGCAGTTTCGTGTTTTTTGTTACAAATCTATATGCAAATATTGTGGTGTTCAAATATGTCTCTATTTTTAAAACGACGATATTTAAATACAGGTTTGTTTTTCTGTGTCATGTTTCGTAAACTTTGCATACTGCTATCTAAATTCAAGTTTTTATAACTTCACAGACAGATCTGTTGCTGGGGAGTTTATTGCGCTACTTCTTCTTCCTAGCTAAACCACTAGGAAGTGGTGACGGGCGGGTATTTTAGGGGACTATCTTTATGAATAACTTTGACGTTCCACTCAGCCTAATTTGAATAAATGACTTTTGATTTTGAATTTGTAAACTTTTTTTTTTGTTTGACGTCTCTTCTGTTTATTTTCGTGGAAACTTAGCTAGTTAATAATCTAGCAATAGCTCTTTTTGTCAAACACTCGGATGTGTATTTGAAAGAAAAAACAAGTGGGTTTTTCAGAATGCAATGATTTTGAAATACTTAAGAAACTCAAAACACATTTATCCAGAAACCCGAACGCAAATTAATAATGACAAGTTACATGTTTGCAATCGTCTCCTGGAGCCCTTTATTTTGAAGAGATTATTACGAAAACGGGGGCCAACATAAAAAAAAGAAAAGAAAGAATAATATTTATTTAGCACTTCCGTGAAACACGCACGGTACACAGAAATAGAAATTAAAAAAAAATAAATGTAGGTATGCTAAGAACCAAGTGTGTGTCTCACAACATCTTGATGTTTTTTTCGAAATTTATGTAGCCTTTGTCACTTCAGCGCTTAAGCCAAATCAAATGATACCTCATTTCTTAAAATCTGTTAAGGCGTAGACTATAGCGATAGAACGTGATATAGATATATACATACATAGGTACTCTGAAAAAACTAAACGTTTCATCTGGGGCAGGTAGGTACTAAATCAGTTTGGTTTACTCTGCAGACGCAGGCAACCCTGTTTCCGAACGCATACAACCCTAATCTCTTCAAAATTAGAGTGAACAGGCTTCTTCTGGGTAAGCTCGCTCCATCGTCGACTTTGTGTCTGTCATCTATGACCTAGACTAGAGTCAAAAGCAAACCCATATTAAATAAAAAAAAAAACACAAAGACAGCTTACAATCTTTTTTAAACCAACAAAGGCGACCCCAACGCAATTGGGAAACGTCGACGCAAACACCTAATTAATGCAAAACCTAAAATAATTAGTCGGAATGATTGACTGTTCTCTCTGAATTCATTACAACAAGCCTATATAATAATTCAGATTCACAATCCACCACAAAGAAACGAAGTTAATAAAATTAAACATTCATTGTCAATGAGATCGTTCGACGTAGCTATTTATAGGGAAGCCCATATTCACAAAATGAAGGCCTATTTACTGTTATGAATTATGTAAACACATAAATTCACCTGTCGGAATAAACGCCCAAACAAATTAAATTCACTTACTGTAGCGGGCACGTCCCAACATAATACGCTCGCGTATTTTCTTTTCTAATTCGTGGAATGCTTAGTTGTGTGTTGAATTATGATTAACGCAATGCTTTTACACTGGCGTTTGGTGTTTATTTGTTTTACTTCCCAGTCCACGTGACCCTCAGAGCATTCCACAGTTCGGTATCGTGAGCTTCCAAAAGAAAGTAACTGAAAAGCTGAATGACGAAATTCAGCTGAAAAACATCCACGGCCAGATATTATCGGTACATCCACCATTCAGGACCAAGACTTCAATCATTTAAAAACTTACAGTCATTTTCAGCATTTCTAGCACGTTTCAAATATATTTAAATGCACGTTGTCGTAGCAGTACACATTTTTCCAAGCTTTTATTTAGTTCTTGTCCCGATGTTTGTTTGTCATCAAATCTTGCTAACGAGTCCGACTAAATAAATAGATGTAAGTTGTTTAAATAAAATTAAAATGACATAACACTTTAAGTGCTCAAAACATCACATATGTGTGCGTACTACGAATTAGCACGGGCTACGGAAAAACGCCGCTACGTGCTACGAACTACGCCGTAGTAAATCCTGAATCACAAAACTAAAAGGTAAAAATAAAAATAAAGAAAAAAAAAATTTTTTTTAAACAAGCTGTTATCACTTGTTTATAAAAATAACCAAAAAGTTAAATATAATTTTATTCTGATAAGAAATATTCAATTTTATAGGTACATTATATCCAATTAAAAAAAAAAAGCATTTCACATTTTGACGGCAAGAGAAATTAAGGAGGTGTAACGCGCTTTTATTTAAAAAATAGGATACCTATAAAATGGTATATTTCTTATTAGAATAAAAAAAAAAAACTTGAGAGGTGTCAAGGGACACCCGGATGGAACGAAGTTCCTTTCTAAGAGTGTGTATATATGTATATATATATTATATACTCTCTCGACTTTGTAATCACAACAGTGTGACATAATTTTAAATCCTATAGTGAACTCCCAAAGATGGCGGGAAAATTAAATTATTTTTATAGGGTTTGGTGAGAGTTAGGCGAATATTTTAAAAACTTATTTATTTAAATGTTTTTAGTGTTCCGTACCCGAAGGGTAAAACGGGACCCTATTACTAAGACTCCGCTGTCCGTTTGTCCGTCTGTCTGTCCGTCTGTCTCTCCGTCTGTCTGTCCGTTCGTCTGTCCGTCTGTCTGTCCGTCCGTCTGTCTGTCCGTCTGTCCGTCTGTCTGTCCGTCTGTCTGTCCGTAAATATATAATATATTGGGTTCCCAACTTTGTTAGTTAAAACAACTAACGTGGGAGGCACCGGTTTATTCAACCAATGACATCAGCAAACACGCGATTGACGAGTATTTTATAATTAAAAGTAATAATTATGGAAACTTTAGCTTTTTCCCGCGACTTCGTACGTGCATACGCCTGTTTTTATCCGTTCCCGTAGGAATTTTGGGAAATCCTCTCTTAGTGCTCCCCTACACTCCCCAAGGAACCTCTACATACTTAATTTCAGCTTTCTACGACCAGTAGTTTTATTGTAGGTCGCATATATATAAGTACTGGCCTGTGTAAATAATCCTAGTTACACATGTCTGTCAAGATTCTAAATAAGCTTAGTAACGTTTCGTTTGTGTTTTGTACTTGACAATTTTTTTTTTTTTTTTTTTAACGATGGGAAATCATCAAATGACTTCTTCCGCTCTGGGTGGAGCGGAAGGGCGTGTCAGACTCTTACTGACTAAAACCCATCCGTGTTCCTTCTTAAGCCCTTTGCGTTCCAGGGCCGCGGTGACTCTTTCGAACAAATTCCGCAACCCTGGCAGGCTCTGGCCCTAGCGGGCCCCGTCTTCTCTGCTGACATCTCCTTGAGGCGCGCGTGAAACACAACGCGCCATCGACCCGGGCCTGGTGGTGATCGGACAGCGAGCCACCCAACGCTCGCCGTCCGCAGGCCCGCGCCTATGGTGGCCGGGGATCGCCCTGCGACTCCCGACGCCCGGGGCGTCTTCTCCTGTAGCGACGGTTGGGGCGAAGGCCTTGCCTTTCCCTCGCGCGGCCCGCCTCCTCCTTCGCTAGCATTACTGCTTCGCAGAAGGAGGTGACCGCTTCCCAAGCCTCCTCGCTCCGGACCATGGATTCAACCAGGGCCGGACGCGAGAGGTTGCCGCCGCCGATCGCCTCGACGAGGACACGGCGGTGCTCAGCCCAAGCAGGGCAGACCTCCACCGTATGCTCCACCGTGTCCTCCGGGCGATCCTCACAGTGCTGACACCCGGGCGTGTCCTCCCGCTTAATCCGAAACAGGTACCTCCCGAAACAGCCGTGTCCGGTAAGTACCTGCGTCAGGCGGAAGGCGAGGACCACCTATCTTACATTAGTTTGGCCTATGCGTTGCCTGTCAGTCACTCACGCAGTGACTCAACAACAGAAGAATTTTGGATTTGGGAAACCTGATTACCCGTTCCTGGGGCACTGGACCGGTATGCACAGCTGCAGGTCTAGTGCAGCCTGCCAGGGTTGCGGAATTTGTTCGAAAGAGTCACCGCGGCCCTGGAACGCAAAGGGCTTTAGAAGGAACATGGATGGGTTTTAGTCAGTAAAAGTCTAACACGCCCTTCCGCTCAACCCAGAGCGGAAGAAGTCATTTGATGATTTCCCATCCTTAAAAAAAAAAAAAAAAGGATAGCTTCACAATGTCGAACCAAAAAAAAAAATCCTTGACTTACCTACCCTAAACAAATATCCGTGAACAAGGTGAAGGTACATATTTCAGTTTTAATCAAAAACTTAATACATTATTCACCTTTCATATTCTTCTTTTGGGTACACAAAGCTGTATTTCATTACAACCTTGCTGAGGTTTATACCCTTTGTGGTGAACAGTTATCAGGCTTAATAAAATTTCACCTCGGCAATTTATATAATTTTTTCACTGAAAATTGTGCAATCAAGTAATGAAAAAGCCGGGTTGGGTACTCTTTTTGAGGAAAATAATTTATTACCTCCAGCGGTCCAGACTTTGTAAAGTTTCTTTGAACATTTTAAAGAAAAAGAAAAAATATTGCATGGTTTTTAGCGCCTGTTTTGAAACTAGGCAAATAATTAAAAAGCTTGAAGAAAATGTATTGGGTACCATTTCAATAGTGAAAAAGAAAAATAGTCAAGTGCGAGTCGCAGACGTAGGATTCCTTACCATATACCGAGAAAATCACGTTTCTGGTTCTATTCAAAATGAAAATAATTAGATTTTGTTATCACTATACATTATAAAATAAAGTCCCCCGCCGTGTCTGTCTGTCTGTTCCCGATAAACTCAAAAAATACTGAACTGATTTTCATGCAGTTTTTTCCAATGGATGGAGTTATTCATGAGGAAGGGGTAGGTGTATATTTTGTCCCGACATTTTTACGGGAACGGAAAAAATGGGATATGCGCTTACGAAGCTGTGCAAAAGCTAGTCGAAATACACAGAATTCACACCCTGTGAAAATCTCAAAAGTTAACCTATATATTACGGTTTTATGAGAAACAGTCCACTAACAGACAAACGGACGAACGGACGAGTGAGATGGCTTAAAGAACCCTAAAAATTAAGGGGTTTTTTCATTTATTTTTCTTGTACTTATTTGATTTAAAATAAAATTGCTATGAGCAATTTTTAACCGACTTAAAAAAGGAGGGGGTTGTCAATTCGGATGTTTATATATTTTTTTTATATGTATATTTTATGGAAGTAAGTTGTATTTTTTTGTAAAAAAAGATTTAACTTTGACTTTTTAGTGTTAGCCACACTTAATAACACCACTGGAAAGTCACAGGAAAGCAAAATACAAAATTCAAAAGTCATTTATTCAAATTAGGCTGAGTGCCAGCACTTTTTGAACGTCAAAGTTCTACATAAAGACAGTCCCCCAAAACGCCCGCCCGTCACCACTTCCTAGTGTTTTAGCTGGGAAGAAGAAGTGGCGCAACAAACTCCCCAGCAACACATCTGTCTGTTGAGTTATAAGAACTATCACTACGCAATCATCATACGCAATTCCTTTTATTTGGATGACATTTTTTCCAGCTATTTTGATTTAAAAACCAAACTACTGTACCGATTTAGGTAAAAATTGTATGAGACCAATCGGAAAGTATATCCTTTCACACTGAATTTTTCAAATCGGTTCATAAATGACAGAGTTATGAGGTACAAACATACAAAAAACAAAAAACATAGAACCGAATTAAGAACCTCCTCCTTTTTATGAAGTCGGTTAAAAAGAGTACGTTGCTTTCCCACCGCAGTATTGTAGACAGGCCCCTTGAGAATAAGTAGAATATTACTTTTCTCTGTTAGTCAATCACGTATCTTCAAAGAAAGCTTACTAGCTTAAAACTAAATCCCTGTAGTGATTCTGTAAAGAAATGGAAAAGCTTTGGACATTAATGTTACGTATAATATAAATTATTTTGGGTGAAATGGGTACCTAGCTGACGTTTGAAAACGAAGGAATACACTTCAAATACAGAGTTTTATTTTTTCTAGCTACCGCCCGCGTTAATGTCAAAAATTATCCCAAGGGAACATACTTTCGGCGTAAAAAATCCTATGTCCTTTCCTGTGACTCAAACAATCTCTATGCGAAATTTCATCTAAATCGGTCCAGCTGTTTGCGCGTGAAGAAGTAACAAACATACACACACTCACAAACTTTCGCCTTTATAATAAATATTAGTGTGATTAAATTTTCAGTTAATTTGTTCTCTTTTACCAATTTCTTTTCTCTTCTTCTTTGCTCTTAGCAGAGTAGTCGTAGAGGCTGTTATAGCGTGCGTGGTTCGATACGGAGTCTCTTGCTATCTCTTTTTTACTGAATAACATGCATTCGTTCAGTGACGATTCGGTGACAACTTTAGTTTGGTCGTTCCAACGCATGGGGGGAATTTCTTTACACTGAAACAACCATTTTCAAATTCATATTCATTTATTATCTACAAGATAAAAGAAGGAGCCCGTCGCTAAATAATAACAGCCGCACGGGTCGATCTTCAAGGTTAAGCAACGCTTGCCGAGGTTGGTCTGTGGATGGGTGACCATCTTAACATACCGAGACTCCTCTGTGCCTCGGAAAGCACGTTAAGCCGTTGGTCCCGGCTGTCATTTGTAGATCTTTGGCAGTCGTTACGGATAGTCAGAAGCCAGAAAATCTGACACCAGTCTTACCAATGAGGACCGTGATACCTAGTTAATGGGTTGTGGAGGTCTGGTGGGCAGCCGCTCCACGTACAATTCTGGTATTCAGCTAAATCCGGTTTGACTGGAAGCCGACCCCAATATAATTGGAAAAAGGCTTGGCAGATGATGATCTACAAGGTAAAACATGATTTTAACAAAAGGCTTAGAAGAGCTAAGAGCCGTTTTATACTCTGTCAGGGCACAGAAATGGTTTTTTATGATACTAGTGTGGTATGTTGGTTTTTACGAACGTGTAGACGAATGTAAGCCTGAGACGAAGTTGAGGAGTAATTTTTAACTTTCGAACAATGTATACAGGCTTCGTAAATGCATATTTTGAGCAAATGTGTTGAAAAAAATATTGTTTGATACAAAGCTATTACTTAAAGTTAAAAATCTTAACTAAACTAAATCTTAAGAAACTAAACTTGAAATAAAATTAAATATATATGAAAACTGAACTATTACATTTGGATAAAAAGTTAATAACAATAAAATAAATAATTCCACTATTAGTAGCTTTTTTCTTAAGATACTATTAGTACATTCATATAAAGTTATATTCACTTAGGTAATTATAAAAAAAATTGCTTTGAGTATCAGAAGATTTGAACGTCAATTGCAAGACAGGCCCTCAAAACATCCGCCCGTACCACTTCCTAGTGATTTAACTTAGAAAAATATCTCAACTAGTGGCTCAACAAATTCTTTTGCAACATATTTTTATTACAACCTTAGATTTCTTTCTATACGTACCTATTTAAAAAGAAGAAATATCAAAAGTCATTAATTCAAATAAGCCTGAGAGCCAGCACTTTTTTAACGTCAAAGTTTTACAAATGAAGAGTCCTCCTGACCGATATCAGTCATGGCGGCCAATCTCAACCGAGACTAGCCATCGGCGTGGAACATATCATAGTGCAAGTGTGAGCGCAAACACAGATGCACTCCCTCTTCCATCACTCTCATATTCCAATGGGACAGCTTCCCGAGACGGCCGGAGAGAGATCTGGCGCAGGACCGACGGCTTAACATGCTTTCCGAGGCACGGGGGTGTCACACTACCAACTTCCAAACTCCAAGCTACCACTGAGAAATTCGTTTTGGAAAAATCTAACGACACTTTTTGCCCGACCTGGGAATCGAACCCAAGACTCCACACTCGGCAGTTGCGCTTGCGACCACGAGGCCAACGGAGCAATTTTACATACAGACAGTCCCCGGTCGCCCGTCACCACTTCCTAATGATGTAACTTTATTTTTTTTAGGGATGGGAAATCATCCAATTACTTTTTCTGCTCAGGGTGGAGTGGAAGAGCGTGTCAGACTCTTACTGACTAAAACCCATCCGTGTTCCTTCCAAAACCCTTTACGTTCCAGGGCCGCAGTGACTCTTTCGAACAAATTCCGAAACTCCTAATGATGACATAAGGAAGCTGGAAAGGAGAACACGTATAGTTTTAATACTTAGTGGATGTTGTTGCGATGGGCTTTGACTATCAAAATTCTCATTATAATCATAATCATGGGGACTAAATTCTTTATTCCATAAATACTTAATTAACTAGGTATATACACTAGAAATAAAAATAAAATCTCCTAACTAAATAAACCCTAAAATATGGCGTCAAAAAATTCATCCGCATCGCTGTCGACTGGAAGTGTACCCAAAAGACTGGCGGCATTGCCACGTTGTATGGCAATGCTTATTCTTTGACCAAGGTAAAAGCCAGCCCTTGGGTCACGTGAAGTGTCAACTAAGCGCCTTGAGAGATCTTTAAATAAGTTATGTGCACTCGGACCCCAAGACCCGAGAGTTTCAACCCCAAACGGCTCGAAAATATAACTACCAACAAGTTTATTATATTTCCGCCGCTTGAGGTTCTCTGCAGCCGCAGCGGCAGCGCCAGCACAGCACGAAGAGCTAGGAAGATGGGATGGCGCAAGAGTATCGACACAAGTAGCGTCCCACACTAATGGCCTACCCATCTTCCATGGAAATAACGACATGCCGTCCGGTCTCTTGCCATCGTCGCGTGCCAGGCCATTGGGTTCTAACACAGCCGGAACGCCGACGGTGACAAGAGCTCGTCGGATGATGTCGTTAAGATTCGCGTGCCGCGCAATGCGACCCGCGCTACGGCTGCATGACAGGCCGTGGTGTCCGAGGCTGTTGACAACTTCGCCACAGTGGCAGCGATGAGGAGAACAACAAGGAGCGCCAAGACGCAGGCAGGCAGCGAGGCGGAAAGTAGTATCGTCGAACATGGTGCCAATGTTCGACGACGGTAGTGCGTGAAGCCAGAGACCCGACTCCCACTCACCCACAGCCAGCAGGCGCGCACGCTCTGCAGTAGTAGTTGATGTGGCAATAAGTTTTTCCTGAACTTGCCTGCAGAGCGGCTCGTCCCACCGTCTCTGGGATGAAGGGTAGTCGGGCGGATTTGAATTCGGGCAAGCGAGTCTCCAGGCCTCCACAGCCTCGGTGAAGTACGGCACATCAAAATCAATCAGTGTAGAAACTAGAATATTCCTGATTAATTTATCAGTGCCGTACACCGAGGATATAAAAGCCGGTAAACTAATACTGGTAATTTTGCGGACGCCGAGGCCTCCCATACGGATGGGAAGGGTTGCTTGCGCCCAGGCTTTGTCGTCCATGGCCACATTTAAAATTAAAGTAAGTGTATGCTTGATAATTTGGTCTATTTTGTCCAAAAGGTGGGGGTGCTTCCATAAATGGGAAGCACGAAGGAAATATATTAATTTTGGGCCGAAACAGCAATAACGAATAAGAGTGATGGCCGAATGCATGTTAATTTGGAGCAATCTTTCCGAAACGTCATTAAAATTTTGAATTTTTTCTTCAACAAAATCTGGAAAAGAATTCTCAAAGATTGGGCACCCAAGGAGACGAAGAGAGCTTTTGTCCATAATTTTGATTTCAGGGGCTATTGTGTTGAATTTTGGAAGTGTAAGTAGTCTGTNTATTATATTTCCGCCGCTTGAGGTTCTCTGCAGCCGCAGCGGCAGCGCCAGCACAGCACGAAGAGCTAGGAAGATGGGATGGCGCAAGAGTATCGACACAAGTAGCGTCCCACACTAATGGCCTACCCATCTTCCATGGAAATAACGACATGCCGTCCGGTCTCTTGCCATCGTCGCGTGCCAGGCCATTGGGTTCTAACACAGCCGGAACGCCGACGGTGACAAGAGCTCGTCGGATGATGTCGTTAAGATTCGCGTGCCGCGCAATGCGACCCGCGCTACGGCTGCATGACAGGCCGTGGTGTCCGAGGCTGTTGACAACTTCGCCACAGTGGCAGCATAATATAATATAATCATAATCATTCAGTCCCGGCTGTTATTTATAGATCTTTGGCAGTCGTTACGGATAGTCAGAAGCCAGAAAATCCGACATCAGTCTTACCAAGGAGTACCGTGTTACCCAGTTAATGGGTTGTGGAGGTCTGTTTAGCAGCCGCTCCATGTAAAATACTGGTATTCAGATGAATCCGGTTTGACTGGAAACTCATCCCAATATAATTGGGAAAAGGCTAGGCAGACGATGATGTCCGGCGACGCAGATCCGTCAATGTGTAGATATCAATGGTGTGCAGTCCTCCGGGCTACCAGTTCATTTAGGTGTGCCTCAAGGTTCTATACTGGGTCCATTCTTGTTTCTGGTGTATATAAATGATTTACCATTTTTCTTAAAGGGTATCTGTGATGTAGTTCTCTTTGCAAATGATACCTCTCTTGTCTTTAAAGTAGATAGAAATAGACAAGATTTTGATGACGTAAACAGTGCTCTCTCCATGGTTACGGATTGGTTTACGACAAATAACCTAGTTCTCAATGCTAAGAAAACAAAATGTATCAAGTTTGCCTTACCTAATGTTAATAATCTAGGACCGAATATCATCTTAAACAAAGAGATGCTTGAAACTGTGGACTCAGCAGTATTCTTGGGAATAACTGTTGATTCCAAACTACAATGGGGCCCGCATATATCAAGCCTGTCAGGAAGGCTCAGCTCGGCTGCCTACGCCGTCAGGAAAGTAAGACAATACACTGACGTTTACACAGCTCGGTTAGTCTATTTTAGTTATTTCCATAGCGTTATGTCTTACGGTATCCTATTATGGGGAAGAGCTGCAGACATACAAAATATATTTGTGTTACAAAAACGGGCTGTTCGAGCAATATATCAGCTGGGGTCAAGAGTTTCCTTAAGAGAACTTTTCAAAGATATTGGAATTCTCACGGTAGCATCTCAATTTATTTTTGCAAACATATTATATATTAGGCAAAATATACATTTATACACTAAAACCAGTGATATACATAACTTTAACACTAGAAACAAGCACAAATTACATGCACCATCCCATCGTCTTCGAAGGGTCCAAGGCTCATTTGTGGGGCTCGGTATCCGTTTTTACAATAAGCTACCTCTTTCTTATCTTGAGCTGCCTTTTAACTCGTTTAAAGCTAAAGTTAAATCTAACCTTTGTTCGAAGGCATACTATTCAATCAATGATTATTTAGACGATGATAATAGTTGGTCGCAGTGTTGAACGCAAGACATACTTCGTTTTTAATGTTCTTTCATAGTTAGCTTATGACATATGAGTTCATATATTTGTTAATTTATATGTCCGTAGAGGTCAATTATTTGTTATTTTTTTTATGTATTGACTCTAATAATACTCTAATAATACGCTCAATGTTTTATAATGAGTGTATTGCAACATGTGATTAACTAGTGACTTCGACAGTTGTTTGATTTTATTCTATCCTGAGCAACCGGCAGCAAGTTCGTCATGCTCCCTTAGATTTTACTGCTTGCGGTAGCGTCGGGGGTCGGGTTACCTCTTTCCCTCAAATATGGCGAGGGGGGTAATGGCTGATCTTTGTGTTATGCTCGTGAACGGGTTCTGCTTGTGGCGAAAGGTCGTCTTGTTAGCCATGGTTTTTACTATTGTTATAACGATTATATGCTTAATGTTTAATTTTGATGGCCCTGGTTTATCACTTGTGGCGTCGAGTCACAGATCTTTTTATTAAATTCTACCCTCTGTACGTGTAAGCGGGCACACCCTTCATGTCTGGAGGCTTATTTAGTTTGATTTGATATTGTTTTTATGCTTGAGTTTGTCTGTTTATGCTGGCATAATGGAGTGTGCTAGCTTACAAGTAGCGAATTATTAAGTTTTATGTTTTTACGTGTTACCTTTGTTATATAGTTTTCTTTGTAAGAATATTGACTACTTACATAACTTTGTATAAGTGATAGTTCTTATAACTCAACAGACAGATGTGTTGCTGGGGAGTTTGTTGCGCCACTTCTTCTTCCCAGCTAAAACACTACGAAGTGGTGACGGGCGGGCGTTTTGGGGGACTGTCTTTATGTAGAACTTTGACGTTCAAAAAGTGCTGGTACTCAGCCTAATTTGAATAAATGACTTTTGAATTTTGAAAAATTTTTGCAGTAGACCCAAGAGGAAATGGCGTGACAAGCTGTTATACTCCTACTGAAAAGATTGGCCAGGTGTGGCAATAGACAGAGATCAGTGGAAGAAAGAAGGGAAGCTTTTTTCCTGCAGGAGGACTCTTCAGGCTCATAATAATATGTCACCCATTACGCTATCGTTCACTAACAAGAGATTCTACAAGATCATACTTGAAACTAATTGTAGAATCATTCCTTTGTGCCAATATTGTAAGATTAGAATAACACAAAAATAACTTTTTAACTGCGCTAAGGGTCCCAAAGTAATTAAAACATTTAACTACTTTCTCTAAAAGTACTGAAAGAACTATTATAATAGCAATTATATTTTATCACCAAAACTTTTGAGTATTCAAATATTAATGAGATCGTTAAGAATTCATGCCGTTTTGATATTGAAACTAAAATAATTGGGAGTGGCAAGACAAGGAATACTGAATTAATTGACTTTCGGATTTTTTACTTCCAACTTGTAAGGAAAAAGGTATAATAATGTACTTACGCAATTATTAATAACTTATCTAAACATATCTGACAAATTGGTTTAAAATTGTTTGTTTAAAACTAAAATTGTTTGTATTAAATTGGTTTAAATATTCTATTGATGGAAAGCTACACGCTGAATGCCCGATTCTAGTGGGACTGGCCACAAGATGTAACCTTGGAATAAAGGTAATTTGATTAAATAAGTTTTATCATAATCAAAATAATGAGTTACGTCTTGCTAGAGGATAAGCAGAAGCGTCCTTCGGTCTACTATCGCCATATTTTTGACTTAATTTGAAACATTCTCGAGCTGAATTTTAACAAAGTAATATAATATTATGAACATTTACGAAATGGGCAGAGTTCCAAAGTAAAGGATATCGATATACTACTTTATGTAACTGAGTATTTGAAGGCACGTTCACGAGTTATAGTCTTGGTTTAAAGATCATAAATTTTGTTCAACCACACAAATCATTTTTCAAGAATTCCTATGAAATTTTCCTTTTACATTTTTGTAGTTTTAGTAGCCAAGTTAACCAATGGTTTCTTTCTGTTAAAGATTAATGTACCGTGCCGTGCCGTGTGTGTGTGTGTGGGTGTATGTATATGTCTTGTTAGTGTGTATGCCTATTTCCTGGAACTAACCAGCCGTTAGTAATAAAAGATGTTATAAAGCTGGTACATAGTACCTACCGTTTTTTTTAACGATTACAAAGCCTCCTGTGTCCTATATAAGGTCCTGATCTCTGCAGGGATCTGTCAGACTCTTACTGACTAAAACCACACGATTTTCAGCAGCTACCATTGGCTGGGGCGCTGGAGTGCTTGCGTATTGAGTAACGCTCTCCGTCTACCTAGGACGGAGAGCGTATAGCATTGGCCTTAATTAATTCTGCGGATTTCGGAGACAATAATTGTTCTAGAGTGGCACGCGTGGAAGACATTGCGCCGCCCGCGCCGTCTCGGCTTCAACTGTTCAGGCAATATGCTCCCAAAGTCTGTAACCTGTAGACTACACCTTATGGCGACGTTAGAGCTACGGCGCCCGGTGCGTCTGCTAAAGACACGAAGGGTTTACATAATCATAAAAGGTTCCATTAAAATAGATGGACAAACTTTAAGAAATCATTCAGAAAACCAAAATAAGAACCAATGGTAAAGTCATTATAAGAAAAACGCATTAGAATACTGACAAAAAAAAAACAGTTAACAAAAACACACTAAAAATGTTGGCAATTTATAATTTTAGGTCACCATAAAATCACTTTACACACTTTAATAAAGTGCTTTTATTGCTTGGATATCTATGGTTAGACGAACTCAATGCTGTGTTAAGTTTTGTCCATCTGTTTTATTAGGACTTTATATATTTTTTAAAACGTTACCCTGCACTATTTTCTCCTGTATCGTGGGTGCGTTCACAAACATACAAACTCATATTGACATACAGCCAGACCCGGAACAACTTTCTATAGGAAATGCAAATATTTGTTCCGTGCTAAAATCGAACCCGCGACACACAGCGCAGCAGCCAATCGCTCAATCACTGCGCCAACCGTGTCGTCAATGTCCTGCTTGTTTTCGTCCTTAGGATCAATAGTGCAGTTAACTTGTAGACTGGCTTAAACCTCATCTCAAGCTAACATGAATGGTGTCGGACGTAAAAGAATAGCACCAACCCATCTCTTCCTGTGAGTGACGTAGAAGGCGACTAAGGGACTCACCAGAGAATGGGCAGCAGCATTCTCTGTGCATTGCAACAGCTACACTGCGATCGCCAACCCGCCTGCCAAGCGTGGCGATTGCGGTAACCCTCCCCCCC
>NDFZ01004906.1:73062-118668 GCA_002192655.3 Mamestra configurata
CTCCCCCCCCCCTTTTTGAGAGAGGCTTATGTCCAGCAGTGGACATCTTTCGGCTTATATGATGAAGCTAACACGTGTATTTATGTTTAGCATCCATACACAAATGAGAAGTAGACATACCGAAATTGGCACAACTTCAAAGTCAAATAAAGCTGAGGACCAATTAATTTAACTACCAATAAATAAACACGAGGCAAGTTTACAAACGAAATAGTCTGTTTATCTAAATGTTTATATTTAGACTAACAGTCATCCACATCGTTATCGGTCTCATTGATAACGTCTGGGTAGAAAGTCAAATGTTTTGAGAAAACATGCCATACCATTTCCAACTTCAGATAGACAAAGTTAGAGCGATGCCACAACACTGCGTTGCGGCGACGTATTGCAATAACGATGTCTTAGATTGGTCTTACATTTTTGCGATACGACGCCGCAACGCAGTGTTGTGGCCTTGTCCTTAGGGAGATGCGGCGCGGCGCGGCTGCGGCACCTGAGCGTTGCCGCTGCGGCGTAATACATACAAGTGTTCATGGTTTACCAGACGGTGCGGTGCAGCGCCGCGCCACACGCTCACCGGACCCAGACGCCGCAACGTTGTTGCGTTGCTGCGTACTACGTGTGAACGCTCATGCCGCAAAATGATTGCGGTACGGCGGCGCACTGCACCGCACCGTGTCCTCTCCCTTAGGGCGAGGCCACAACACTGCGTTGCGGCGTCGCATCGCAAAAATCTATTTGTAATTGAATTGTAATTGTATTGCTGTGCGACGTCGTTTTTGCGATGCGACGCCGCAACGCACTGTTGTGGCCTGGCCCTTAGGGCGAGGCCACAATACTGCGTTGTGGCGTCGTATCACAAAAATCTAATTGTAATTGAACTGTAATTGCGACGTCATTTTGCGATGCAACGCCGCAACGCAGTATTGTGATCTCGCCCTTACATGGACTTAAAAAGTTATTTCTATCGCCTAGCGTTGAAAAGACATAAGTTTTACTGAGTGTCCTTCTAACATCGGTTTATCATACCTAGATACTCTTCACAACAGCCCCAAGTACCCCACAATATAACATTGTTGCGATACAAAAACCAAGAGACCAAGGCCCCACTACTAATGACGAAAACTAGAGTTGTTTCTTCGACTGCAGTTAAATTTAACCGCCGGCTTTAATTGTGCAGTTTATGCGACGTTTACTGTGCATATTAGCTTTGTTTAGTTTAAGTTTTATGGTAAAGTATTTGTTAATGTAGTTGACAATAAGTTTTAGCAGTTTAAAAAAAGATAAATGTACAGAAATTTAAAAAAGAAGTTGGTGTCCTAAAGAAGGGTCAGACTGATAACATTAATAAAGTGAAACTTATACGTATCTAGTTATTTTGTTTTTGATTCAAAGAAGAGTCATTCTCACTATTTTAGCTGGTGTTCGCAAGATATATTTGAAATGAAAGGACTAGTAATTAGAATTAACATATCATATATTTCGAAAACAACAGGGTGAAAACTATCAAAATGAACATTATTACCTAAATCCTTACTCCATAGTAAATCCATACCTTCTCCACAATAACTAGTCATTATAAATGCGACAGTAACTCTGTCTGACAGTCTTATTGTTACCTCTTCACTTTTATTAGCTTAATGGTTTCGGACTAAACGTGACATACGGTTGGACCATGTCATGAAAAAGAATATATGATTTTTATCTCGAGAATATGTTTCCTAGGTATAATTTTCATCATTTCATCATAGGCTTCTCTCAAGGCAATCCCGCCCGGATTGCCATAATCGCCACGCTTGGCACGCGGGTTGGCCATCGCAGTGGAGCTGACGCACATTCTCTGGTGAGTCCCTTAGTCGCCTCTTACGACACCAACGGGAAGTGATGGAATGGTGCTATTCTTTCACGTTTGACACCATACAGAATAATTTTCGAATTCCTCGCGGGCGAAGCCGCTGACAGAAACCAGTCTACAATAAACCCAACCCAAACTCGTTCGCAACCCGAACTCATCACTCAAAAACCAAATAATCTCTGCCCACACACTGGCTACTCCATTAAGCCGTATCTGACATAATAGGAATACAAAGGCCACTGAATCTGGCAGACCAGTAAATGACCTCCCAACTAGCACAGTTCAATATAATCGCGATGATGTTTCGGGCAACTGAAATTTTGGACATACTAAACTGAAAATGCGCTCGCTATAAGGAACATCGAATGGTGATTGAAGGGAGTTGGTTAATGATGGTGTCATTAAAGACATCAGCTGTCTATGTCCTACCAATGTTTCTATTCCAATAAATTGCAGTTTTTTAATTAGCCCATACTTCCCTACTGCTGGACAAAGATCCCCAAGTCCTTCCAGGAATTGTTTTCCCGCGCAATTTTGTAAAAACAAAATAGTGTTTAAAAATAAAAACCTACATCCATCATCAATTTAAGACACGTGTTATCCGATTCAGAAGAACCTTTAAATTGGATTGCAACTGATTACCAAAATTCTTTCTAAATTATTGATCTGAAGACGAATTATTCTATAAAAGTTAAACCTTTTGAACGCCATTGTTACGTGTACATGACAAGCAAGCACGTGCCCCTGTATGCCAAACGTCACAAATATGTGCTGCAAAATATGACTTGGCGTTCGGGGGCACACCGAGCGAATGAGATGTGAATGCGAACGTTGCTTAAAAATTAATAGAATTGGCACTCTGCTTAACATGTGCTAATCTGTTTCGAGATTGTCCATCTATATTTCTACACAAATAAATGTAATCGAAGCATTTGTTTGTAGTATCAAAATAACTTAAACAATGTTTTTTATTTTTTGTCCATCTATCAGTCTGTTTGTTCCAGCAAATCTCCGAAACGGCTAGACTGTATTTGACGGGACTTTCACTATTAAGCTCATGTTATAAGGAATAACTAAGTTTTGTTTTAGAAAGAATTTTAGGGTTCCAAACAAAATAAAATGAAAAACCATGTACTTAAATCCTTTTGACGCGTGCAAAGCTGCGAGCAGACGCTAGTTTATAAATTTTATTTTATTTTATTTCAAGGGAACAGTTAGAATATAAAACATATAAAACTAATTTATAAAAGAGACTGTTGAAGTTTTTTACCTGCCCTAGGCCTCTCAAAATGGAGAAGACATTGTGAGGAATTGGTACGCCTCAGAACCATAAATTTGAGGATAATTAATCCGTGACATTTCCAAACTCGCAGCATGCCCGCGTATCGGAATGACACAGACCATCTCACAAATAGGACGCCTATATCCCAACATTGGGAACATTATTGACTAATCAATTAATGCCTCTTTTGAAGAATTAAAGGCAATCTGGGCATGCACCTCTGATCAAAGATCATTAGAGTAAGTAATTAGTTGTCAAATCTAATGTCAACTGACCTGATTGGCTTCTCTTGTTTCAGCGAACTAATCACAATAGGCAATTTGTATTTGACAGCTGATTAACTGAATGGGAAGTTGAGTTGATCCCGTAACAAGGGATCAAGGGATAACTAAAATTCAAGATTATCAAAGATCATGTAGAGCAATCCAAGCAAGTACCCTAAGAAGTGACCTTGGCCAGTAGTGCGACAGCTAGGGATTTAATATACAAAGCGGACAGGGCGTGCGGCCAGGGCGCTGACAAAATGAAATGTATGGCGGCAAAGGAACGAAATATACTTGGCATTGGAGGCGCACGGACAGACGCCATACATTTTCGTCACAGCACCTTGGCCCTGGTGCCCGCCCCACGCGCCCGGAGCGCGTTGTATATAAAGTCCCTTACAGGCTAGTACTTTAATTGATCACTGACACAGCCCGAACAATGGGCAATGAGGCTGGAAGATTCTGGAGTGGCGATCGCGTTCCGAAAGACACGCGATTTTATCCCACAAGGGGGACTAATGACTTGGTGAAGGCTGCGGAAATCCGCTAGATGCAGATGCACAGGATCGCTCGGTGTGTGGAAGCCACCAGAGTAAACAACACAGGCTTAAAATCGTTTCCATTCATATCATTGACTAGCACTTCGCCCGCGACTTCGTCCGCGCGGATTTAGTAGGTACTCCACAAACTTCAACGCCCCCTCAAACCCTTTTTAAAGGTAAGTTTTGGAAAATTAA
This sequence comes from Mamestra configurata, assembly GCA_002192655.3. NCBI lineage: Eukaryota > Metazoa > Arthropoda > Insecta > Lepidoptera > Noctuidae > Mamestra > Mamestra configurata. The sequence goes on from NDFZ01004906.1 coordinate 77,200, forward strand.
GCACTACGATATCCATTCAACGGTCTCAGGATCAGCCTACTATCCACCCAGTTCACCCCGTTCACCCCGCCAGAGGTTGACTATGTAAACATTGTTAGATCTGTTTCAAATTTCCCACTTTTAGCTTGTTCATTCCAATTTCCACGTAAATTGAAGTAAGCAATAATGTCCTCCCCTGAAAAATTCATCAACCCTTTTCGCCCCTTATATTTGTTATTCTTAATTTTTTATCCAAAACATTAATGCCGTGCATTAAGTTTCTCCCCAGTTAGCTCAAACCGCAACATTTTTCTTACTTAGAGCATCGAAAAATCCAAATATTTGTTATTTTTCTTTTTTTATCCAAAACATTAATGCCGTGTTTCAGCTTCATCGGACTAAGCGTTAAGATTCTCCCCAGTTCGCTCAAACCGTAACATTTTTCTTACTTAGACCATTTTTATGCCCGTCGTAACTTTAAAACGAAAGGTCCGATTTGAGTAATTTGAAGTGTAGTTTACATGTACATTATCAACCTTAATTCTAAACAAACAAACTAACTAATCTTTACTCTTTATAATATTAGTTTAGATAGATTAGATATATAATCCTGATGATGTGTCTGTTTGAGTATTATTCGCAAATTATCGGCATTCGATTGAACTGAGTCTATAAAATAATCATTAAAATGTCTTGCTATCATTTTAGGAATATTAAATTTCATAGAATTGGTTACCTCCCAAGTTGCTTTAGACTTGTTAGTGCTAGTTCCTATAAAATAGCTGTTTTGAGCCCTTTGTGTTAATTTGATCACTTTTTAATATCTCTTTGAGAATTATTTGAAAGCCGCTTTTGTATCACTATTTCGCTTTATTCTGTATTGCTATAATAAAGTTCATAATAAAGATCAAATAAGTTCATTGAACTTTATAGAATTTACTGGTGATTGTGGAATACTGAGCATACAAATGATAAAAGCACTCAATACAATTGCAAAAGAACTTGGCCCAAAGGAAATAAATACTAAAAATATTCTGCTTTTAATTTTCAAGATTAGAATCAAAATTTAGGATTCGTTGAATCTCGTGAGTTTGGAGGAATTACGTTACCCAAAAAATTGGGGCGTTTTTCAATTCTATTAGATTAAAACTCCTTTAATTGTATTAGAAGTTTCAACTACCATTACCGAAGTTAATGCAATTATCAATGTCTTCAGAACTGTTCAAAACATTATGCGCGCGTGGATTTCCTTAGCAGAGTTATTTTAGAAATGTATTTATTATACTCTTCAAAGATCTTATACTTACAATCATCAACAAATATATTTCGAAAAAGATTATTACAGGATTTTATGTTGATAAAAAACTCTATGGCCCATAACTCATTAATAGGTACCAACTCTTAACATCTTACACACGTGATAACTTTTAAACGAAATATCCGATTGAGATGAAACAAAAAGTATTTTACTTCTACATAAATACTCTTGATAACATAATGCTTAATTTCGATAAAGATTAATATTACGATACGTATTTAACGTAGTTTTTTTTCTTTAGACGATTTAATAATTATTTTGAACACAAAATGGGTTATTGTGATTAAACCATGATAGCTAGATATATGTTCTCGCGGACTTTTTTGTAGGTCTTAATAGGATCTTCTAACCCGTAGTACATCATTTTGTTCTTTTGTCAATAGTTTTTGCAGCGCACGCAAAAAAAGGTTTTTGATTTTACACCTTGTGTTACGAAATAGCAATTTTATTACGGATCCCTAATTTTGAAAAAATATAGCCTATAGCCTTCCTCGATAAATGGACTACTCAACACTGAAAGAATCATTCAAATCGGACCAGTAATTCCAGAGATTAGCGCGTTCAAACAAACAAACAAACAAACAAACAAACAAACAAACTCTTCAGCTTTATAATATTAGTATAGATTGTAATCTTGCTATTTTATTTTAAAAGTAGGCACACTTTGTATTGTTCCAAAGAATAAAAATTGTAGTAAAAGCAGTAGTTAATCGAAATGAATTATCGTTTCCGCGCAGCGAATTCACGAGCAGCGTAGATTTAAATCGTGCTAGTTGCAGCATTACTTGCTTCCATTGTGAATAAATTCAGCATAATAGCTAATAAATAACGGTTGTATTTGTTTTCTAAAATTGTATTTAAGGATAATTTTCTAGGTTGTAAAATGTGCTGTTTCCATGCAATGCCGCTGCTTATTTATAATGGTGGTAATACTTCTACCACAATAATGGAAGACGCACATTTTTATTTCGTTTGTTTATTATTAGATTATGTAACCTCGTAAGGATCAACTGCAGGGTGTGAATGTAGAACCGACTCACAAACCATGCTCCACCTCTTATCTTGCCCTCTGTGCACCAAAACATTCAGCCGAAGTGTCCTATATGCTGTTACCAACAATACCGTGGAAGTTATAAACTATTTCCATGCCAGCGACACGTAAAAGAAGAATTAGATTATGCCCACGTATATGTTGAAAATTATACCAAGGGAATAAATTCTCGCGATAAAATGTAGCCTATGTGCTATTCCAGACTTCCATCTATCTGTGTAATAAATTTCACCCAGATCCGTTCAGCAGTTCCGGAGTGATCAAGTTACAAACATACATCCACCCACCCATCCAAACTTTCGCATATAAAATAGTAGAAAGATTACTCCGTAGATGTTTATAGTTCCAGCTGTCATTCGAACATCTTTGACAGTCGTTTTAGTTAGTCAGAAGCCAGAAAAAATCTACAGCAGTCTTGCCAAGGTGTATCGTGTTACCCAGTTACTGGTTTGTGAAGGTCAGATAAGCAGTTCCATTTCAATTTTTTTTTTACTGATATTCAGCTGTATCCGGTTAGACTGGAAGCCGGCCCGACATAGTTAGAAAAACGCGAGTCAGATTGATCTATAAAATATTTTCATATGGCAAAACCTTTCTTTCATAATTAAAGAATTCCATTTTTATCATCACCATCATCATTATCATCATCATCATCATATCAGCCGAGAGACGTCCACTGCTGGACATAGGCCTCTCCCAAGTGTCGCCACAACAACCAGTCCTGTGCGTCTCGCATCCATCGGCCACCCGCGACCCTCACCAGGTCATCGGTCCATCTTGTGGGAGGCCTTCCAACGCTGCGTCTTCCGGTACGCGGTCGCCACTCCAGAACTTTTCAGTCCCATCGATCATCTGTCCGTCATCCATTTTTATATTGTTGTAAAATCCAGAACAAAGATGATGCAATTTTTCGAATGATCTGGGACAATCCAAGAAAATATTTATAGTAGGCGCCAGATAAATGTGGAATAAAGTATATTGACCTTTCCCTAATAACTGTTCATAGGTACCTGAACAATTAAATATGAATCATTTTTCATTATTAGACAATGTTAAGGATCACGAGAGATGATGATTCGGGACAGCTTTGTGTCATTAATTCCGTTTTTCAAATTAGAAATGTCAATAATTGTAGGTGGGTCAATGACCGTTATTCCACGATTATCTGGCGCCTACTATAGTTAGGTAAGTTTCATTTTACTCAGCATTTCCTGAGTAACACAGACAGATTTCAACAACTAAAATTATTCTTTCAAGAGACAAATAGGATTTTCAGATGCTTGTACTTAAACTTTCCAATTCAATCATAACTATTTGGATATGCAATTGACAAATGGTGCAGACTGATCTTGTTTATACGAGATATTACTCCGGAACTCTGAAATTAGTTTGGAGTTGTCGAAATTTTTCAACAAATTCGTATTTCTACGGCAAATACAAACGCTCCCATGCAGCTTCAGTTTTCAAGTAGTTAAACGAAATGTTCGCATGTAATGTAGCTTTTGGATTAAATTAATTCATTCATTTTTGTTTACTGTTTGAGTTTGTTTTTTTTTTATTATTGGCTATCTGCATATTTTTACTCTTTTTTAGCCCCAAGTTTTTCAATATTAATAAATGTGTATTGTGGAAGAAATGGCCAATGTTTATCGATAATGCAACAATCATTGGTACCTACTTAATGAAGTTCATCAAAAAGGGTGGGGAATTATTTCATATAATGCTTTATATTTTTTGAAAATCATCAAGTAAAAAAAATCGATTCGATTGTTATGAATTTATTAATTGCTTACAATAATAATTATATAGTCTATCGACTAGTATGTTTCACAGTATCCCCCGATTTAAGTATTTAAAGTTGAATATTGGTCAAACTCTACTTCAGCCTGAAAACCTGTCAGAGTTTGACATTAAAGGGTAAACACATGTTCTTCAATAACGTATCTACCTTTAACCAACTGTCAAATTAGCTACCAACAGTAGCTGAAACGTCATGTTGGCCTTTCAAACATGACGTTTCAGCTACTTTATTGAGACCGGCCGTAAATAAACAAAAACTGGCCCTATTTGCATAGACTCGGAGAAAACATGAAACAAATGACAATTTACTAAAATTGATACCAATAAATCACTTAATACTAAGAAACTGTTTTTAAACGTGAATTAATATAAGCTGTTATGGTGTACAATAAAGAATTAAAGAAGGACTCTATGGTATGTTTATGACACGCCACACAATCTCATTTTAATTCTCCACCAGGCAAACATGAACGGTAACAAATCGATGGTGTGATGCTTGTAGATGACGGGATTAACAGCTATGATTCATGGGACTAGGATTTGTTTTTGATGGCTTAATGGAGTGTGCTAGCTAACAAGTGTCAATTAATTTCATTAAAAAAATATTTTTCTGTGTCATGTTTTGTTTACTTACTTTGCATACTACTGTATAAATTCAAGTCTTTAAAACTCAACAGACAGATGTGTTGCTGGGGAGTTTGTTGCGCCACTTCTTCTCCCCAGTTTAAACACTAGGAAGTGGTGACGGGCGTTTTGAGGGACTGTCTTTACTTTGACGTTCAAAAAGTTGTAGTTAGAAAAACGTTTTGTTTTAATTTTCTAGTTTGCTCCCAAAAAAGTGTTCCCCTAAAAAAAAACTGTATTTATTTTTGTTCCGAGTTCTTATTTAGGTCACAGAAGCTTTTATATTAACCAAATTTCAACTGGATTGGTCCAGTAGATTCGAAAAAATCGGCTGTGACAAACGGACAGGCAGACAGAAAACCGAGTGATCCTCTCCCGTTTTCCATATAGAGTTTCGGAACCCCAAAAATCGCGAGAAATCTAACTACCAACAGCAATCAATGATCAAACCTTTTCTCACGAAAACTGTTCCAATATACCCTCCAAAAATACCTAGATCGTGTCTACAACATAAACTTCATACACAACACGTAGCATTAACCTATAGAAAGACATTCTAGATTCATTGACGTTATTTACAACTTGTGCGTGCTCGTAAACAATAGTCTGGGTCACGGTTATGTACATAAAACCAGGCTTTTCGGGTGTTATGTCTTTATTCTCTATTATTGTTAGTTTTGTTTTCTTGAAGAGGAGCTAAAGGAGCTCGTCGCTAAATTATATCAGCCGCATGGGTCGATTTTCAAGGTCAAGGAAACATTACGAGACTCCTCTCCTCCGTTTAAATAGTTCTTATTTTAGAGTATGTGCTTTTACTTTGAATGTATTTGCTGTACACTATGCATAATTTTATATGGTTAAGTGAGAATTTTATTTGAAATCTTTAAGCTTTTTCTTGGGCCTTTGTAAAATGGCTCGGCCGTGATTAAACTTGACATTACTGAATTGATCACAAGTGAACCTTGTATGTAGGACTGTTTTGAAATGATCACTCACATGCATGGAAGGTTGTAAGGTTGAGGAGCTCATGGCAAAATAATAACAGCCGCACGAGTCAACCTTTAAGGTTAAGCAACGCTAGCCAAGGTTAGTCTGTGGATGGGGGACCATATTAACATACCGAGTTTCCTTCGTACATCGAAAAGCACGGCAAGCAGTTGGTCCCGGCTGCCATTTGTAGTTCTTTAGCAGTCGTTAAGGATTATCCAAAATCTGTCACTATAAATCTTGTCAAGAAGTTCCGTGTTGCCCAGTTCCTGGGTTGTGGAGGACAGATAGGTGTCGCTCCAGGTAAAATACTGGTATTCAGTTGAATCCGGTTTGACTGGAAGCCAACTTCTCAGCCGGCCTTTAGACCTTAGGCTGGACACAGTGCCATTCTTTCAGCGAATGCGATAGTCGAAATGCACACACATTTGGAAATTTGGACAGCGTATGTCTTTTCAATCCCAAGTTTTTTTGGCGTTTTGAGAATCGCCTTCGCCACGCTACCGTTTAAAGAATGTTACACGGCTAGAGCCTCTTGTTATTGTTTTGTTCCAAAAACTTACGGATGTATGACAAACATCATTTAATTCTTCATCCTGTCAAAAGATATTTTTTTTTGTATACGGAGAAGAAGCAGACTACATAATGATGTTTTGTCATTGTGTATTAGTAATCTGTGTGTGTTTTAATATTCAACAATGCAGACTCAATTCAGTCCCCATTCAAGTGACTAAAACAATAAAATTGGCAAGATAATTAACTTGTTTTGTGACAATCAAAATCTCTCTCATCCATCCTAAATTGTACCCACTTTTTGTCGAGTAACGCCATTATAATGCCGATATTCAAAATACAGAAAATAAAAGACTAAAATGTATTGCTGGAAGAATTAGTTTTGCGTCATTTCATCTCTTCAGAACACTAGGAGGTTAACAACCTTAAATAGGGTACCTATTTTACGGAAAAAATCTAATTAGTCCGTCAAATAGAATTCCAAAAAATATGGGACACGTTTTCTTTTTTCCCCTAAACAAAAATTAAGACGATACAGGGCGAATTCACTGGTAAAACTTTGCCATCATAGTGACGTCACGCGTGTTTTATACTTATTGAATATTTTTGTAACACTGCCGTTAAATTTCATTTTGCGATCCAACTGACGTTATAATACAAATGCAAAAATGATTTTGTTTGTTACTCTTTCACGCCTAATTCGCTGAACCAATTTTGATGGATTTTGGTTCACAGATAGACGGGACCACGGAGATGGTTATAGGCTTATTTTTTCGAAAATTAATATTAACACGAGCGAAGCCATGAGAAAAGAATAGCTTTAAATAAATGAGTTTACTAATATCCACTTTCTATAGGTACTAATATTTCTATTCAAAGGTAAGATGCAGCTTAATTAGTCAGAACTAGACCCCAATCACAGCCTAAGAAACAGATTATTCTAGACCTAAATGAACAGAATAAATCAGTGCCAAAATAATGTTATCTCCGTGAATTCCTAGAATAATGACCTCGCATTTAAACTGGATGTTTGGGTAAAGGTGACTGAACTCAGAACTTACAAATTAGGGTACTTAGGTTTAGTCATTTTGTGAGTAATATTCAGCTCTGACGTCTGTAAGGTTAACGATGATGTAGCATTTACGTCCCTTCGTGAACGGACGGTATTTGCGTAGCTAAGGGATTGAGAGATATTTTTGGGAAAACGGTTTGGCTTGAATAAATGTGGACAAGTGTATGATATTCAGAATCAATGGAACTAAGCTTCATCGACTGCAAGCTGGCAACGTCTATCTTTTAGAGTAGATACGTCACCGATCACAAAAATTTCTATACGAGTAAATACAGACTAAATTAGCTCATTTTCGCTAACATAAGGCGAAAACTAAATTCATAGAAAACGCAACAGTTCAAAGAATATAAATTCAAGCATAAAGAAAACAATTCAGCTATAAATACCTACTAATAATATGGTTTAGCAATAAATAAGCCAATTTATGCATTTCATTTACTTGAATGTCTTCGCCATTTTCTTGCCTTCAGCCAAATAAATTTTTCTTGCTTCAATTTAGCAACTCACATTGAAACTAATTCCATGTATATTTTATTCAATTTGTTCTAACGTACTGTTATATTTCTCCAGGGAAATTTCAAAAAACCACGAATGTTTTATTGTCCTTTTTAATTTCACTCCAACTCTTAACTTATGTACACAAAAATTTTTGCAACAATTTGTTATACTGAATTTGTGGAGACTATGATTTTTGTAAAAGAACAGGAATAAAAAAAAAAAGCTTGGTCCTATTTTTTTTTTTTTACTTTTTAGTTTTTACTAGCAACCCGCCCCGGCTTTACATGGGTGCAATACCGATATTAAATATACTATAGAATACATGTTCTTGCATTTTAAATCTCTAATGTTTTCGAAAATTTTCATTTAAATTACATAGATGCTGTAAAGGGTCATATTGATCTATATTAAATGAACAATGTATTTAAGGTACTTTATTGGATAAGGATTAATGCTGTATTGCTTAAAATTGCTTCGTATATAAGCCATTATTTATCATTAAAAGTAAAGGATAAAATATGGTTATTGTGGGTTATCCCTAAGAGATAGACATATACCATCCCGGACTTTTTTGTAGACTTTTTTAAGGTGTACAATACTCTTGTGCATTATTTTGATCTATCTCGTAGGGTTCAACCAACGCGTGCAATGTGAAAAAAAATTTGTTTGTTTACGACATCACATTAGAAACCTCTAAAATTATCAGTGTTTCTCTACTATATTATGCATGTATTATACATCTAAAATTTCGTCTTGAATCACTCTATCTATTAAAAAAAACCGCATGAAAATCCGTTGCAAAGTTTTAAAGATCTAAGCATACATAGGGATAGACAGCGGGAAGCGACTTTGTTTTATACTGTGTAGTAATAGTGATTTAAACAACTTACATCTATTTAAATAGTAGGATTTGTAAGTTATAGTAAAATCATGTTCAAATTAGTTATGTCATTACTGGTTAATTATTTGTACATTTCTCATTCTATCCATTTCGTAGTAATCTGATAGGGTTGCAAGTGGAAATTATCTAGGATCAACGTAGTAATTAAGACGAATCAAACGAGCCTAAACTCGATGAGGTTGCGTCGTTTCATTACTGAGTTCCTATGGCCACCTTTCAGCTCCATCATCAGATCAGCTTCATGTCATCATAATATTGAATTGTCATGCAATATACACATGCGTGCAAAATTTCAGCTCAACGGGAAACCGGGAAGTGTGTCAAATTTAACTTGCAAGTGTGATTACAGACAGACAACGGGACAAATTTAATGAAACTTAATAAAAACTTGCAAAATATACATAATTAAGAGCCATCTATTATTATAAATGGGAACCTGAGTTTGTTTGTTACGCTTTTACACCAAAATCGCCGAATTGATATTATTTTATTTTATTTTCAGCCAATTGTGTCCCACTGCAGGGCAAAGGCCTCCCTTTCTTCCTTCCATTCATCCCGGCTTTGGGCAAGTCTGGACCAATCTGGCCGATAGGCGTCAAGTTCGTCCCGCCATCTTCGCCTGGGTCTCCCGCGATGTCGTCGGGCATTTTCTGGGACCCACATTGTGGTTGCTTTAGCCCATGAACCGTTCGACATGCGGCAGACGTGGCCGGCCCAGTCCCACTTTAGTTTGGCTGCTTTTTGTGTGACGTCGGCGATTTTTGTTTTGGAACGCATCACTGTGTTCCTAACGTGGTCCCTAATGTTGGTATAGAAATATATGGTAGGTACCCTGGAGACGGTTACGACAACTATAACGCAAACGAATTCATGTGCAAAAGCATATTATTGTTAATAATCCAAAAATAATGTTAAAGGAAGGTTAGTAATTTGATCATTTTAATTTATTTCAGTCTGTGTAGCTTACGTTTCCATTTTTTTTTAAATCGCTCTCAATGATCCATTTTGTAACGCATCATGAATGCGGGTTTAAACATTTTATTATTTAACAGTGTTTAATAGGCAGAAAAATACGCATGAGAGAATGTCCATTAAAAGTTTTTATTAAACTTTTTCAATTTTTTAAGCGTTTATGCTGGTGAAAAATTCGGAAAGTATTATTTTTAAGTGCTACGGGTACTGAATCATATACAGAGTGTGATACGCTATAGAGGTATGCGGTACAGAGAGTAAAGTCCCGCATACCTACACTGAAAATGGGAGGATCCTCCGAACCAGACGGTTGTTGTGTCTGGTGGGCAACTGCCCGATAGTTGATATTGGGACTGTATGTGTGTGTATGTGTTAAAATTGCATGGAGAACTTTGCTTGCGCGATGCAGGATTTCGTTGTTAGTTTGTCGTAGATGGCGTTGCGGTTCTTTTTGTTGCCGTACAAGTTTTGTTTCTTAGTATTTCATGTGGATTTCAATGATGGCGCTACAACGCATCGCCGCAAATATTGATATCATGGATTCAGTCAATGATTGTGGACATTGGCTGAAGAAAAATTCCAACGCTGGGGTTGGAATTTTTCGTCAGCGTTTTCTATACACGAGAACTGACATGGTTCTCCTTTAGTCGGAAAGGTACAGCACAGACCAAGTAAGATGACAATCTAAAAAGTATTTTTAGGCATCGAACATACCACAGCGTTACATACTTCATTAATAACGAAACAATAAAAATATTTAAGCAGCGCACGGAATGAAAAATCAATAAATCTCGAACTCAACACTTCAGAACACACAAAAACCTGCAAATTTTAAAATGCAGACATTCCAATTTACTAAAACGCAGCAAATCGTCGGTATTTTAGCAACAACGCTTATCTACAGGGGCGTCACACACTGAAATAAAATATGTAATGCATTTCGTACCGACACAAGTTGTAATTGAAAGTTGACGCAAGTTGTAAGCTAATAATATAGTTTTTTTTTTCCCACAATAACAAATAGCGTCATTTATAACATTTAGTAAATACTAGCTATCGCCTCCAGTTCTGCTCTAGGGAATTGATATTTTTTAAAATATCTTTAGAAATTATAGCCCTAATTCATATAATAGAGTTGCAAGCATCATCCCTTAACTACCATTTAAGTTTTCTGTCATAGGTAAGGCGGAATTTGTTCGAAAGAGTCACCGCGGCCCTGGAACACAAAGGGCTTTAGAAGGAACACAGATGGGTTTTAGTCAGTAAGAGTCTGACACGCTCTTCCGCTCCACCCAGAGCGGAAGAAGTCATTTGATGAATTCCCATCCTTAAAAAAAGGCGGCGTCCCACGGAGCTTCATATTGCGGAAGAGAAGAGTATCGTTCGTGGTACGGCAGGCACGAACGTTGCTGTTTCCGAGGCACGGTGGAAACTCGTTATAATATAATGGATGATCACGAGATGGTGAAAAGATTTAAAAGTGATACCTAAGCATTATAATTTAATCTTTAAGGCCCACTTGCAGAGACCAGAATCGCTTTTAACCGACTTAATAAAAAGGAGGTTCTCAATACGGTTGTTTTTTATTTTATGTTTGTTACCCACAACTCCGTCATTTATGAACCAATTTGAAAAAATCTTATTTCATGTTGTAAGGATATACGTCCCGATTGGTTCCATAGAAATTTTGTCAAAATCAGTTCAGTAGTTTGGTTTTTCAATCAAAACAGCTGGAGGAAATAGAAAATATATCATCCAAGTGAACGAAATTGCGTGTTTTGCTTTCCTGTGACTTTCCAATGGTGTTGTTAGGTATGGGGTACCCATTAAAAAGTGTAAATAAAAAACTCTTTTACAAAAAAATACAACCGATTTCCAAATTAAAAAATAACTATAATTTCGGAAGTCGGTGTTAAAATACAAAGAAACAACCAAAAACATCGACTTCCGAAATTAAAGGTATTTTAAATTTGTAGTGTTTTTTTTTATTTGGAAGTCGGTTGTATTCTTTAACTCCGAGTTAGTTGCCCCTGCCGTAAAAAATATATGGTTCAAACCAATGGCCCCGGATAACTTAGAGTTATAGATAACTATTCTGTGCAAACTCGCCTAAGACTGTTTATGACTCAAAATCTAAAAAACGTTTGACATTTTCCGCTTATGCCTTGCACAGTACAAAAGGAAAGTGGCCATAAAATACGGTGGCTGTTTTGGATTTATACCGTCGGAGTAGTCCCGGTTTATGTGCCACGTAATGTGGTCACTTGAGCACTGGATTAGCTGCGTTCACCAACGGTCTTTAGTCTTCGAAATTGTGGTGGGAAGAGCATTTGTAGTTGAAGAAATTGAAGTCAGAGTGAGGAAGGTTTGTTCCCAAATGGTTTTCAGAGACGCGGTTTTTTCAGAAAATAATGCTCTGTCAGTAATTATACGAGTATTAAACAGATAGGTATGTAGGGTTAATAGGGAGAAGGCCTGAAGCAATTTTTTGAATGTTTTTTTTCTTACCTATTAAGGAGAATGAGTAATGATGGGCCCACCTCTCAATAGGAATAAGACACTCATAAATGAATAGGTATGTTTATGTAGAATAAAACTTATTATTACGACTAAGGTCAAAAGTCAGTACTTTCGGAGTTATACTACTTATTATACTGCCATAAAAGTGATCGTAGTTTACTTCGTTATAAGATAAACTTTACTATGCCCAGACTCAAAACGGACGGCACCTTTCTGCTTGCTCTTGCTCCTTACCTGCGCCCCCCACCCTACCCGCTCCGCCCGCCGTTTGCCCAGGCGCATTTGCAAATGGCGACCAACGGCCAGTGACGCGCTAGCGCTAGTCGTCCCTAGAGTGTTTTGTGTTTTGCGTTGAACGATCGTTATCTGTTTTATGTACTTTTTGACCCGGCTATTCCTTGGACACTGATTGTTGTGGTTTTTATTGTTGACCCCAGCTTTGTTTAACGGACTACTCAACTGCATATCGATTGGAATTGTGGAAAATGGAACAACATCGTAACTGTGTTGTGTGCAGACGTGGATTATATCACAATAGATATCAGCGTCATATTTTGACTGAAGATCTTCCGCAAATACGACCTGAGGTTGCAAGACTTGTACAACAAAATGCATTATTAGAGGTTAGTAATAAGAATAATTCAGTTGATGTTATGTACTATCGTCAAAAGTGCATTCTGACCACCGTTAGGACTGTTTTCATTTGCACCGCTTGGCCACTATAGTAGCGTCTACCTACACTCATCAACCAATAGCATTACACTACCCAATTTTTATTGTTTTTGTGAATGAAAAACACCGCAAAAATGTAACAAGTTACATTTTCGTCCTTAGCTGAGCGATGGCATTGCACCATCTGTCTTTTCTTCTATTAAGCCCTTTGTTTTTATGAATGAAAAAAAGGACCAAAAAAAATTAAACATATTGTGATTTCGGTTTGTTACAATGAATACACAAACGGCGGGAAAGGATCTGGTCATCTTGTTCACGGGATTTTGTTTTGAAATTGAGCAGATTACACTTTTGACGATAGTACCTACAGCACAGAATAGTAGTGTCCTGTAGTTAGTTTAAATCAAACAAAATAACAAATACAAGTCTATTTTGCGTGTCACAAACCGTTTTTTCTACCTATACATTTATATGTTTGGCCAAATATTGTTCTATAGTTGAGACATTATAAACGTGCGAACTGAGTCATAAATCCTTACGTCTAAGGAATGTGACAATGCCGCATAACTCGTTATCGATAAAGGGATGCCGCTCGGACGCAGGTAGCTGATGACTAATGCAATAAGGTCAAATGTAGGTGTTTGTGAAAATTGTGTTAAGTATAAATATCGACAAATCCCTTCTTAGTTGTTACACACAACACTAGCAGTGCGAGCGAGAGTTCCGATATACCTATAAGTGTGAGCGAGAGATCTGATAAAAATGATTTATGCCTCAGTTCGCACGTTTATATTGGCTCAACTATAGACAATAATAGAGAGAATATTTGACGAGACGCAAAGTAGAATTTAAGGCCCAGGCCCGTAACCACAAGTCCATCATGATTAACAAAACGTGTACTCTCATTAAGACCATAATATATCGATACAGAACGTACAGGTAGCTTTTATACTTTCAGGTTGAATTCAACAATACGCGAGCTGTATGTCATCGATGTTGGCAGAGAATCCATGTTGAGCTTGCCGCTCAGCCAGCTCCTGCCGTTCAGCCAGAACCTGTCATTCAGCCGGAACCTGCCATTCAGCCGGAACCTGCCATTCAGCCGGAACCTGCCGTTCAGATAGAACCCGCCGCTGAGCCAGACTCTGTCATACATATGAATCAATATTTTAGAGCACCAAATACTGCTAGACATTGTATATTCAATAATTGTTTTAATGGAGACCGTCATCGTATTCCAGAGACGATAAAAACATTTTTACTTTGCGAATATAAACTGTACGTACCTGAACATGCCCGTATTTGCCAACATCATCTTCGAGGAAATGATTGGGACACTTTATTGGATTTTTGTAATGTTTCCCATGATTTTGATGCAGATCAAATGACAGCACTTTGTGATACTCTAATAAGAGCTGCCCGGCGGCCACATAGATTAGACTTTGAAAATGCAAATGGTCTAAATAATGATGAAATTCATTTTTGGACTGGCCGTGATAGAAATCAATTTCAATTGATTTTAGAACAGACTCCATCATTGGTTGAAAGATGCAATCGGCCAAAAACAGCCTTAGGTATATATTTATGTAAGCTGAGAACGGGAGAACCAAACGAAAGGTTGGCAACTCTTTTCGCTATGACACGACGCACACTCGAAAAATTGTTGAAGATTGCACGGGAATGTCTTTCAAACGAGTATGTTTCCCAACACCTAGGCATGGACCATATTTCAAGAAATGATGTGATACAGAGAAACTTATTGCTTCCAAGGGGAATATTCGGTAATGAACAAAATACAAAGGCTATCCTAATATGTGACGGAACATATATCTACATACAGAAGAGTTCTAACTTCCTCTTCCAAAGGCAATCATATAGTTTACATAAATTCAGAAATCTTTTAAAGCCCTTCATCATTGTCAGCACAGATGGATACATTTTGGATGTTTGGGGACCGTATGCAGCAACCGAATCGGACGCTACAATTATGAGCAATGCCGTGAAAAAAGTGGATCATCCGTTACATTGGTTTTTAGAAGAGAATGATGTCTTCATATTGGACAGAGGCTTTCGGGACTGTATAGGAGACCTACAATCATGTGGTTATGAAACGCATATGCCACCATCCAAAGATCTACGGGCAACTCAACTAACCACCATCCAAGCTAATAAATCGCGGTTGGTGACTATATGCCGTTGGGTGGTAGAAGTTGTCAATGGTCGCTTCAAGCGTGATTTTAAGCTTCTGCGCCAAAGTTATTTTAATAAAATCGTACACAATATGATTACTGATTTTAAAATTGCATCTTCAATTATAAATCATTTTCATATGCCTATAGAAGACCACAGAGAAGCCAATGTTTTTCTGAATTTGATAAACCAAAGGCTCGAAGTCGACAACCTTTTATATAACTACGTGGAAGGGAATAATTTGAACAGACGCAGAGTCAATTTTGAACGAATGGATGCAAATCTAGAAGTTCGGGATTTTCCCCAATTAACAGAAGACGACATCATGTTTCTTGCTTTGGGTTCCTACCACATGAAGTTAGCAAAGTCATATTGCAGTGAACATCTTCGAGACGGTTTATACGTTATAGAAATATACAGACAAAACGATTTACATGATTTAATAGAATATAATATACCAGCAGAGAATGTGTGGTTGCTGCGTGGTAGGATACAGTCACGCCACGTAAGAGCACGAATATACTATTGCTATATATTAATTGATCGAAACCAAGTTGGAAGAAACGCGATATCACAATATTATTGCTCTTGCTTGACCGGACGGCGAACTGTAGGAAGTTGCGCTCACACTATTTCTTTGATTTGGTACCTAGGAGTTGGGAGACATCAACCATTCGTGGCCCCCGCGGGTTTTTTAAATGATGTAATTGTCGTTGATGTCCAAGACGAATAATAAATCTCTTTTGTTTTAAAGTGTACTTATTATTACTATTTTACCTTATAAGTATCCATAAAGAATATGTTAGACTGAGACGACTTTAAGATGTCGTATCTCCGAAAGTACTAACATTTGACCATAGTTATATTAGTAACTAATGTTCCACTTAAAAAGCCCTATCTAACGGTATATCAGATGTTACTATTGAAGGGTGGGCCCAGACTCCATACATTCATTTCCCATTGTCCTTTATAGTAATTTAATATGTACGTACACATATTGTTATTTACTTTTACATTAAAATAGTGGCTATCCCATTATATCTGAATGCTAACATTTTCATTCAAAAAGTTATCCAAACGATGTCAAAACTTAAACAGAAATGGTTCCAGTATTGACTAAGACATTATTCAATTTCGATTTTATTTTGAGGGTTCCCCACCCAGAGGGAAAAAACGCAACCCTATTACTAAGCCTCCGCTGTCCGTCCGTCTGTTTGTGAGCGGGCTGCATCTCAAGAATCAATAGGTAGACAGTAAAAATGTTCACAGAGCATGTATTTCTATTGCCGCCATAATAAAAAAAGGTAAAATTAAATAAATTTACAAAATTAAAGGGGCTCCCAATACAAGAGACGTGTTTTTTTTTCGTTTTACGGTACGGAACCCTTCGTGTAACCAATAGGTAGACAGTAAAAATGTTCACAGAGCATGTATTTCTATTGCCGCCATAATAAAAAAAGGTAAAATTAAATAAATTTACAAAATTAAAGGGGCTCCCAATACAAGAGACGTGTTTTTTTTTCGTTTTACGGTACGGAACCCTTCGTGTGAGAGTCCGACTCGCACTTAGCCAGTTTTTTTTTTGTCACGAATAAGTCAATGATTTTACCAGATCCCTCATAGAAGATACACACACTATTATAATACATCACATCACACTATAATATCACAATCACAATAATATTATAAAGGCAAAAAATTGTGAGTATGTGTGAGTGCGTGTGTGTGTGTGTGTTACTTCTTCACGCGCAAACGGCTGGACCAATTTAGATGAAATTTCCTATAGAGATTGTTTGAGTCCCGGGAAAGGACATAGGATAGTTTTTAGTCCCAAAAGTATGTTCCCTTGGGATAATTTCGCAAAAGCTAGTAATATATAATACCTCGTTTGTTCCTTTAAACCTTAGTGAACACTTTGACAAATGACAGTCTAATGAAGTACATAACTCCACAAATTGTGATACACAATTCCAGACAGACGTAACTGCATTATGTTCAAGTACCAGAATAGCTGATTCGCGAATGCATTTGCAACACAACTCGCCGAATTAGCATGTACATAGCTGCTAGCAAATCGGCTCACTACGACGCGACGGCTTTGCATGTTTGAAAGCGTCATGTATTGTTTTCATTTTGAAGTTGACTGGAATTTGAATAATTTAAAAGCCCTTAATAGCTGCTGTTTAATAGCTATTTTCACGCATAAGCATAAGAAATTCATTCCCCTTGATTGGCTAAGCATATTGATTTAATTTTGCAATGTTTTAGAGAACAAATAATGGCGCAATGGCGTCTGGTTAACGTCCACATAATAATTGTATGATACCAAGGATAGAATCATTTTTTGTTTTTTTATGAATTATTTAGGATCAGCGCAACATGTCCTTTTCTTCTATAGATCTTTATTTGACGATATGACCTTTCTGGACATACAGTCTCTAATATTAACAATAACGTCAGGTCGAAAGCCGTGTTGAAAATAAATTCTGGGTCAGCAGACCCTAAATCAATTAAAACAAAAACCAATTCAGAATACGTATGAAAGTAATCCCACTTCATACACACAGAAACCACGTAAACTAAACCATATCTAAATACTCCAACTGTAATTGCACCGGGATAAATCCCACTGCGCAATTCGCACCAACTAAATCACATGTGCTCTCGAAATTCACCCCGAAGTCTAAAGTCGGGCTCGCCATCTGTCCGGATTTAACCGTCCTGGTTCGTCCGACTTTCAAAGCGTCCGGATTTGGAAATGCGTTGGTAATAAAAATGGAAAGTCAGGATGAAATCCTGACTGAATGGTGGATTGAAAGGAAAGTTGCGGGTTCGTGTCGTATTTTTGGGCAAAGTTACAAGAGTATTTCAAGGTATTGCAATAATGGAAGAGTGTTTTTAGAGGTTTTGGAATGAATTCACATAGTTGAAAATTGGATCAAAATTTCTAAATACTCCATTAAAATACATTTTTTTCACTTAATTATAAAATGCATTTACTTATTTTATTTGCAAGTAGCCAACTCCGCTACTGGCTTAAACAGGCACCTATAAAAATTAGGCACCCATATGTTTTATCCTTAGAAGTTCATTTGCCAAAGAGAGTAATTGAACTTAGCGTCATTAAATGAACGTTGATTTATCTCTATTGTTTACCAAAATAATAGCAACTGATAGTTTTTAATTAAAAATATAAGGGATAATAATCAATCAATCTTAATATATGTATATATTTCTTGTGTACGTGTGTATGTCACTGAACTCTGGATCGATGATGATGAATTTTTTTGTGTGTGTTCAAGGGGATTTGAGAATGGTCTAGATTCACAATTAGACCCGGTAGGTGGCGCTGCAATCGATTTCTATAACTTTTCGTCATACACAAAGCAAACGTTCGGACAGGACAACGTGGAACGCAGAGCTAAAAGGCTTATTGGCGACGTAAAACTGGTGGATGCCAAACTTCACAGCTTGGCTCATCGAAGCAAGGTTGCCTGCTTATCGGTCTTCTACAGATTGTACTTCAGGGAGAGTGTCCAGGAACTCCACGACCTCATCCCACCGGCCCCCTTCTACCATCGGACATCTAGACGCACTGCAAATTACCATCCCTACCTTGTTGCTATTCCACCAATTCGCACTAAACGTTTCCAAACGTCTTTTATAATGCGTACAGCAAAGGAGTGGACCTCTCTGCCTGCGTCTGTGTTTCCGAACGCATACAACCATAATCTCTTTAAAATTAGAGGGAACAGGTTTCTTCTGGGTAAGCTCGCTCCATCGTCGACTTTGTCTCTGTCACCTATGAGCTAGATTAGAGTCAAAAGCAAAACCATTTTAAATCAAAAAAAAAAAACACCGTCTGTCGGGACCGCTAGTATTAATATATAAAACTCTTCCGTTAATGGTGACTGACAGACAACGCACAGTCGAAACTACGGGTCGAAGTAAGCTGAGTTTGGCATGTACCTTCCCAACAATCCGTGTGGAGCACTAAGAGAGGATTTCCTGAAATTCCTACGGGTACAAAGTTGCGGGTAAAACCTAGGAATAAATATGGCTCGTGAAAGCCGATAAAGGTAATATCTTAGGACAACTCACACACGGTCATCCGATCCCAAACTAGGCAGAGCCTGTGCTATGGCAACCAGACAACTGATAAACATACTTATATATTTCTAAATACATACATATTATAGATAAATTACACCCAGACACAGAACAAATGATCATGCTCATCACACAAAGATTTGTCCTGGGTGGGAATCGAACCCACGACCTCCGGTTTGGCAGTCAGGGTCACTAACCACTCGACCAACAGCAAATCAAGTATGTTGATCTGACTTACGAGGTTGTCGACATGTGGGATGTGGACTCAGTAATCATTGTACCAATAATCGTGACTATATCCCATGAACCGTGATAGTTAGACAGTTGAAATTTTCACAGATGATTTATTTCTGTTGCCGCTATAACAAAATATGCAACTAAAACAGAATAAAATAAATATTTAAGGGGGCTCCCATACACCAAACGTGTTTTTTTTGCTAATTTTTGACGTGTTTCGACTGATATGATGATGACGATGATGACCTATAACGACTGTCTAAAACCTACAAAGGACAGCCGAAACTAACAGCTTAACGTGCTTTCTGAAGAACGCAGGCATCTCGTATGTTAAGTACCCCACGGACCGACCTCGAAGACATTTCTTAACCTTCTATATTTAGCCACAAGCTCAACATGGTTGAGTCCTATTAATTGGACCAAGGTTAGTCCAATTTATTGAGCCGTCAAAATAGTTCTTTATGCGGAACTCAGGCGTCGCGCGAAAGAGCCTAACTTGGCGATTACTTTATGTTTTTGTTTCGCCCCGACACGCCCCGGTGTTTCGCCCCGCAATGAATTGAAATAGTACAACATTTAGTTTATTTTTACGTTTTTCATTTGATTGTGTTTTACTGTTTAAATTTTTTTCTTGTTAGACTTTGTTCATGAACAATTTTCAGATTTTGGAAAAGAAATATTAAAGTTATATAGTGTAGGGGGCAGTAATCATTAAAATATTCGAACCTTCTAGTTGGGCAGAAAGTCAAAATATAACTATTAGATGCTTTTCCAGTCTTCACAGTAGTTGTGGGTTTGAATATCTGAGTATGACCTAAAATAATATTTGAACTAGGAATTATAATAACATTCAAGAAGTAGCACTTGTTGGAAAGCTGAATAATATAGAAATGACAATAATATCCCACAAGAAAATCATATTTTTATAAAATCACACTTATTTAAATAATATAATATAAATAATCACACTAATATTCTAAAGGCGAAAGTTTGTGAGCATGTGTGTGTATGTTTGTTACTTTTTCACGCGCAAACGGCTGGACCATTTTTTTTTTTTTGATTTCGGGGGGAAATCCTCATGGAAATCCTCCACC
Source organism: Mamestra configurata (assembly GCA_002192655.3). Lineage (NCBI taxonomy): Eukaryota > Metazoa > Arthropoda > Insecta > Lepidoptera > Noctuidae > Mamestra > Mamestra configurata. Next base: position 97,738 of record NDFZ01004906.1, read on the forward strand.
CTGGGGCAGGTGGAGGGATCTGTCAGACTCTTACTGACTAAAACCACCCAGGTGTTCCATCTTCCACCTACGCCGGGGATCGCGGGAACGTATGCGACTTGCGCAATCCCCGGCTGGCCCTCGCGTCGGCGAGGGGAGTGAGGTGTTTGACTCCCCTCGCTACGTCAAAGAAGGGCGCACGGGAACACCACGCGCCGCCACCTCGGGTCCGGATGAATGGGGGGCGACGAACATCCCCAAGTCCGTCGCCCCTGGACCCAGTTAGGGGGGTCGGAGGAGGGCAGCGTATGCCCTCCTCCGACGCCCGATGCGCCTGCTGCGGGCAGGGAGAGCGGTTGTGATCTCCCTCTCCCTTTCCGCAGCCTCCTTCTGCGCGATAACTGTCTCGCAGAAGGAGACCACCGCGTCCCAGGACTCCTCACCGCCGACCATAGCATGGACTACGGCCGGCAGCGAGAGGTCACCGCCTACAACAGAGATGAGGGCACGGCGCGGCTCCTCCCAAGCTGCACACTCTGCAAGCGTATGCCGTGCCGTGTCCTCCCGACAGTCGACGCAGTGGTGGCATCGAGCGTCCGGCTCCCTGCCTATGCGACACAAGAACCTCCCGAAGCAGCCATGCCCCGAGAGGACCTGCGTCGCACGAAACGNGCAGAAGGAGACCACCGCGTCCCAGGACTCCTCACCGCCGACCATAGCATGGACTACGGCCGGCAGCGAGAGGTCACCGCCTACCATAGAGATGAGGGCACGGCGCGGCTCCTCCCAAACGGCACACTCTGCCAGCGTATGCCGTGCCGTGTCCTCCCGACAGTCGACGCAGTGGTGACATCGAGCGTCCGGCTCCCTTCCTATGCGACACAGGAACCTCCCGAAGCAGCCATGCCTCGAGAGGACCTGCGTCGCACGAAACGACAGGGAGCCGTGCCTTCTCCCGAGCCAGAGGTCGAGCATTTTCGACATTCCCGCGGCGTATCTGATATACCGCGGGTAACACCGCGAGGTTGGCATTGGACCACATTCTGGAACACCTGATGGAAAGCGATGATGAAGTCGACGATGGAGCACGCTTGCCTAGAAGTCACATATTCACTCTGGACTTAAATACCCCCAAGTTGTAGCTATCAGAAAACACCGCTACAAGCAACGGATACAGACTGCAGGGAACTCTACTCCTTAGCTGTATGCACAATGTGAATTCTATTTTTTTTTTCAGATTTTATTCTGATGTTTCTAGTAACTGTGCTTTGGAGCGTTTTCTTTTCTTTTCTTTTTGTACCAATTAATCGTTTTATCTATCAAAACGAAATTATGATTACGATTATTTTGTCAACGTTTGGTTTATTTACAATAAAAAAATTAAAGTTTTAAAATTTTGACGTAGTAGGCTGCCTCCTTTTTATTTTCATTTCGTGAAGTCCATCAAAAGATTTTTTATAGATATGCCTACGAATCAGGCACACAGTGTATTAAATAAACTAAATTATTTTCCTACGAACAAACTCGGTTTTTATCCACTATGTACCTACTGTAAGTTAGTGTTAATAACTGCACAAATAGCCACCTTGAAAAGTGTTTCACTTTCTCTTTTTAATCTCTTTGTAAATTGAGATACTGCACACTGGTTGCAAAAACGTCTAACATTTTTTACTTTTAAATATTTGCTAAACTACTTTGTGGTTCTATTTGAAAAGACAGCTCATAAGTAAGTTGACTTTAAGTGATGTTAAGAGGCTCTAGACAAGTGACAGTCAGCGGTGGCGTGGTGAAGGTGATTGTCACGTGACTCACCATCATTATCATATCAGCCGAAAGATGTCCACTGTTGGACAAAAGCCTCCCACAAGTTTCGCCACAACAACCGGCCCTGTGTGTCTTGCATCCATCGGCTACCCGTGACCCTCACCAGGTCATCGGTCCACCTTCTGGGAGGCCTTCTAACGCTGCGTCTTCCGGTATGCGGTCGCCACTTCAAAACTTGTCAATTCCATCGACCATCTCATCTCGTTCTGCGAGCAACGTGCCCTGCCCACTGCCACTTCAGTTTGGTGATCCTTCGGGCTATGACGGTCCCCTTGTTTCTCTTTCGGATTTCATCATTCCTGATTCGAATACGCAAGGAAACTCCGAGCACGTGACTGATCCCTTGTATTTTGGCATTGCATTTCAACAATCGCAATTACATTCGCTAATAGAATAGCACTTTGTCTAGAGGTTGTTCATGTATTTTTGGTGAGGTCGTGTTTGATTTCAACTACTTTAATTAAAAGTAATAAAAAAGTTTGACTAGCCTTCAAAGCCTTCAAAGGCTTTGAAGGCTAGGCGCAGAAATCACTCAAAGGACGGATGGCTGATCGATGGCGTCTGCAGTGGTGACCGCATATCTGCAAAAGCAGCGTTGGAAGGCGAGCCAGTGACTTGATGAGCGCAGTAGGAGTGGGTACGAAAAGCACAGGGCCGGTCGATGTGGTGGTGGCTTGAAGAAGCTTTTGTCCAGTTCTGAATATCTTTCAGCTGAAATGGTGCTGATGGTGATTGAATTGGTCAAGCAACTTAGAGTACTCCGTGTAACGTTTACCTACCAATACGATTAACACCACACTGAATTTGTTTCACACTTCATAAAACTGACTCTTTTTATCCACTCAATACAAAAAATAGCCAACAAGGATCCCTCACACCACCCACCCGTATGTCACACAAATAAGCCTGATACATTGCATCTCGTCTTTGAGCGTCATTTTTTACGTCTTAATCTCGCCCTGTTATTATTCTTAGTTTGTGTTTATCCCCACATTTATGTAGGGATGAACTTCTCTATCCCTTGCGTTTTTATTTATGGATACTAATGAGGTATTATGGAGTTGAGATGGTAAGGTGGGGACACAGATTGGACACAGTTTTCATTAGTGATCATAAACTGCCATTACAATAAACTGTATATGTAATGCAATTAAATTAGTGATGACCATTTAACCTATTGTTAATTTTTAACCGACGAGGTTCTCAATTCGGTTGTATGTTTTTTTTGTTGTATGTTTGTTACATCATAACTCCTTCATTTATGAACCGATTTAAATTAATATTTTTTTATGTTTAAGGTTACACACTTTTGACAAAAAAAAAAAAATACAAGCGACTTCCAAATAAAACAAAACACTACGCATTATTAAGTAACTTAAATTTCGGAAGTCGGTGTTAGAATACGAAGAAACAACCAAAAACACAGACTTCCGAAATTAGTCATGTTTTTTATTTGAAGTCGGTTGTATTTTTTTGTAAAAATGATTTTTATCTTTTGATTCTGCAAAGACTTTACTTTTAGTAATCTACAAAACGTTATAGAAATAACTCAAAACCTGAAAAGGGGTTGTTGTTAACTCATAATTATGAACAACTTTTACAATGGGGCCAACACTGAAAAAGGAAAAATAATTAATCAGATGCTCGGTACATTTTGTCGAGTTATGCTTACATAAATGTTTGGGACAATTGCTTTTTATTTTTGGAATTCCAGGTTTGTTCTCATAGTAAAATTTATAATGGATTATGAGTATGTACCACTATTCTTTGTCATTTCTATTTCTGTCACACCTTGCATATTTAGGCGCACAGTAGTACGCCAAGCAACTGTTTTTACCCCCCTCATAACTTTGCTCATAATTATCACAACTTGATGATACTTGGAACATTTATTATTATCACCTCGATTACAGGAACGTTTCAAAACATTAAGTTAAACCAGAAAATTGTTTTCTTAAAAATATGACCCTGTTATCAACTTGGCATGTTTTTTTCTTTTTTAAATGTATTGTAAAATCGACGTCATAGAAAAAAACTTGCCAAATTAATAACAGGAAATCATATTTTTAAGACAACGATTTTTCGAGTGTTTTATAATTTTTATATGGTCAGGAAAGATTCAAGTTCTCTGTTCACTGGTATTCTCAAAAGACACATGTTAAAGTCATGGACTATTCTGCAGCAGTTCTAAAATGCTTGGCTTCTTATTAATCTCATTACTTTTTTAGGTATAGGAACATGGCCTGTTTTCACAATTTCGTTTTTTGGGGGAAAATATTACAAACAGGTTTACATTTTTTTACTGATATTTAGCTACACTATTGTCGAGTTAATCTTATTTTTATCTCAGAAAAATAAGTCACAGAAAAAAGATAAATTACGTCAAAACAAGAATTACGGATATTTCTGAAAAATCTCTGAAACGTAAAATCTATAATCGGAACAATTACATCGATGCTCAAACAATTTGATTCACGTGCACCGACTTCCTAGTATCTATAGTAAAAATTATTGTTTGAAACTGTCAATATTTATTGCAATATTGATTCCTTGTATCTAAATATGACTACCAATAATTAAAGTTAATGATAGCTTGCCTGCATTCTCCTTAGATTCTAGTTAAACTATGTACATAGACTAGGTGGTTATGTACCTAGTTATGCACACATAGACCTTGTTAACGACGCATCTGATATACATTGACTGTAATGGATTCAGGATATCGAGTCTGTTTATATTTGGATGAACAGTTTGATGTTGTGGTTTTAAGGGTAGTTTCGTGAATTCTGTTGGGAGTGAAACTAAATAAGGATACTATGCAGAATGCCAATAATAGTGTGGGGATCGCGTACTAGAATACGAAACGTTAGTAGTTCCCAACAAGGGGGTCGATGACCTGGAGAAGGCCATGGGAATTCGGTGGATGCGAGATGCAAAGGACCGATTGACACTTGGGGGAGGCCTATGCCTAGCAGTGGGCATCTTCCGGCTGAAATGATGATGATGACTATGCTAAATAAGTTAAATTGTTATTTTACTGGAAAGATGTCTCCACATAGTGGGTTTCTGACCTTGTATAGTACCGCCAATACCGACTCAGGAACTGGGAAGAGGTGGCAAGACATTCTAGATGTTGCGGAATTTGTTCGATAGAGTCACTGCGGCCCTGGAACGCAAAGGGCTTTAGAAGGAACACGGATGGGTTTTAGTCAGTAAGAGTCTGACACACCCTTCGGCTCCACCCAAAGCGGAAGAAGTGTAACCAGATGCAGCTGCATGCGGCACTGGTGACAGTAAAATACTGGTACTCTGCTGAGTGGTCACCCATCCACGCACTGACCTCGGCAAGCATAGCTTAACATCGAAGTTCAACCAGTGCTACTGTTATTATTTAACCACAATATTAATAACCAATTTGTTACAAATTCATGCATAATTATTTTAGTGACTTAACCAGTTCATTGGTTTAATTAAAAGTAACAAGTAACAATATTTTTTACAAATTCCGTTTTTTAGAACTCTGCAGTAAAATGTTTCAATTTAAAATAAAAGGGGAAGAAAATAAATAAAGTTATCAACCCCCGCTATAAAGACTCGGCTGAAGTTTACGAGCGAACTTAAACGCTGAAAGAACTATTAAGTACACCATTGTAGTGTTTATATTCGTAGTATTAAAGAAAATGTAGATTTAAATGTATATTCAACTCTATTTGGTACAGCAATAAACTGAGTAACTATCCATGTAGCCTATTTGGTCCCTCGGTAAAGGTTTTCCATATCTCTTATCTACAAAATTCTATCTATTACGGGCCAGTCTTTTCGGTAGGAGTCAAGGTCGTCTCACCATCTTCGCTTCGGTCTGCCACTATACGTCTAGCACTTAATGGGATCCTATTGGTAAAGCTAAGGACTCTTAGTCCAGTTAGAGTGCCTATTTGTATATCTTCATTCTTTAAAAAATCGGTCAAGTTCTTGTCAGCGTCGCGCTCAAAGGGTTCCAAACGAATCAAAATCTTTAAAATATTACTTGTCAACTGACTTTCAACTGAATTGGCCTCGTAGATTATGTGACAGACAAACAGACAGGCGACAGACACGAGTGATAAGGGTTCTGTTTTGCATTTGGACGTTATGTTCTGTTTTGGAACCCAAAAATTAATCTGCCGACCCCAATTTAGTTTGTAAAGGCAAACCTTTACAAACTAAATTGGGGTCGGCTTCCAATCTATGCGGATGCAGTTAAAAACCGGTGGGTACCTTCAATAAATGATGCATACGTTAGAATTATTCAAATAGTATTATTCATTACTATATATAAAATTCTTCAGTTACTGTTTAGTGACTGACAGACTGACAGACGACTGACTGAGCCGAAAGTACTGGCTGAAAAAGCTGAAATTTGGCTTGTAGCTCCCCTACCAAAGGGCGTTGTACAACTGACGCCGGTGTCACCCTAATAAAGAACATTTTTAACGCCTGGGAAGAGTCGCAAGATGCCATTGGAATATTCTGCGACCTCTCGAAAGCGTTCGACTGCGTTAACCATGAGACGCTTTTGTTGAAACTTGAGCACTATGGGATTAGGAATAGAGCCCTTGGTTTACTTAGTTCATACTTGATGGGTTAAAGTTCAGATAAACGGTGTAAACTCAATAGGGTCGGAAACGACAATGGGCGTTCCTCAGGGTTCAATATTGGGTCCATTCCTTTTTTTAGTTTACATAAATGATTTGCCCCAATTACTTAAAAATCAACCAAAGATGGTGTTATTTGCGGATGACACATCATTAATATTTAAAATAGACCGACGTTCACAAAATCTTGACGACGTCAATAGCTCTATTCATCAGGTCCAAAATTGGTTTACGGCAAACAACTTGGTTTTAAATAAAAAAAAAACTAAATGTATTAGATTTTCTTTACCAAATGTTAAAAGTAGCGAATGTGACATCATATTGAATGGAGAAAAACTGGAGTTCATTAATCAGACGGTTTTCCTAGGTATCACATTGGACGAGAAATTACAATGGGGGCCTCATATAACATCTCTTGCGGGTCGTCTAAGCTCAGCCGCGTATGCTGTTAGAAAGATAAGACAGTTAACAGACGTAGAAACCGCACGTTTGGTCTACTTTAGTTACTTTCACAGCATTATGTCGTACGGTATTTTGCTGTGGGGTCGGGCTGCTGACATTGAATCCATATTTATTTTACAAAAGAGAGCTGTCAGAGCCGTTTATAATCTGCGTCGCCGTGATTCTCTTAGGGAACTTTTTAAAAAGATTAATATTATGACAGTCCCTTGCCAATTCATTTATGAAAATATTATGTATGTGCGGAAAAACCGACATCTTTTTAGTAAAATTAGTGATAGACATAATTTTAATACTAGAAATAAAGACAAATTAGATCAACCATTTTTTAGATTAGCTAAAGTCCACACTTCTTTCATGGGGTATTGTGTTAAATGTTACAACAAAATACCTTCTGACATATTAGAACTAAATGAAAGAAAATTTAAAACTCATGTTAAAAGTACACTTTGTGAACAAGCATATTACAAATTAGAAGATTACATTCAGGATAAGAATGCTTGGAAACATGCTGGTCCTGCTCCATAGGACAATCAAGGGTGAAGGTCAAACTGGTTGATTAATGTATTAACTTTATAGATATACTGTTTCTTTTTTTGTGTTTTTATTTTTCCGTTGACTCACACACTTGTTTAATTAATGGTTCCAATGTTTGTAAATATGTGAGTACAATTTACCTAAATTTCTTTAGGAAATTAATAAGTTTACCTCTGCTGGTGATACTTTGTTCTTTAAGTAGCATACTCTGGGTGCATCGTCCTCACATAATATTAAATTAATTGTTGTATACCAAATTTTGTAAAATCATTATTTAAAAAGAGTAACTATGGAGTTTCTTGTCCGTTCTTCTCCATAAGAATCTACTTTTCCGAATGGACAGTAGAGTCACTTTATTAATGTTACATTATTATTTTACTGAACTGTAAACGATGACGTTCAAAAGTGCCGTTTAATGGCCTAATTGAAATAAACGTTTTGACTTTGACTTTGACTTTTGACTTTGACTTTGACTTTGACCTACACTCCGTAGGGGAGCACTAGGAGAGGATTTCCCGTACGAAGTCGCGGTCAAAAGCTAGTTTTCATTTAAAATATGGGTTACCATAACATTGTCCCCATTAGCCGTGATCTAAGGTACACGGCCAGGGCTATACCTCAGGATTATATAAAACTAGCAATGCTTGCTTGACGTCAATCCGTGGTTGGGTTACCACCTTTTACAGGAATTCTCAGTCACCAGTCTTGCCGTCGACTATATATTTCTCGTTTTAGCCAGTTATTGAGTCGTGGAGGACCAATAGCTAGGCTAGTCGCTCACTCGCTTGGATGGCTCGCTGTCCGATCACCACCAGGCCCGGGTCGATGGCGCGTTGTGTTTCACGCGCGCCTCAAAGAGATGTCAGCATAAAAGTTGGGGCCTGCTAGGGCCAGAGCCTGCCAGGGTTGCGGAATTTGTTCGAAAGAGTCACCGCGGCCCTGGAACGCAAAGGGCTTTAGAAGGAACACGGATGGGTTTTAGTTAGTAAGAGTCTGACACGCCCTTCCACCCCACCCAGAGCGGAAGAAGTCATTTGATGATTTTCCATCCTTAAAAAAAAAGGCTAGTCGCTCGCTGTAAAATATACTTGTGCATCTAGCTAGGCTTGAAGCTCACAAACCACTTGCTTCCTAACTACACTTAGTATGAACAAGCAGCCAAGTACGTGTCAGACCACGCACAGTGTAGGGTTCCATAGTTACCCGCCTAGGAGGCGGGTAACTATGCCAGAAAAATAGTAAAATATACTTAACTATTATAATAACTCAAACTTATCTAAAGAAATAATAGCCTACATATGAGATTGCAATTTTGTGACTTAACTATTATTTAATTATAAAGTTACAAATGCACTTGGTTTTAAGTAATTTTCTATGGAATTATTAGGATTTTTGTCTTACCCAGTTCCGTTGTATAAGTTGGTCAACTACTACTCATTAAGCCTTGGAAGCGGTGATAGTTTTCCTTCTAAATTTTTTATAATAGTACTAGTATGGCTTTTGTTCACGTCTCCAAAAACAACCGTTTAGCTGACACTTGACGCTAACAAAAATTAACATTTTAAAGCTTAATATTTCGCAAACGGATCCTTGAATGGAAAAATGGTAAATTACCTGTTCAACGACAACACATACCATGGGATAGACGATAAAAAGAAACATGGCGACTTTATTTGTAGGTTTAAAAAAATGTTTTCAATGGTTTATTCTACCAATGTCACCGTGTATAATATGTATACCTACCCATATCAAATTAAAACTTTCTAGTGCAAAGCGTAGCGCGGAAAGACAACCAGACCGACAGACAACGGGGAGACGGACAGATGGACATGGTGAAACTATAAGGGTTTCTTGTTGACTACGGAACCCTAAAAAGGCAGATTGATTGACCTGACAAAAAAAATCCATAAAGAAATATCAGAAAGAAATAAAAATATTGTACTCCGCATTTGTTTGAAAGTGCTCACACAATCGGGACCCCATCGAGTCTCACCTTTGATTTCGACAGTTCTCACAAAAACCATTTGAAGCTCTCTTCAATTAGTTCTTGTGAAACTTGAGGACCAGAAGTGATCAAAACACTTCAAGTTTTTGGATTCCTTTGAATTTTAGGCATTATTGTTATTTATTTCCCGAGTATTTAATCGTTAGGCTATGTGCAATTTACATTTTGTTACTACGAGTCGTGTGCACTATGCTATGCACACTGGCATTCAAATATCTGATACTTAACCACTTAAGGGGAAATTTCAGGTTTAAGGAACTCTTTTGCGTGTCATGTTTCTAGATTAATTAGCGTTTATGCTGTAAGTACATTGTCTATTGGAGATTGAATTTAAGATTTTAATTCAGTAGCTCAATGGAGGTTCTGTATGGTGTCGGACGTAAAAGAATAGCATCGACGAGACGCGACTAAGGGACTCACCAGAGAATGGGCAGCAGCATTCTTAGTGTATCTGTACATTGCAACAGCTACACTGCGATCGCCAAACGTGGCGATTATGGCAGACCTCCCCCTTGGGGAAAGCCTATGTCCAGCAGTGGACTTCTTTCGGCTGATATGATGAGCTCAATAAATAGTCAGGACTATAACGGTTGGGCACGCCACAATTGCGGCGGAGAGGCGCCACGGCGTCCTCACCGGACACGGCTGTTTCGGAAGGTACCTGTTTCGGATTAAGCTTGAGGACACGCCCGGGTGTCAGCACTGTGAGGACCGCCCGGAGGATACGGTGGAACATACGGTGTAGGTCTGCCCTGCTTGGGCTGAGCATCGCCGTGTCCTCGTCGAAGCGTCAAGGCCAGGGTTGCGGAATTTGTTCAAAAGAGTCACCGCGGCCCTGGAACGCAAAGGGCTTTAGAAAGAACACGGATGGGTTTTTATCAGTAAGAGTCTGACACGCGCCCTTTCGCTCCTCCCAGAGCGGAAAAAGTCATTTGATGATTTCCCATCCTTAAAAAAGAAAGGACTACAACGGTACTTGTTCTTGATTGAATCATTAAGGAACCAAAACAATATTATAATTTTACCCTTTTGAATAAGATCTTCAGTTTAGCTATAACGATATTATTCTGCCACTTCAAAAGTATTAACATAATATAGAAAAAGAAATCTCAATAAGCCACAAATTTCTTTCAAATATTTCCACACGCCCAACACGACTAAACAGCATCAAAGCCCATATATCGCCAGAATTTCACACGTCGTTTTCACTAGCGTTTATAAATCTAATCTGAATGCTGGTCGTAATGGCAGAGAGCCCTTGGGACGCATAGTGCCTGTCGTTCCATTGCTAACATTTTCAGCTGTTGAGAAAAACCTTTGCGAAATTATCCTTGTTGGTAAACTTGGTGTTTATGGTTTTTTGGTGTAAAATCTTTGAGGTTTTTTTGTGTGTTTATTTTGCAAACGTTTCAATTTATTCTAGTTCTAACTTTTTCCCGCGGTTTTGCTTGCGTTAATGTATATTTTCACAAAAAAAGTGGTATAAAACAGTCTTAGGCAATATGTACAAATACATATGGCCTATATCTGTACTTTTTTTTAGGTTGGGAAATCATCAAATGACTTATTCCGCTCTGGGTGACGTGTCCGACTCTTACTGACTAAAACCCATCCGTGTTCCTTCTAAAGCCCTTTGCGTTCCAGGGCTGCGGTGACTCTTTCGAACAAATTCCGCAACGCCTATATCTGTACTAAAAATCATTAAAATCGGTTTAGCGCTTGAAAGCATAACTAGCAAGTGTGTTATTCACCTTCGCATTTAGAATATTATAGTTTCGATAGGGCTATTGGGTCACAAACACAGTTATACGTTAGAAAATATCCATGGAATTACGAAATGAAACGCAGTCGAATTATTAAATCATTTGACTGTGTAGCTAAACCACCTACTCGATTGGTTACCAGTTAACATGTTAATATCATGCTAAAATATGCCCCTAAAAATCAGGAAACAATTGACATTCAGCTGCATCTGATTGGTCTGGAATCCGACATCAACGACCAGCCTTTGTTATAAACACCATCGGGAAATTGATAGGCAGATTTAAATACACTTTTTATATTAATTCTGCGTTGTTCACACGCGAGCAAAACCCCAAACTGACGTTTGAGGTTTTTCTCCGTCCAGTAAAACCGTAAAAAACTGCCCCAAAACCAAAACATTTTCCCTCCCTATTCCCATTATACCACATTCACAGTAACACGTTATAGACCCGCAGTACCACAAATGGCCCAAAATAACACCTCAATGACAAATGCCAAACGTTTTTCATGAACATTTAACAAATCGTCCCATCCGATGTTATGTGGAAAGGCAGGAAATTGTGCCAAGCTGTCCAAGGTAAGTGTCTGTCATATTAATAAATAATGGTTTACGTTATATTAAGATGTGGTTTTGCTGGTGGCTGATTCAGCTTTTAGGGGAAATTTCAACTGTATATCGGTAAATCTGTTCACAAATCTGCGTCGAAAAAAAATATTAATAACGTTTTCGCGCCCGTGGGCTTTTTTATAAGAACCGTGCGTTTTCCGGCAAAAAAAAAATGGATAAGAAAACTTCACTCGATTTTGTAGCTTTATAAAGTGAAAAGAAAAATGTAATGTTAGCAATACTTCCAGTATTTTTTAATCCTTTGATAAACATTTAAACGTGTTGCAACCAATGATATACAACATGTATACGTAACAGAATTAATGCAATACGATCGTTCGTCCACGTTTATAGACACTGTCGCCGTGCACCGTTTTCAACTACTTCACGCTTGTCCTTTCCAAAGGACATTGCCAATAAGGGCACATTTATGTCCATCAAGGACGATGTCCAAATCTCATGACCAAATGTAATACAACCACTCTAATAGCCCAACATCAAAATAACAGCTGACAAACATTTTTCATGAACATTAAACCTTAATGTGTGGACAAGCAAACGCATCTCAATGGTAACAATTTCACGACGCCTTATGTCGTAGCAGTAAGGGCCGTTTTATTGCTGATGTTGGGGTTGACCGTACAAGGAAACCCATGGAGACTCAAGGTGAGGATGTGTTGGTATTAAATCATTGTTAATGTCTCGGATTAGTTCGCTATCTTATGGATATTGGTATAATAAAGCTTTGGCAATATTAACGGTGTTTGGCTACAAAAAAAATAGCAGATGCGGTTCGGATCAGAATGAAAATTGTAGGATTTTTTTATTGAAATATTACACACTAACAAAGTTTTCAAATAGAATATGCTGTGCTCCATCTTCGCATGAATGAAAATAAAAATCTTTTTCCGATAAACAATAGTACCTGCATACACTGCCAGAGTTGAGGAATTTATTCGAAAGAGTCACCGTGGCCCTGAAACGCAAAGGCCGAAGGAGTCATTTGATGATTTCCTAACACTAAAATAAGAAAAAAACCTACATTCCAAATATCAATAATATTAGTCAAAATTAGGCACACAAATCAAATTTTATGTGTTATATATTTTGAACATTAAACTTTATTTTTATCGACCTATACTGTCGTACAAAAAATCCAGGGCAAAGGCTTCCCCAAGACCTTTCATATATATTTTCCTGAGCCACGTCAAGCTGCCTTGGCAGTAGGAATCTAGGTCGTCTCACCTCATCTTCCTAGGCCGAACTCGACTACGCCGTTCTACCTAAGGCACCCACTTTGTGGCAATTGCTTCCTATTTCTATTTTATTCTGGCAGCCCTTTTTCTGACGGTTATGATTCAAGCAGCGCAGCAAAAGCAAAAATAAAATATTAAAAATAAGACATTTTAATACACAATTTGTTGTCATTCAAGATCTTTTGAAAGCGCGACAAAGATATGAAGTGGAAGCAGCAAATGTAGGAAATACATTGTAGTAGAAAATATACAGCGACTGTAACCAACCATAACACAAAACTAAGAGTCGCCTGGAACAGCCAAGAGTTTACTGCAGAAATATGTTGTGTAATACATCGTAAAATTTACTGTTACGCCATCCGTTTCCTTGTGACGTCACGATCGCGTCACAAAATGTGCAAATCACGTGAACAGAGCTGATAATATCGTTTATTTACCGGTCGCCGTCGGACAGACTTACGACACGATTGTCGTTGGTACTTACAGAATTATTAAAAACTGTGTAGAACCTGAAAGTACTACAACAAGAATTTCATTAAAAAACATTTCTACTGCTGGTCGAACTTTCTGTTTTTGCATCTAGTGGGCCGCAACCTTCTCCAGTTCATTGATCCACATTGTGGGAGGCCTTCCAACGTTATGTCTTTTGGTACGCGGTGGCCACTCTAGAACTTTCCAGCCCTATCCGTTCTGCGAGGAATATCTGCCACTTAAGTCTGTCAATTCTTCGGGATATGCTCCAAAAAACTTATATTTATAGAAGTTTTTTTTGCATAAGATAACTAATAGTACAAATTCATCAATTTACGACAAAATTCAAAACCCAACTTTCATAATTTATTGCAACTGCAACGAACACTTTTGGAACGCTGCAAATCACAACATTGTGGCAAACTTCTTTTTTTTTCTGTCAACGTTGCGTTAACGTTCTGTATAGTGCCAGACGTAAAAGAATAGCACCATCCCATCACTTCCCGTGGGTGTCGTAAGAGGCGACTAAGAGAATGGGCAGCAGCATTCATTGTGCATTGCAACAGCTACACTGCGATCGCCAACCTGCCTGCCAAGCATGGCGAATATGTCAAACCCCCCCTTTGGGGAAGGCCTATATCCAGCAGTGGACGTCATTTGGCTGATGATGATGATGATGGTTCTATAACTACTTTAAATTGCTTGAGAGTAGTTGATGACCAAATTGATTGTCTCTTGCAGTCGCAGGTCTGTAACGATCCTTATTTTCAAGACGCCCTGCGTTTTGACGCCACAAGATGGATGGTTTGACGAACGATTAATCTTGGTTTACACGCTTCCGACACTAGAAAAGTGTTTGTTAATTGTTTACGTCCGTAATACTTGGGTAAAGCAGAGGAAAAGCAAACATTGGAAGAGATTGTCGGTAAATATCGGCTCGATCGATCTTGGAGTAATTCTGGGTTATAATCGTGGTTGTTGACTGGGCAATACTCATCGTGACTATTTGAACAAAGAACTCTATATTTGATTTTGGTTACTCTGTTTTGTATGACAAAAAAATATATTGATTCAGGAACTCTAATTTGGTTGAAAAATTTAAATGGCGTATAAAAGATTACGGATTTCGTCGTTTTATGACATGTGTGTTATTTATATTCAGGCTCAAAGTGATAAAACAATCGGGTACCCGTACCTTAAAAGGAAATAAAAACGGAGTCCTTATAGGATCACTTCGTTGTTCATCCGTATTTCTGTCAGAATGTCAAGACACTTTTTCTGAGGAAGGCGAAACATGAATACATTGATTTTATTTAAAAATTTCCAAAATAATAGAATAGAAAACTTTTGCTACAATTGCTATTTCATTGCGGTCTGATACAAGATGAAATATACTATAGACGTTCGTTCATTTTCATAAACTGCACTTCCACTCACTTAACCAATTTAGCCAATAGATCAAAATCACTCAGCACACCAATAAAAAAAGACAATTTAAATTTCTTAACAAGTGAAACTATACAGCCCCCAATATTTAATAATTTACCTCTGCACACAACAAAATGGTAACGTCCGACAGGACAAAATATTTACGTTCACATAATGTATAAATAACAAGCTCTTGCCTCCAGCTACCATATCGATTGTTGTAACCAGAAAGTACTTGAATTTCTACTAGATATTAACAAAACGAAAAATGATTTATCCCGTGTCACTATGGGTAAAACATGAGCCAAAAATCTATACGGTAAATTGGGACGAGTCTGCCGCGAGGCATCGGTCCCATATTTTGTACTGAATAATTTAGTGACTAGCGTTGTCAACGCTAAATGAATTGGATGTAAAATATTAATTAACTACGAATACTGTAATGGATTAAAAGAGGCTTATTTTTAGTAACTAAAGTGGTGCTAAGCTGTAGGCAGTGTTTTCGATCGTGTTGAGTTGACTTTCTTGTGAAAATTTGAATATAGGCTGGTCGTAATTCCTACCAGGGTTGCGGAATTTGTTCGAAAGAGTCACCGCGGCCCTGGAACGCTAAGGGCTTTAGAAGGAACACGGATGGGTTTTAGTCAGTAAGAGTCTGACACACCCTTCCGCTCCACCCAGAGCGGAAGAAGTCATTTGATTATTTCCCATCCTTAAAAAAAAAGGCTGGTCGTAATTGAAATAAGTTATGCGAATTCTTATTTGATTTACTATCCTAATAAATAATACTAAAATTATTTAAATTGAAAACTAAGAAAAACTTGTTTTTTAACCAACTTCTCAGAAGCAACTTTATGTTTTGAGGTTAGGTTAGATAATTAGTTAATATGAACATTTGGCCAAATTAACGTTATATAAAAGAGCATTAACAAATTGAAAATTATATGAAATGAACGTTATACTAATTTATTAATGTTATAAGAGCAAATCAAGGTTATATGAAATATAACATTAGGTCACATGAAATAAGGTTATGTGTTGTTATAGCATATGAAAATTATATCATGTGAACGTAATTTCAAATGAAATTAAACTATCTGTTATTAAACCATACATTACACAACCGTTTTATTGGTATATTTGTAACATCGTCACTCCGTCATTCATGAACCGATTTACAAAACCCTTTTTTTCCCATTGAAATTTCATCAAAATCGGTTCAGTAAAAAAACACTCCAAAGTACAAAATAACTTTAATTTCGGAAGTCTGTGTTAAAATACTAAGAAACAACCAAAAACACCGACTTGCGATATTAAAGTTATTCAATACTTTGACGTGTTTTTATATTTGGAAGATTTTTTTTTTTTTTTTTTGCTGATTCAATCTACCTAGCCCTTACTCAATTATATCGGGGTTGGTATTCCGTTTAAAAGGATGGAGCAGAGTGCCAGTATTTTACATGGAACGACTGTTTTCCTGAGTACCACAAAACAGTAACTGGGTAACACGATACCCCTTTCCAATAAGTCACATTTTCTCACACAAACCTGCCACAGACAACCCGCATGACCTCTGACAACCCATAACGGGCAAAGATGTATTTATGCAGCCGAGGAGTCTCGGCATGTTATGGATGGTCACCCATCTACGGACTGATCTTGGAAGATCGACAAGTGCGGCTTTTATTATGTAGCCTCGAGCTACTCAATGTCCTGATTGGTGTTATTTATTCATATGTCTAAGATATTTTATTAAAATTGTTGAGTTTGAGAATTGTTGACAGGACAGAATGGAAGAAAAAAACGTGTTGCCCCGACCCCAAGTAACATGGGATAAGGGCAGGAAGATGATGATGAGTTCAGAGATTGTTGACAGGGAGAGGGAGACAAAAGAAAAGATGGATGGATTGTATTAGGAGTGATATGAAAGAAAAGGCAGTTAGTGATAGCGTGACGGTTGACAGGAGAGAATGGAAGAAAAAAACGTGTAGCACCGACCCCAAGTAGCATGGGATAAGGGCAGGAAGATGATGATGAGTTCAGAGATTGTTGAAAACACTTTGATTCGTCTCTTCTTACCTAGTTGTTGTATATTCTTACACTACACACTACACACTTACTATATTTTTTATAAGTATCTATTTCCACATGAACCGCTGTTCATGGGTCCCCCACGGCACAGCATTATGCTGAGTGGAAGCTCTTTTGCCACAACCACGACATGCATCGACTTTTTACCTACTCAAATTTTTGGTATTTTTTTCTCATTTAGTTTTTAACGTGTCTTTACTAATAAAATTTAAGAAGTACTAACACTATCGTTTAGAATTTAGTTTAATAAAAATAAAATTATGTATGTGGGGTAGGTATGTCGTTTTGTGGCAATTAAATACGTTTCTTTCTTTTCTTTTTTGATAGTTGGACCAACGTCAACAACCCAAAAAACAATTACAACGTTCGTACCCAATTCATTTCCCGCCAGGAAACAGTTCATTTATAAAATCTTCAAGGATCTATTGCAAGCCCGAGCCTGATACCCTCAGCCGCAGCGATATACCCAAATAAAACCCAAAACAATCAGCTGCCGCTATATATTAGGGGGAATCCCAAACAGACACGATAATATATCGTACGTGAATCGACAGAACAGTACAGAAGGTTGGCTCCATACAACGAGCAAATGCACGCACGCATACACGCTTCACGTACAGCGAGTGCATCGCACTCGCGACACGTTTGGTAAAAGCGGAGAGTAGGGCACTTCATCCATTTTTTAGGGTTCCGTACCCAAAGGTAAAACGGGACCCTATTACTAAGACTCCGCTCTCCGTCCGTCTGTCACCAGGCTGTATCTCATGAACCGTGATAGTTAGACAAATGAAATTTTCACAGATGATGTATTTCTGTTGCCGCTATGGCATACAACAATAAAAGGGTTCCTTTTTTGCCTTTTGAAATACGGAACCCTTAAAAT
The DNA here is from genome assembly GCA_002192655.3 of Mamestra configurata. NCBI lineage: Eukaryota > Metazoa > Arthropoda > Insecta > Lepidoptera > Noctuidae > Mamestra > Mamestra configurata. The sequence continues at coordinate 115,676 of NDFZ01004906.1, forward strand.
TTAATAAAATAAAAAGGGTCCCATACATGAAAAATGTTTTTTTCCCCCTTCGTGTGTGTCACATTTTCTGGCTACTGACCACTCGGAACGAGTGTCAAAGATTGACAATTGATAGCCGGGACTAGTGGCTTAACATACTTTCCTTGGCATGGAAGAGTCTCGGTATATAATGGATGGTCACCCATCCACGAATTGACCTGTACAAAAGTTGCTTACCCTTGAAGATCGACCCGTGCGGCTGTTATTTTTTAGCCATATACAACATGTAACAGATAAAACGCAATACCTTTTAAGGGGTCATTGTACTCATCAATATTAACAACTTTCACTATTGGACCAACACTGAAATCGCGAAACAATAAATCGACTACCCCATACATTAATGTGCGCATAACTCGACAAAATGTACTGAACAGCTGATTTTTTTTTCGCTATTGCGGGGTTGGTCCCATAGTAAAATTTTTCATAATGGAGTACAATGACCCCTTAACACTAAACTTTCAGTGCCCAGAATTCAGCATATGGGTCGAACAATAATTTGTTCGTGTGCCCACAACTCAGCAGCCGAGTCGTCATTATAAACGTAGCGACGACTCGTGGGCACGAACAAATTATTGTTCGACCCATATGCTGCGTTCTGGGCACTGAAAGTGTTCAGAGGTATTGCGTTTATTCTGTTACACGTTGTATCTAACCTTCTGTATTATTCTGTGTTAAAGCTGAGAAATGTTCGCTACAACCCAAGGAAACGGTTGTTCTTAGTCGCGGATCACTTTTTCCTCATAACGGGGAATGGCCGCCATTTTTACCAACAAAGTACAATGGAAACATTTGAGTTGGAAATCATGAAGTGACTGGCGGTGAAAAATTTTTAAGGGTTTTTTAACTTTTGGGTTTCTGGGTCGGTCGAGAGTTTAATTTTGGTCATTGTGCTTTTAAATTTGAATAAATGCTGGTCATTTTTGAACGCTTGGTTTTTGAGACCGAATTATGTTACTGGTTTACATCAAAATGACTCATAACAATTTTTAGGGTTAAGGGTATTAAGCCTCCGCTGTCCGTCCGTCCGTCTGTCCATCCATCCGTCCGTCTATCCGCACGTCCGTCCGTCTGTCTGTTTGACAGCGGACTGTATCTCAAGAATCGTAATAGGTAGATAGTTGAAATTTTTACAGAGTTTGTATTTCAATTGCTACTATAACAACAAATAATAAATATTAAATAAAATTAAAAATTAATGGGGCTTCCCATACAAGGGACGTGTTATTTTCGGTATGTACAAAACCCTTCGTGTGAGAGTCCGACTCGCAATTGGTCGGTTTTTTAATAGTATCCTGTATGGTGCATTGTACTGGATTTATAAGACCAACTTTCCGAATAAATGATTCTGCTATTCTCAAAGTAAACGCATCAATATTCTCACTTTTCCTTTGTTTTACCGTGTTGAACATCCACCAAGTAAATGCAATTTTAAACTATCGCAAAACACTGGTCCCACAATAAATCAGTAACCTACTGCACTGTTTAAAATTCTTTAAAAAACTCGCTTTATTTTAAGTTTCGGATTATATTTGCATTGTAAAACGCAAGACTTCGTTGCGAAAAATTTCGAAGCAATAAACTTTTTTAAATTTATTCGAAGAAAGCTAGAGAAATAGTTTTAAGATGGCGAGCGGGGGGGAGTTTAATCTTAGAATTATGTAATTTGTGAAGTTCTTTCTTGATCTGGGAAAGTGGAAATTGAAGAAGTGAGGCATCAGCTGCTTCATCCCGAGAAGTTTTAACCACTTCACACTCCCTGACTTTGGTCCGCTGTAGTACGGCACACTATACTGTTTTAACAAAATAGGTTAAGTTTAAGCTGAAACTTTGAAGGTCTTTGAATAATTATTGAGATTGCTTTTAAAAGCAGGTGTGCTACACTTGAAGTAGTATCAGAAGTTAGCTCCAGATCGACTATTTTAAATTACTTGATATACTCGTATAATCTTTTTTTTTTTTTAAGGATGGGAAATCATCAAATTACTTCTTCCGCTCTGGGTAGAGCGGAAGGGCGTGTCAGACTCTTACTGACTAAAACCCATCCGTGTTCCTTCTAAAGCCATTTGCGTTCCAGGGCCGCGGTGACTCTTTCGAACAAATTCCGCAACCCTGGCTGACTTGACAGACAGAAATTACCAAAAAAGATTGACGTGTAAAAGTCAAAATAAAAATCATTTAACTTACATGGAGTTGGCAATTATCACGCGAATATGCGATAGTTGCGTTAATTTGTTCGGAAAAACTGAAAGGCACCCAAAGGGTGCTCAAGTCGGCGCCTTATACATAGAAGATAACTTAAACGCTATTTACTTCTACACTACAAAAGCCAATGAAGCCATAATTGCCTTCACTTTAAACCTTTGCTGTAAAGAAAAACAACTAAACCGCTACTTCCTGACACAAACGTTAATCTTGACTATCATCTCCCAAATTCCTCTGAAACAGATTTCCAAGATGAACGCTTTAGATGAGATTAGATTGTAAAACAACGTTAAGTCAGTACTAAGTCTGCTTTCATTAAGACCTAACTCCTAAACCCTAAATCCTAGTACTGAGGCCAAGTTCTGAAGGACTTAGTTACCTAGTTACTATCTCACACTATTAATACTTGAGGCAACGGAAAATAAAATATTGCGAGCTAAGAGAAAATATGTGATAAGTCTGAACCTAATCTCTCTTTGAAAGGCTTAATTCTTATATTAATAATATAATAATAATAATTATATCCTGGGACAACTCACACACGGTTATCCGATCTCAAACTAGGCAGAGCCTGTATTATGGCAACCAGACAACTGATAAACATACTTATATATTTCTAAATACATACATATTATAGACAAATTACACCCAGACACAGAACAAATGATCATGCTCATCACACAAAGATTTGTCCTGGGTGGGAATCGAACCCACGACCTCCGGTTTAGCAGTCAGGGTCACTAACCACT